>CM028893.1:14405949-14588449 GCA_016801885.1 Toxotes chatareus
TGCTTCAGTGACCTACATTTCTGCTCCTAGAAGCTCTTTATTCGTATCTGACTCCTCATTCACTTCTCCTGTTGGTGCTGCACCCCCCCCACCTCCCCCTCCTCCCACCTCCTCCCCCCGTCTGTGGACTGTACCATCTGGGCATTCCTATAGTTGGGACGAAAGAAAGAGAAGAAACACACTGTGACGACAACACTAACATGACATGTGATCGACGTACTGACAAACACTGACCAAACACTATCATTAGTGTATAAGTGCACAGTCAAGAGTTAAGTTTTTTGTCTCTGTCCATGTTTATCTGCTGTCTCAGCTAATCCTCATCTGTCTCTCTTGTCCCCAGGACACAGCAGAGTCTGTCCTTAATTTGAACCCTCTGTGAATTAAATCAACACCAAGGTCCATCACTTTTCCCCAAATCAGACCTAAAGAGGACACATGGAAGGAGAAGGGTGTTTTAAATGGGCCGTCTGTGGATTTCTGGATGCCTGGATCCATTTTAATCCCAACAGGAATGTGATGGAATAATGTTTCACTGACTACAAGCTCAAATAAAGGGCATGTCTGAAACTGTAGCTCCTCCTTTCAGCAGCTTCAGAGATCAACAAAGATCGACAAAGTGAAACTTTGATTGTACTGAGGTTACTGATAAAACACCGACGTGCTTCACTGGCTGCTGTGTGGGAACCTGCTGCAGTGAGGGGGGTATATGGATGTTTATGCCCTCAGGTCTGCCCCCTGCAGAGAGGGGTGTGTCTGAATGTTAAGTGTCTGCTTTGACATGCCTCGCCGAAGATCCCACGTGTGTCAAGAGCTACTGTAAAGACTTCACAGAGTTCCTGTGTCTCAGATACACAATGGAATAAAGTGTGAGACAAGACGTTTACAGAAGTAAACAATACAAACAGACAGGAGGAATACTTGCACCTGAACATACAGCCCCTCCCCCTGGCCACAGTGTGGAATAAGGGGTGTGTTCGGAGGTTCACCCCCACCAGGCTGCCGCTCGCTGATGGAGGCCCACCAACACTCCCCAGATAGCAGCAGTGAGGAGTGCACCGTCCTGGAGGCTCCGCCTGGCAAAAACACCTGCCCACAGCACGCAGGGAAGGTGGGAACACAACACACGTGCTGTTTGACATTTTAGTCCTGAAGCACAACGACACCAAATCAGATACAGGTCCTAATTTTTCTACTGAACTCAGCTGCATTTGTTCTGCGCTGCCTTCCTTCCTTTCTCCTCAGGTGTCTGACCTGTTCTGTTCGGCCTGCGAGTGTGCGCTGTGTGAAGAATGTGTGTCGGACCATGGAGAGCACCCTAAGGTGCCGCTCGGCCGGGGCCTGGAGCAGCACCGCAGCAGCCTGCAGCAGAGGCTGGGCACCGTCCAGGCCAGGTACAGGCCTCAGAGGGAACCGCAGATACACAAATGCACCGCTGGTTAATTTAGACAACCACAGGTCAGAGTGGTGCATCAGTGCATCACATCTCAACTTGATAAGTAACTAAATATGTGAAATAAATCTCATTAAATTAAAATTACGACATTTCCCTCTGGACTGTAGTAAAATAGGTAAAATGTTGGACACACACTGAACACACTGGCAGGAATAACTAATGAGACAAGAGGGGAGGCTGACATCTGGTGGACAGACAGGGAAGTGCAGGCCCATGGACCACCAGCAACAACAACACGATGGAAACAATGACAAGAGGTTTAACAAGTGGTTTTTGTGAATGAATGTTCATCTGTGCAATGATCAGACACACTCTCAGACACACAAACGGACACACATCATGTCCACTCATCAATCATCTATCCGGGGTCAGATACAGGGAATTACAGGGAAAACTTTATTAAACTAAACACACATGACTATTCAGTGTGGTGAACAGAGGATTAACAGACGATAACCTGTCTGACCTATCTGTCCCTGTACCTGTCTGTCTCCAGACTCCCTCAGATTTCAGATGCCCTGTCCTTCACTCGGGAGATCCTCCAGCAGCTGACCAATCAGAGAGCTTCCATCGAGGAGGACATCCAGTCCAGCTTCGAGGACCTGCACAAGCAGCTGGATGTCCGGAAGAGCGTTCTGCTCATGGAGCTGGAGGTGACATACGGACTCAAACAGAAGGTACGTACACGTCCGGCTGCAGGATTTTGGGTTCAGACTGATTTTAAGATTATTAATGAATGAATTGTGTAGTAGAAGTTCAGCCTCACCACAAGAATGTCATGAATGTCACCTTGCTCTGATGCCAGGTCCTGCAGGCCCAGGTAGACAGCCTTGGCCGGGGAGAGGGTGACATCGCTGCTACCTGCACCCAGACAGAGGAGGCGCTGGCCGGGGAGGCGTGTGTGGCGAGCCTGCAGGCGGAGCAGGAGCTGGGGGAAAGGCTGGCGGAGCTGGCTGGCCTCGGACTGCCATGTCAGCCAGAGGAGAACGACCAGCTGGACCTGGTGATGGAGACAGACGGGCTGAGGAAATCCATACACAACCTGGGGACCATCGTCACCACCAGGTGAGACCGCGCTGACACAACTCATTCAGACCCACCGTTTGACTCCTCCTCACCTGTCCTCATCTTCCTCCTCTTCCTCAGTGCGGTGGCAAGCCAGAGTGAAGCCATGGGAATTGGGCTGGAACAGTGCATTGTGGGACATCCCGCCTCAGTTACCATAGTAACAAGAGACAAGTCAGGGGGAGCCTGCAAGAGCGGCAATGCGATCCTGTCAGCTGAGGTTCATTTTACACCCACGGCCAAATTAAATGCAGTGCAGTTCTTTGGACACATTCACACTTACCAAAGGTTACCTGTGTGTCGATCCAGGTGTTCACCCCAGACGGCAGCATCGTGGACGGAGAAATCGTGGACCACAAGAACGGGACTTATGAGTTTGTGTACACGGTGCCGAAAGAAGGCAACTTCTCATTGGCTCTCCGCCTGTACGACCAGCACATCAAGGGAAGTCCCTTCAAACTGACCGTCACCAGGGCCTTAGAGGCAGAGGTGGAGGTGGGTGAGTGTGTGTGTGTGTGTGTGTGTGTGTGTGTGTGTACAGGAAGGATCACATCCTTCATCATGAGACATTCACGCTGTGCTGAATGTCTCATCAGGTGTCTCCCTCCACCACCACGGCAACCAACTCAGCAGCCAATGCCACCCCATCCACGGGCTCCTCTGAGGGGGCCAAGAGACGCGGGAAATCCCCTGGACAGAAGAAGAAGGGCTCCAAAAGGGCCAGCAGCGCCCTGGGCACCCCGCGACGCAAAACTCAAAACCCCATCGAGGATGACCTCATTTTCAGGATTGGTGAGATGCTCGCCTGGACAGAATGATTTAGCTCTGAGCGCTCGTTGAAAGATCCAGATCCTGTTTGAGCCTGTTTTCCTTCAGGAACTGTGGATACACAGAAAAATGCCAAGCAGAACAGATGCTGTTAAATCAGGTTCATCTGATTTCCTGCTCTCTTCAGGAACAAAGGGGAGGAATAAAGGAGAGTTCACCAACCTTCAAGGAGTGGCTGCCTCCTCCAGCGGCAGGATACTGATTGCCGACAGCAACAATCAGTGTGTCCAGGTAAAAGACGATTTGTCGGGACTCAGATCTTTAAAAGACTCTTTGATTTTAGGACTAAGGTTAAAGTTTAAAGGTTTAGATTTATGCATTTATGTCTGTGAGTCTCTCCTCACACAGATTTTCTCCAACGAGGGGGAATTTAAGAGTCGCTTCGGGGTGCGGGGACGGTCACCGGGGCAACTGCAACGCCCCACGGGCGTGGCTGTGCACCCCAGCGGTGACATCATCATTGCCGACTATGACAACAAGTGGGTCAGCATCTTCTCCTGTGAGGGCAAGTTCAAGGTACGTGTGCCACTGAGCTTTTATTAGAGGAAGGATTAATGTGAAGGTTTTAGTTTTATTCTTTACTTTGATTTTATTTAAATGTAGAATTTAAACTTCAGTGTATAAAAATATAAAATGTATTTTATCTTTTGTGGAAACTTTGGTAAATAAAAAGAACATGTTCACACTCACATTTATTTTGAACGATTCCTCATTGGTTGTGCTCGCCGTCCATCAGGCGAAGCTTGGCTCTGGTCGACTTATGGGGCCAAAGGGCGTGTCCGTGGACCAGAACGGTCACGTGATCGTGGTTGACAACAAGGCATGCACTGTCTTCATCTTCCAGCTGACTGGCAAACTCATCACCAAGTTTGGTAGCCGCGGCAACGGTGACAAGCAGTTTGCAGGTAGAGAGAAACGGACTGTCCATAAATACAAGAATAAGACTGACAACCAGCATGTATTACTGTCGCATGCACCAGTACTTTATTACTGATGAAGGCTGCTGCCTGTACCACACGGGCTAATCATAAAAACCACGTGCTACACGAAGCGTAAACACAGCAGACCTGTTTTGTTGCTTCTCTCCTGAAGGTCCACACTTTGCAGCAGTGAACAAGAACAATGAGATCATCGTCACCGACTTCCATAACCACTCTGTCAAGGTACTGACTCAACATGACCTCCATGGAAGAGCACCCTGAGGCTGGTGTTACCCAGCCGAGCAGCCAGATGTTTCATGTTCTCTCTCTGTTTATCTGACCCGGTCAGGTTTTCACCCCAGAGGGAGAGCTGGTGTTGAAATTCGGCTCAAATGGGGAAGGAAACGGCCAGTTCAACGCTCCCACCGGTGTGGCCGTGGATGTTAACGGGAACATCATCGTGGCTGACTGGGGAAACAGCAGAATCCAGGTACACTGCAGCGCGTGTCAGAATGTCATGATAAGAAGCTGCGTCTGGGAAAATGACTGCAACTATCAAAACATTTTATTTGCAGGTGTTTGACGGCAGTGGTTCCTTCCTGTCCTACATCAACACGTCGGCGGACCCTCTGTATGGACCCCAAGGCCTGGCTCTGACCTCAGATGGACACGTGGTAGTGGCCGACTCTGGGAACCACTGCTTCAAAGTCTACCGCTACCTGCAATGATGGAGGCTTGGATGGAGAAGTGAGGCGGGAGCAGGAGGGATGGCTGGGGGAGCAGTTGTTGAAGGGAAGAGATACGATGCACGATGTCAGATTCTAGGAATTCTTGCATGAACCTCCATTCCTGACTGTAACGATGGAAGGAGGGATGACTAGAAGAGAGGAAGAAACAAAGAAGGAGGATTAGCTGAGCCATCGTTAAATCACAAGACTACAGTGAAGGTAAAACAGCAGATCTGACACCAACACTGGTCTTTGAACTGGTCTGACAGATGGAAGGTGACGGAAAAAACATTTTCAGGCAAATTTGAAATGCACAGCAGGGTGGGATTCAGGAAGCGCTGCAGGAAAAACAGTGATGCAGAGACGGATTAATGATCAAATACTAACAGCTCCTCAGTGGAAGAGCAGAGGACTGAGGGAAAACAGGCTTTAAAAAAGAAAGGAGGATCAAATAAAGGCTGCAAGAAGCGATGATGAAAACATCTGTGGAAAAAACCACTGCTTCCTCAACCCAAGATGGAGCCAAGGATGGATAAAGGGATCAAGGAGGCATCAAAGGCATGAATATAAACAGAAAGGAGGATGAAAAGTTTTCTATTGTTCTGCCTTCTCATCGTGTATCTAACAGGTAAAACAGTGGCCAGTGAGCTGAAAGACGTCCATGTCTTCGTCCAGGTCCACGTCACTACCACAGATTTATACACCTACATCAGCTGTAACATGTGGATGTTCATTTTAGCTTCCGACCTTTAAAGCTTGCCGGAGTGCACTTGAGCAAAGCACTTATATAACTTTAAACTGGTTCAGAAGGAGAGGACTGCAGTTATACTGGGAAACTCCCAGTGTAGCATTCTCTCCCAGCCACATTTCCTCTGACTGCAGCGTGGACGAAGACATGGGCCGCTTCCAGCCTGTTGTCCATTGTTTGTACATTAGGATTGTCTGAATATGGAATGTTGATTTTCTCTCTTGCCATAGTTTAAATACAAGTCTTAGGCAATAGATTCATTATTCGATATGACTGCTTGACTCTGATTGTCTGAATGACTGATTCATTGGCTCGACTGACAAGCTGCATTGTCTCTCTGTGCTTGGTTTGAGTGTTCATATATTTTTCCTGAGAAATCTGTTGCAAGGAGGAAAAAAATAAATCTATAAATTTATCCTATATATTTGTGAGAATACCTTTAATAATATCTTGTAAACTGTTCGAATTAATCAACACGTTTGGAATCAGTACCATTTTTACACGCTTGGTTCTGCTCGCCGTCTCGGTAACGACAGAACAAGAGGCCCGGGGGACGGAACTCTGGAATGTCTCCACTCGTCCCACCACTGTCGGGGACTGTAGAACGTTTTCAGGTTCCAGAGAAGCTCGTCACATAAAGGAATACCTCAGTGTTCTGGAAGCATGCTTCTGTACTACGTGCTTGTTGATTTCATCTGTGAGCTCCCGTCGTGCAAACAGTTCATCCACACCTGAGCAGACTTACAGTAATGTTAGGAACAGTAAAGGACAATTACAAAGCATTTACAAATTACTCTCAGAAAAGTGCTGAGTCATGATGATAATGATAAAAATACAAAGCATTTACATTAGTTATTGAATAGGCAAGAAAAGTATTTAAGTTATTCTCATCAACCCACTTAGACAGTTTAACATCATTAATATAAAGAAAACATCTGTATTGACTGACAGAGGAACAGCTGGTGGTCAGTTGTTTACACTGTGTGGTCTATGAATGCACTATGTTCACAGCAGAACAAGAGTCATTAGTAAACTTTCTATAAGTTATTACTTCTATTTATTTATTTATTATTATTTATTCTTAGGCATTTTAATCTCTCTGCCATCTGATTGTGTTCCACCGTGTGCTTTGAAATTCTTAAGTGCCCATTACATTTCATCATTTTATACATTTCATCTGTTCTGTTAAATCAGAAATGATTGTTGCTACGTGTTTTATCGCCTGAGGACAAATCAGCATTTTAGCTTTTATTCTATTATTTTTTTGTCGAATGAAAGAATGAAAACCAGCTCGTTAGCATTGGACAAGCAAACAGGTTAGCTGTTACTAAACAATACAATGACAAGGCTTATAAATAGTTAAATGACGTTGGTTAGGTCAGGACCTTCATTCTGAAACGCTAACACTGTCTATTTTGTAATAAAATGTGCAGCTGGTTAAAAGCTAATGCGATAGTTCGTCACCACTGACACAGATAACTGAGACGAAATCGTTTAAACACCGCGACATTCGTGCATGTTCAGTAAAGATAATAGAGTAAAATGAAAGTTGTGAGTCCCAGAAAAGAGTCGATGTTGCTTCTCTAACTGTTCAGATTGTCAGTCTGTTAAAAATACATGTTCTGACTTTAAGCGTCCAGTCGTGCTGCTTGGTCTCCGGTTCTGCTCATCAACAGTGCGCTGGGAGAACGTTTTCGGGTTTGTTGCTTCTGTTGATTGTTTCAACAAACTCAGGCTGTGTGATTCATCCGGGCCTTGTTTGCTGGATATTCAGCCTTAATGTCAGTCTCACATATGAATGTTGTTTCAGAGCTGATATGATGGAATTGCCTTCTCAGTAACCTTGGTTTTTTTTTCTTGCATTTATTGCAAATATACAGTAAGTAAGTATTTCAAAGCAGTTATCTCCAGCTCATCGGCTCGTTTGTAGAGCACACATCCATGTGAGGGAACCATCGCTGCATTTTCACTGCTGGGAAGATGTTTTTTAAAAAAAATCAGCACAACAGAAACATGCTACATTTGGTGGATTGGTTGTGTGTCGCTGTCAGTTTGCACCATGACATGAACAACATCGTAGGTCCGTTTTATTTTCCTCCGCAGATGGATATGTAGTATTTTGGAATACAGCTGTTCAGTGTCACTTGCCTGCTCTTTCTCTCTGTATTTACTATCTGTCACGTCTGTTACCTGTTATGGACTCGCTCTTTAACATTCACACGCACTCAACGCTGAAATAAAGCATCGATTCCGAAAAGGCAGATATTTGTTGTGGTTTGGTTTCGTGAGAACTCTGATGTCATATTGACGACGGGCGCTTACACACACCACAACATGGTGGACAACTGGCCACCGAATGGCCCTCTGCCCCCGACACCCCGGCCGCCACAGCATGCAAATGGAACGACGCTGTGCAGCACGAGGCCAGAATCAATCAGGTGATCGCCCGTGGTTTGGTAACATGCAAAGAACACAGAGTCCTGTTTATTTTCCACACACACACACACACAAGACACACCCACATTAATGATAAAATTCATACCTGTCCCGACAGGACACCTGGGTCCGGCAGTCTGCAGTGAACCAGGCAGAGGACGCAGCTTCTTCAGTTTAGAGGAAACGGACTGTAAGACATCACACTGACAAGGTTTGTCACTTTTAATGTGGTGAATAAATGATTTGTTCTTCTGGTTCAGTAAATCCAGGATGTGAGAGTCAGTGACAGTTAAAGCTGAGAGTTTCTTTTGCTTCTTGTGAGTGTGAGTGTGGATATTTGTACCACGGAGAGTAACGGACCTCCTGCAGGGAGACATTCAAAATCAGCTGCTTGTTGCAGTAGTTCAGTTACATTTATGATTTTACTGCAGTTAGTCTGATCCATCACCTCCACACCTCCGCTTCACATCCTCTTTTTCTCACCTGCCGTCCTCTTCCACAGGTCATGTCTCTCAACTCCAGCTTCTCCAACTCTTCCCACTCTGATAACTTCATAAACTGTCTCTTCTCAACTACCGGCATTATCATATTCGTGTCCTTCACCGTCACCAGCGTCCTCTTCCTCCTCCCTGTCTACATCCTCATTCTCTACATGGGTGTCCAGCGATGGAGGGGACAGCGCTCTGTTCACGGAGCGAAGACTGATCTCTTCACCTACCACCTGGTCGTGATGGAGATTATCAGTGTTTCAGGATTCGTCTTCTACAGCTTTGGCATCTGCACAGGTAATGGGGAGCTCTCTATGTTGGGGAGTTACTTATTCAACTTCATTTTCCCTGGGCAGACTTTATTTCACTGCCTCACCTGTGTGGAGCACTACCTGGCAGTTGTTCACCCCATCGCCTACCTGCACCTCAGACAACCAGTGAAGATGAGGATCAGAGGAGTCAGCGTTGGCTGTATTTGGCTGCTGTGCTGTGTGTGGATCGCTACGAAACATCTGCATCACCAAAGTTTTTCCATCATCTCCTCGCTCTTCTTCCTGGGTTTTTTCATAATCATTGTGTTGTTCTGTTGCCTTTCTGTTCTCTGTGTTCTGATTCGCCCACGGCCCGGGGAGGCGGGCAGAGACAGGGTTGGGGTTGACCAATCAAAGAAGAGGGCTTTCCACATCATGGTGACCATACTGGGAGCGCTGTTGTCGAGGTTTGCTGGATATCTCATTTGTATTGGCTTGGCAAAGTTGCTGTTGGTGCACAGAGATTTCTGCGTGTTGCTGAATGCTGGAATCTGGTTGACTTTGCCCAGCAACGTGTTTCTGCCCCTGCTGTTCCTGCACAGGGCGGGACGGTTGTCCTGCTGTGGACAGAGCAACGAGTCAGGATGAAGAGTTTACAGAGATCTATATGAGATTAGAGTTGAATATACTCATGAGGTCACGATGTGTTTGGTGTTTGATTATATTTGTGAAGCAGTGGTTATGATGCATGTTCCAGGTGTTAGTGTGGGTGTAGTTTATCTGTGTAACATTTATCATTATTAACTTACTCTTAGAAAATACTCAGAGCATGTGAAATGATTATTTCATCGTTTAATACTAAAAAAAAAAAAATAAATCAGTGTGATAGTATTTAAAACATGGAGCGGATGCTGTTGTAGCAGCAGATCAGAAGTGACATGTCCACGTACTCTTTCTAAACATTTTCTAAATAAACTGCCAGTTTTCCTGCAGCAGATTCATCCTGTGGTTTGTGGATGTAAACAAAGTCTCAGGTCCAACAGCTGAAGAGCCGAGAGACAAACTATCAGACATGAGACACAACGGTGAGCACAGCCTTTAACTCTAATCTCAGGTGTGGGTCACACCTTTAATGATTAACAATCACAATAAATCATAAACTCAAACACACACTCATCATTACTCAGGTGTTTGCATTTCCAGTGGCACCTGCCTGTGACCTCTGTGTCTCTGGGAAACAACATTACTCCAGTTTTGCATTTTTTCATCTGTGGTCACACACATGAAGCTGGGACTGGTTAACGTGTTATTTTCATAAATAATAGAGATGAGATGAGGATTGACTAAGTCCACAACGTATGTTCGTGGTCGTGTGTCAGAGCGACAGCAGCACTGCGGCTTTTTTTGCATGACCCAACACAAACACGGGATTTCATGTGACTCTGCAGCAGCGTTGACACAGCTCCAGCCCAGTAGCTGTGCTTCATGTCATCGGTCCATTATGTTTGACAGGATTCAAATGATCTGGAGACAAAGACAGGTGCTTATTCAAATAGTTTGCAGATTGTGTGAATGTACATACAGATTGCTTTTATGATGTTAAGCAGGTATAACATTTACCATGTTCATGTCGACCTGGTGGTGGCGCTGAAACATTAACAGTTCATCCTGAGGGGAACATGACACAGTCGCACACACGCGTGAAAACTACTGCTACTTTTTCCACAAGCTGGACGTGAGAACCTGAGGCTTCTTTGAATTTTACCACCACCATGAACCAGAGTCCATTAGAGTTTCCATCGATTTTCACATATACATACACACACACACACACACATATATATGTATATATATATATATATATAAATGTTATTTTTGTACCTTTCTAGACTAAGTTGAAAATGTTGAACTCCCACGTTATTTAATCAGATTAGATCAGGTCTGTTTTACTGACAGAGGCTTCGATCCGATTTTCTCGCCCTGTGTAGAAACAGCAGCGGTAACACCAAACTGCCGGGCAGAGTCAGCCAGATCGCAGATGTCCCCACCACACACAGGGTGTCGGTCAGCTCCGTCAAGTACATCGCAAAGCCAATCAGGATTCCTACAAACCTCAGCAGCAGCACTCCCATTATGGCTGCGATGCTGCAGAAGGCCCTCTGCTTTGACTGGGCCCCGCCCACAGTCCCAGGACCTGGGCGAATCAGAACGCAGAGAACAGAGAGGCTGCAGAACGAGACAAGAATTAAGGTGACAAGCAGGAGACAGGGAGATGTGATGCCGCTGACAGTTCTGCTGAGAACTTTGGTTACGAGCAGAAATCCACTGCAGAACAGCCAAACACAGCCAGTGCTGATGTTTCTGACCCTGACCCCTGCTGACTGCTTCAGGCCCAGGTATTTGATGGGGTGAACAACAGCCAGGTAGCGTTCCACACAGGTGAAGAGGTGAAACAGATTCTGTCCAGGTGAGCTGAGGGAGAACATGTCCATCCCCGCCCATATCACACTTTCATTATCTGTTAAGCTGCCAATGCAATAAAAGAAAGCCCCCAGGAAGCTGATCAGCTCCAGGACAACCAGGTTATAGGTGAAGATGTCAGAGTGACTTGTCATCGCTGCCGTGGAAACAGAGCGCTGCTTCATCCATCGCTGGCAGCCGATGAAGAGGACGAGGACGAAGAGAGGCAGGAGGAGCATGTTGGCCACGGTGAAGGCCGTGAAGATGAAATTACTACGTCTGGACTGCAGGCAGGAGCTGATCGAGAGCTGGACGGAGGAAGCAGAGGCGTTGGTGGAAGAGTTGACTGATCTGTCCATTTACCTGGAAACAGAGAGAGTGAGAGATGAAGAAGAACACAGAGAAGGTGCAGAGAGATGTAAAGAGAAAATGTCCATCAACTGAACCTCATAACAACCACACACCTTGTGGAGGTCTCCTACCGCAAGTGAAATTAGCCCAAAGTGAAAGCTGCTCTTTCGTCAGCAGAAAGATTTTGGTCATAAACCTGGAACAACAGGAGCGACGCCGTTATTACTCTGCACGTGTTTTGATGAACTCTGTAGGTGTTAAATCACACTCACCTGATCCGCAGCGTTTCCTGACGGTTGCTCTGCGGCGTCACCAACCCGACCGACTGCTCGCACCTGAGGGTGCGTGCGTTGTTTTTGTCAGATGTGATCTGTGTGATTGATCGGCGGCAGGACGACCTCAGCTTCTTTGCATTTTGCAAAACCAATAAATAATAAATCTATAGAGAGAGAATCACGACAGGCAAATTTTCCTTTTGCATTGTTCCATCTTGGATCAGCTCGGGGCAGCTGGACCACGCCCGTCACATCACCAGCTGCACTGAAACCCTCTCTGGATGCAGGACAGGGTGGTATGCAGGGTGATAGGTTTCCCTGAGCTTTGCATGAAATGCTCACAGCATAGCAACACGTTATGACGAGCTCATTAACATGAGGATGCACAATAATGAAAGTACGAGCTTTACATTCGGGAAGAGTCGACACGTCTCATGTAAATCTGCTGGGGTTTTTTTTTCTGGACTGAAAGAATCAAATGAAGGACGATGGTTTTTCCACAGGAAGCGAACACACACACACACACACACACACACACACACACACACACACACAGATGTACCAGTGTGTTCGGCCACAAACCTCCACACAGACGCTGCGACTCTGAAAACGCAGGAGACAGAAGATCAGGAGCCAACACGTTCGCTGAGGTGAGACATTTTCGATCATCTCATCGTGGATTTCGTCGTCAGTGCTTTAAAACTAACAAAAGGAGCAAATGATATGTGAAGGGAAAAAAGTGTAGATGGAAAAGGTTCAAAACATTTTCCAGAAAAAGCAGCAAAAGGTCTGAATGTCGAGAAACAGCAAAGCTGTTCACGTCACTAAGTTCAAATCTTGTAGGTCATGACTGTTAAATTGATTTGTACCAGGTTCTGCGACATTTATGATTCATGGCTCCGGCCACATGTTGTCCACATGTTGTCCACATGTTGTCCACAGATCTTTATTCTTGATCCTCTGATGTTCTTGAGTGTTTTGTAACCATCGTGCACATTTTCACATCTTGATGTCTGGTTAGCTGAGTTATCACCCGTTCATGCTCCACCTCACTCAGTGGGCGTGAACCGACCGACTGCGGTGTCTCATGAACTCAGAGATCTGTGGGACCCTGACGACGTGACACTGACTGTCCTTCTCTGTAAATCTGTCTCTCACCTTCTCTCCAGGCCTCCGCTCTCTGAAAATGTCTGTCAGCAACTCGTCTTCCACCAATGACTCCCTTCCTCCTCAGCTCCCCTCCTCCAACCTCTCCCTGTACACCCCTTCATGTTTAAACCTCTTGTACACATACGCCACCTTCTCCCTCACCAGCATCGTCCTCCTCCTCCCTCTCTCTGTCTTCGTCCTCTATCTGGGAGTCCAGCGATGGAGACAACAGCGTTCCTCAGCAGCCATCATGAGTCACTCTGACTTCTTCACCTACAACATAGTTATCATAGAGCTGATCGGAGTTTCTGGGTCTATCATGAGCGTTTACAGCACCTATGCCAACGTCCCAGAGGTAGAGAAGCTGGCGTTCAATATTGCAGCTTTCCTCTGGTCTGGACAGACATTCTTTCCCATCCTGACGTGTGTGGAGCACTACGTGGCTGTCGTCCACCCCCTCATCTACCTGAGACTGAGAAAGGGAAGCGGGGTTCGCGTCAGAGACATCACCACCTTCTGTGTTTGGTTTCTGGGCCTTGCAGGGCCGAGTTTCATGGTGCTGCTCAAACATTTCCCTGAGAACAGCTTCATGGTCATCGGCCTCCAAACTTTACTTTTACTTAGCATAACTTTCTGCAGCCTGTCCGTTCTCTACGTCCTGACCCGCCCACGGCCGGGGGAGGCTGGAGGGAACCGGTTCACCGTTCACCAATCAAAGAAGAGGGCTTTCTACACGATCACAGTCATAATGGGAGTGCTGTCGATGAGGTTTGGAGGCAGTCTGCTTTGCAATGCGATGGTTATCTCACCGACAGTGAGCACCGGTGTTGGCTGTGTAATGGTAACCGCTAAAAGTTGGTTCGCTCTGCCCAGCAGTCTGGTGTTGCCCCTGCTGTTTCTGCACCGAGCGGGAAAACTACCCGGCTGCAGACACAACACTGGATCAGGATGAGTCCTGGATCAGATCAGAGTCTGTGACAATACGAGACACACGAGTGAATTACAAGGGAACAGTACAACAACATCTGAAGGAAAAATGATGGCACATTTGTACATGAAACAAACATGAACACAAAGTCTTTGTGTTTCCATTATTTGACACTGTGTGGTGTAGTGCAGTGGTGCAGCACTGACCTGAGAAGGAGCTCTGCCACCTCTCGATGCATCGTTCTCCTGTGGTGGAAGCAAACGCATTAAATTCCATTTTCTTTTGCAGATTTTCTGAAAATTCAGTGAAAAGTTGCTGTAAATTCTTCAGGGAACCATCTGAAGGAAGTGTAGCTGAAAATAGATTTTTTTTTAGAAGCTGTGTTAGATTTTGTTTTCATGTGAATTTGATTCATTAGCCTTTAACTAAACACTGATCAGATTTGTTTGAAGACAACAACGATAAAAACGTGCACACGTCATTGTGGGGTCGTACTGTGGTGTGTGACTTCATCTGAGTTATTATGTGTGTGTTTGTTGTATAAACAGTTTGTGTAGCAGTGTAGATACACACTGTAGATCCAGGCTCCTGTAAATATACAGCTCATCCAGATAAATGACCCTGGACTCTGTCTGGTAACATGGACACTGTGCTTCTTCACTTTGGATTCTTTCATGATTAAATGTTAAAGTGCAAATAAAACCTGTTCTCTGGAATCTGTTGTATCTAATCACAGCCAATCACGTTGCAGAGCCAGTGACGTGAGTCGCCGCGTGTTTTCAGGTGCGGTTACGACCGAAGTGACTCATTTTACTAACAGAGCGTGGATCTGGAGTCGCCCCTGACCAGAGTCACACTTAGTAAAATAATGACCACAGCTTTTTTTGCAGAACACTATGGTTTGAACCCACGGTCGTTATGAAGCACCTGACAAAACATGGCCACCGCACCGCGGCCTGTACGCAGCGAAACTCCTCACCTGCGTGACGCTTTCATTTGAATAAACAGCAGTCTGTGTTCGCAGGTCGTTTGAATCCTGTCACGCAGATGAAATAAATGATACAGGTCTGACAGCTGTGGAAGAACGATGGGAGAGGAACATTTGCCTTCCATGATTTACAGCTCAGAGGCAGAGGCACGAAAAACCCAAACCCACAGTCCTGCTGCTGTTTGGCACAAACGAGCATCAGCACGCTCACATATATGAACCAGATGCTCGTGAACAGCTGTCAGTGAGTTTGGTGATGCAGGAGAACAAACAGTGCTGAGGAGGTGGGTGAACTTCAGTTAGCTCACACTTTCATCTTCAGTTCATGTTTAAAACATTTTCCTCTGGTCTCTAACGTCTAACTGTTCCCTCAGTTTTCATTCTGTTTTCCTCTCTTCATCAACTGTACGTCCATTTACTGTTTGAATTAACTTTACTCATATCTGCTCGAAACATAAGCAGCTGTGAACGTTGGATATTTAACTTTAATGAGCTGCTGATTTACTGTTGGTGTGTTTTTGATTAAGTTCTAATTTACAAACGTGCTGAATAAGAATTCTGAAAGAAAAATGGACTGTTGACTGTTGACCTGTGATTTATTTTTGTCCCTCTTTTCTCCCTTTTCTAAAAGCACCACCACACAAACCGACATGTCCGTCAACTCCTCTTCCTCTCACAGTTTCGTGCTGCGCTGTGTGGAAAATGGAAGTTCCATCTCCAGTTCCTTCATCATCACCAAGTTGTTCCTTATCGTCCCTCTCTCCATCCTCGTTCTCTGCATGGGTCGCCAGCGATGGCGGCAGCAGCGATCCTTCGCCACAGCAAGCCACTCGGACATGATCACCTACCACACGGCTGCCGTGGAGCTGATCTTTCTGTTGGCCGTCACCTTTTACTTCAGTGGCTCGTGTGCTGGTCGCTCGGACTTGATTCTAGTGGGGGCTCACGTGAGCGCTGTTGTTTTCCCAGGTCAGATATCCTTTCACACGCTGACCTGCGTGGACCGGTACCTGGCTGTGGTTCACCCCATCGCCTACCTGAGCCTGAGACAGTCGGGCGGGGTCAGGATCAGAAACATCAGCATCGGGTGCGTCTGGCTGCTGGGCCTCGGATGGATTGGTCTAACAGCGCTGCACTTCCCTGATCCCCCCTACATCCCGTTTTTCTGCCTGCTGGTCTTTTCTCTGGTTGTCGTGTCTTTTTGCAGCATCTGTGTTCTCCGGGTTCTGGCCGGGGACGGCGAGCGGGTCGACCAAGCAAAGCAGAGGGCGTTCCACACCATCGTGGCCATCATGGGGGTGCTGTGGCTGTTTTTCGCAGGGTTTCTCGTCTGTCTTGCTCTGGACAAATCGCAGCTGCTGAGTTACGCAGCCGGCTGTGCGGTGCTGATATCTGCAAACTGGATGACTCTGCCCAGCAGTCTGGTGTTACCTCTGCTGTACCTGCACAGAGCAGGTAAACTGCCCTGTTCCCGCAGCAGCAACAGGTAAAGGACAAGGACTGTGTTGAATCTGAGGAGGATTCTGTTAAATTAGGTAATAGTTATTATATTTCACTCATAAGAAGGAGAACTTAGAAAATGAATTAGAACTGGTTTTAGAAAAGAGGGTTAGATGTGACGTGATGTGACGTGATGTGATGTGACGTGACGTGACGTGACGTGACGTGTCCCTCGAGCATCTTAGACTTTGGTTTGTGATGCAGATCAAATTTGAACTGAAATGTCAAAGATAAGAAAACGTTCTCTAACATGCAAAATCTGGATTATGTTCACGTGTCTCTGTATCAAAATAAAAAAAACAGCTGTCACTGTAAACGTGTACGGACCAAACTAAATCTGACTAAAATAAAAGAATGTCTGTGTAACTGCTGGCAGAGACGAGCTGAGGTGGACACACAGCACCAGTTTCCCTTTGTTAATGTGCCAGATAAACTCTTTATTGAGGGGCAGAAGGAAGCTTTGTATTTATTGTGTTACACTGTTTTGTTTTTTGTTTTCTTTTGCATCTCAGCACAATTACCTGATCAGTCAATCATAACCAAATTAGCTGTCACAGCTAAGGCAGCAAAGAACACGAATGAAGAGAAAACCCAAGAAGCATGAATAAACTAAAAGTTCAGGGCCAGAGAACAAAAAATCATCCACAAAGGAGTGAAAAAGACCTGGAAACACAAAACAAACTCCAAAAGTCCTTACCTGAAAACAAAAGGCAACCAAGGTAAGTCCACGAGGGGGAAGATGCAAGGCACAGGTACAGGAAGGAACACAGGTAACCAGCACAGGTAAACACAGTGGCAGACTCAGGCACACAGACAAACTGACAGGGACACAGGGCAATGGGCAACAGGTGACACCAATTAGGGCGGGGCAGACAATCAGAAATGGAGGGAAACCAGACAAAGACAGGAAGTAGAACAAGACAAGATACACAAGGGCTATGCCTTCAAAATAAAACAGGAAATACTAACAGAACTTAAACTATTGAACTAATCAGAGTCCAAAAAGGTTCAACTGTACACAAAAGAGTTCAAAACAAAACAAAGGGTTCAGTAAACAGCCCCCTGACATTAATCTGCTGTTCTGGCAACTTTGTTTCAGTGATTTTTCAAGAAAAAGGCAAAACATTTCATGAGATTCATGAGGATTTGCAGCATTTTTAAAAATAAAATATTGTTGCATTGTGGAAGATCTCACTGTGGGCTCTGCAAAGTTACGATGAACACTTTGTTAATGGAGAGAACGATCTGTGGATTGGTCAGTAATGAAAATAATCATTGGATACAGCCCTTAAAGCAACGCTACACATCACATCGTCCACCACTGACACCAAAACTTCATTCCACTGATTTAACTCCCTACAGCTCGTGCCGGTGTTGAGCTGTAGCCATTTTTTTGTGCGCTGCTTTGTTAATGTTTGCAGACGCCCTGATTGCAGATTTCATAGCCGTCTCGATCCAGGCGTGAGGGAAGGCTGTGTGTTCACCAGCAAAGTGAATCCTTCCTTCACTTCTGAAGAGCTCCCTGGCATATTCTATATGTTGGTAAGGTGTGAAGAGAGCGAAGGCGCCCAGACTGTAAGGATCCGAGGTCCACCTCTTCACCACCACCCCCGTACAGAGAGACCAGACCTTCTTGCCGTGGATCTGTGCCAGATCTCTCAGAGCCAGCTCTTTCAGGTCTTCATCACTCGCTCCCTGGAAGAGAAGGGAGTCGTCAGACCAGGTGTAGGAAGCCAGAAGGACGCCGATGGTCTGGTTTGTTTGGAAACTGTGGCTGGGGTAGTAGATGTAACGAGTGGGCCGGTCGGTGATGCTCTTTCCTCCTCGGATGCCGTCCTCCTCCCAGAACCTTTCTTTGAAGGTGAGGATGATCTTGGTGGAGCTCTCGTAATGGACTGCCTTCAGGGCCTCCATCTTTCTGGTGGACAGAGGTGGCTCAAAGTCCAAGAAGAGGGCCGCTTTGGCTGTGGTTGTTACCAGGACGACGTCCCCCGCAAGGTTCGTGAGAGAGGACTGTTGACCCGTCTGATACCATACACTGACACCCTGATCTGACTGGGTGATGGACTTGACCTTGGAGTTGAGGAGGATGGAGCCATCAAGTACACTGAGGAAAGCTTTGGGGAGAAGGTCCGACCCACCGGTTATTTCATCGTACCTTCAAAGCAAAAAAAAAATCTTCATTCACATTGAACTGAGAGCAGATTTTCTAACTTTTAACACAAAATGTTTTCTAACATTGCTCAGGACACATGTAAACGCAGAAATGAATCTTACACGGTGCTGTCGCTGACGTCGCTGTTGAGGTAGATCATCTCGGTTAGAGCCAGGTGCATGAGGCTCTGCTCATTCAGCAAGTCTCCGATCATCCTCACTGCTTCTGCGCTCAAACCTCCTTCTTGTTTCAGATACTCCTGCGAAAACCAATTTCACCTAAATCTTAAACCAATTTTACATTTCCGTTTTCGCGTTAACCGTTAGCCTAACTGTTTGATGAGCCACACGTAATTCACATGACGTGTTTAAAGAATCATATGATGCTTTACCTTCACAGAATAGTGGTCGTATTTCTGCAGCGCAGCTTCGCAGCCTTTTGTCTCCACTTCATCTTTCACCTACAGAAAAGATCAGTTTCAGTTACTCACTCGATGTCCGTCACCATAACCGAGCTAACGCAGACAGTTTGGGTTTTATATTCAAAACTTCGTATTTAGGATATTATCTTTCAGCTGTGGTATCGCATGCTTTTAGTATAAACACCATATAACAGACCACAGATTCCCTCTCCATCTTCCACACCTTCTGCAAAGCTCGCTGTAGCAGCTCTTGAGCTGACTTCCCTCTCTCTCCTTCAGGCAAGTCATACTTGAGGATGTCGGGGTTTGCTTTCACTGCGTACGTCCGTTTCCGCAGACCGTGGACCAGGTAGAAGGTGTTGATGTCTTCCATGGTGAATTTATTCAGCTTGACCCCAAGTTCCTCAGCAAACCAGCGGACGATGCTGTGAAGACACAAGGTCACGAGCGTGTGACTGGAAAATCCCTGAAGTTTGGAAAGTACGAGTTGGGACACTTGATGTGTGCAGCATTTCCTTATCAGTTCAGAGATTTTAGTTCATTAATGCAAAAGTGAGAGAACTGGGAGACTGTTAGTTTGGAATTCACTCTTGATGTTTGACCTTCTTTAAGCACTGGTATTGCTTTTTATGCTAACAACTCAACAAGGAGCATTTTTGACCAGCTAAAGGTGACAGTGTGATGAAGGTAACCATGATCACAATAAATCAGACATTCTTCTCAGAGAAAAGCAAATTAAAGGCATATATTTTACTCACTGGTGAGAAGTTGGGATCCTCATGGCTCCCAGTTCAGCGTACCAGCCCTCTGTTTCGTTCCTGTAGGTCTCCACACGTCCTCCCACTCGCCCACTAGCCTCTAATATGGTTACCTTGTTCAAGATGAATGAAATGGTTAGTCAAAGGTGTGGGACAATCTGAGTTCCAAAACAGATTAATGCATGAGTCTTAATGCACCTTACTGTACCTTGTGTCCTGCGTCCTGCAGCAGCTTGGCGGCCGTCAGTCCAGCCATGCCAGCTCCAACAATCACTACATGATGAGACGTGTTTATGTGCGGGAGGCCGGTCTTCACAGTCTGCAGCAGCTCCTCGTAGTCTTTGTCCTCCAGACAAGTCGGCCAGATGTTCCTTCAGGCTGACAGCAGCTGTGTGGCCGTGGCACAGTGTGAACAGGAGGACACTGACAGCAACTGGAGACACAACAAAAAGGAGAACACAGGACTCACTGTGAGAGGAAACTATCAAAGGATTTATAACCGTCCTGTGGAGACAGACAAAGACAGACATCACCTGCTGAGCACAAACTTGAGGTTGCCTTTTTTACTTCATGAAAACATCACACGAACATTTTGACACACGGTGATTTAAACTGAACCCAGCTGGGACTTTATGCAGGGACAATGATCTGAAGTGAATGAATACTAACAGCAGTGTGCATCATTTGAAGGATTTTCACTTCTGTAAATGAGATGTAGTCACATCTTAGTGAGGTTTGCACTGACAAATCCCACTTCTTCTACTCAGCATGTGACTTCTATGTCCATTGATTAAAGACTGACGACTCCTCATTTCATCATGTAAGAAAGTCAGTCTGGACTCGTGACCACTTCCTGCTGGAAAGCACAGCTGCAGTCACTGAACAGAGCTGATTTCCTCAGTGGGTCAAAACCGCAGACAGAGACAGAGACAGAGATCAAGTGCAGCGCAGAGTCGTTTCACAAATATTACCCCAAAAAAACTCTGTGCCACTGAACACAGAGACTGCAGAGGGAGCAGTTCAGACCTTTAAAACTTCCTCTAAATGAAAGAAAAGAATATTTCTGCAAAATACTCACAGAATTTCCACTTCACCACACACGGATCCATCTCAGCTTGGAGGCTTGTTTTCTTTGTGGAAGAGAGACAGAAACATACGAGAGGAAAAATGTTAAAATCCTTTAAACACAAAAGCTGCATCTCAGACGATCACAGTAAGTTCAGCACTTAGTGTTTAACACTATAGTTTTAAACTGTTAGCTCAGTTTAACACTATACATTCAGACTGGTGCAGTTACAGTGAGAAACAGTGCAGCAGAATTGACTTCACAGCTGCTGTGACTGTTGTTAAATGAAATCCTCATTTAAGAAGAAGAGAAAAGTGACAGATGAGATCTCACGCTGATGTATTCTCAGATTCCTACCTTCGTCTAAACGCTGTCACAGTGACCTGATGTGAAAGCGTAGCCTCTTATATACTGAGCCTCAATGCTGAAGTGTTTTTTTTTTCTCACCTGACTGGCAAGACCAGAGACAGTGCACGTCTTCCTGTGTGTGTGTGTGTGTGTGTTTTAATCAGGAGTCTGTTTGCAGTTTCATTTTTCACTCTCTTGCAATCAGGGGAAAATAACTGGTCAGATCTCATGATTATATAAACACGTCTTTATCATCAGCATCATCATGAGTTATCTTACGGGAACCTTGCCAGAAATGTGGCTGCACGGAGGAGTACATTTTAATCATTCCTTCCTTTCATACCTGATTTGATAACTGTGTTTGTAGTTCCCTGATTATATATTATCTTTATGTCTTTGACTGAGTTAGAAAAACAGTTTTTTATTCAGCAGCTCTTGGAGGACAATGTGTGTCTTCATGCTTCAAACCAAAGCTGCAGTCCAGGTAACCACATGTCCGATGACTGTACGCTCTGATCCTCACCGATTGGCTGGTCTGTGGCACAGGTGAGGTCGGATAAGGACTTAGCGACATGTTGGTAGCGACAGTCAGTATTGTGTGTGTGTGTGTGTGTGTGTGAATAAGCACACGCTGTGTCACGGTTCGTTTAACGTGTATCAGTGTGTTATTTTGTCACGTGACAGATGCAACCAGACCGTGTAGCAGGTGGGAGGCGGCTCACAGGTGAGGCCACGGCGCGTGTTTATGAAAGTAAATGTAAATTGTTTTCCATCACACTGAGCCGTTGCACTAACCTCCAGTTATACATGATTTTACTAACGTGCGCAGGAATACTGCACTGTACATAAAACAAGTGGTGACTCGCCTCGTCAGGGTAAAGGTGTATCTTCACAGACAGCAGCTGACACACAACGACTGACTGATCAGGCTGCAGTACCACAGAGAGCAGCAGAGACGGAGACCACACTGAGTCTGAGTCTGCCAGCTGCCTGGGCCCCTCCCCCACCACAGCTTCCTGGCACAGTGTGTAGACGTACCAGTTAGATCAAATCATCCACTGCTGTGAACTGAGGGTGAATTATCTATATGTCAGTCATGTGATACACTCGTCAACCTGGCAGAGTGAAGTGGGACGGACTCCAGCTTCCTGCAGCCCTGCACTACATGTACTGGTATAGACAATGAAGGGTGGAGCAAAAATGCATATTGTAAACATGTATGTATGAACACATGAATATATGTTAGAACAGAGTTCTAATGTGGGAGGTGTTTTTCAGTGGTTTTTATTAAAAACATTTATTCTTCTTTGTTAAATCATTCTGAAACAAGCATGTCAAATTTCACAGACAGGTTGTGTTGATTAATATTCAATAAAAGTGATATATATATATATATATTTTGTTAATGCCATGATATTTAGTTGCTCAGACTCTAGAGCTCATCTCGCACTGGAGAGTTAGCTGACGCTGAATTCAGTAGCGCTGCTTTGTTAATGTTTGCAGACGCCCTGATTGCAGATTTCATAGCCGTCTCGATCCAGGCGTGAGGGAAGGCTGTGTGTTCACCAGCAAAGTGAATCCTTCCTTCACTTCTGAAGAGCTCCCTGGCATATTCTATATGTTGGTAAGGTGTGAAGAGAGCGAAGGCGCCCAGACTGTAAGGATCCGAGGTCCACCTCTTCACCACCACCCCCGTACAGAGAGACCAGACCTTCTTGCCGTGGATCTGTGCCAGATCTCTCAGAGCCAGCTCTTTCAGGTCTTCATCACTCGCTCCCTGGAAGAGAAGGGAGTCGTCAGACCAGGTGTAGGAAGCCAGAAGGACGCCGATGGTCTGGTTTGTTTGGAAACTGTGGCTGGGGTAGTAGATGTAACGAGTGGGCCGGTCGGTGATGCTCTTTCCTCCTCGGATGCCGTCCTCCTCCCAGAACCTTTCTTTGAAGGTGAGGATGATCTTGGTGGAGCTGTCATAGTGCACCGCCTTCAGGGCCTCCATCTTTCTGGTGGACAGAGGTGGCTCAAAGTCCAAGAAGAGGGCAGCTTTGGCTGTGGATGTTACCAGGACGACATCTGCTGCAAGGTTCGTGAGAGAGGACTGCTGACCCGTCTGATACCATACACTGACACCCTGATCTGACTGGGTGATGGACTTCACCTTGGAGTTGAGGTGGATGGGGACATCAAGTACACTGAGGAAAGCTTTGGGGAGAAGGTCCGACCCACCGGTTATTTCATCGTACCTTCAAAACAAAAAGACAAAGACTTCTGCGGTTTGCTGGATGTTAAATGAGGACACTGGTTGTGTGCATCATCTGCAGTGAACGGTTTCACAGAACTGTCATGGTCACTTTTTGACTTCATCACATTTTCTGGAAAAACATTTCATCATCTTCATCAACACGACTGTGAAAAAACCATCATGGCTGGTGATGATTTCATGATATAAAATAGCTGTGGCCTTACGTGGTGTTGTCGTTGATGTCACTCTGATCGTAGATCATCTCGCTCAGCGCCGTGTACATAAGGCTCTGCTCGTTCAGCAGGTCTCCGATCATTCTCACTGCTTCTGGACTCAGGCCTCCTTCTTCTTTCAGATACTCCTGTTAAACACAGTTCCAGGTTGTGTGGTCAGAGGCTTCAGTTTGAACGACGATCCCTTTATTCACTTTACACTGCATGAGATCACGCTGTGCTTTACCTTCACAGAGTAATGGTCGTATTTTATCAGCGCGGCCCTGCAGCCATGAGCCTCCACTTCGTCTTTCACCTGTGGAAAGGAACAGGAAAAGGTGTGTGGCCACAAAATGATTTCTAACAAACCTCGCTTCAGCTTCACTGCTCACAGCAGATTTTACACCAGGTTTCAAACCTCCATCATGAATGAATATGGTTTCAGAGATAAAATATAGTCGCTTTCTTTCAACTCCTCTGTGAAAGATGCAAATATATTTGCTTGAACTATGTTAACTTATTGTTTCATTTGTGGCCGAAAGCACAAGCTTCCTGCACCACCTATTTCCCAAGGATGTGGGAAGTTGTGCAACTTGGTGCACCCTGTCTGGTCCTGGTTCCTAGACGCCATCCCTCCCTCCTTTCCTCTGTCCTACGTACCTTCTGCAGAGCTTGCTGTAGCAGCTCGTCGGCCGACTTGTGTTTCTCGCTTTCCAGCACCTCGTACTTGAGGACGTCCGGGTTTTTTTGCACTGTGTACGTCCTCTCCCGCAGCCCGTTCACCAGGTAAAAGGTGTTGGGATCAGCCATGATGAATTTATTCAGCTTGACCCCCAGCTTTTGAGCAAACCAACGAACTATGCTGTTGAGAAAGTGATGGTGGCAGAGTTAGCTTGTGACTGCGAGGTCTCTTTAATGTCTGAGCAGAGCCAGTAAGAGAAGGAAGGAAATCTAAATCTTCAACTTACCGGTGAGAGCTTGGGATCCTCATGGCCCCCAGTTCAGCATACCAGCCCTCTTTTTCATTCCTGTGAGTCTCCACTCGTCCTCCAACACGATCGCTTGCCTCTAAGATGGTTACCTTAAACAAACACACACATACAGACAGATAAATACAAGTAAGCTTGGTTACATTAAGGTAAAGTCCCTGTTGGTTTAAATGTTCCTGATTTAAAAAGTGGACATAGACTCTAAACAAGGCTGGACTGCCAACTGGGATCACTGTGGGGCTTCTGTGGCACCTCACTGTACCTTGTGTCCTGCGTCCTGCAGCAGCTTGGCGGCCGTCAGTCCAGCCATGCCAGCTCCAACAATCACGACATGATGGGACGTGTTTATGTGCAGGAGGCCGGTCTTCACAGTCTGCAGCAGCTCCTCGTAGTCTTTGTCCTCCAGACAATCGGCCAGATGTTCCTTCAGGCTGACAGCAGCTGTGTGGCCGTGGCACAGTGTGAACAGCAGGACACTGACTGCAACTGGAGACACAAAGACAGGAGAACACACTGTTTACTCTGTCATCCAACCAAAACACTTTCACTTCTGAATGTCCCCTCATCTTTAATGAAACACGCCTGCTGTTTGTTTTTCACAGCCTTATAGACACGAGGCAGTTTATTGTATTTGACCTCGTGTGCATCAGTTTTACAGACGCTTAATAAAACCATCAGTTTCAGTTCAGATGTTCCTGTAAAGTCCGGTGAAAATGTGACCTCTCCTGAATTCATCACACAGACGTGAACTCAAGACAGTAAAAGTAAAAACTTCAAGATGAACAAAGAGAAAAAAGCAGAAGTAAAACATCATTCAGAGGGTGTTCACCGCCGACAGAGCCCACATTAAGGAACCGACGAGAGGAAACGTGAACTCACTCGGCTTCATTCACAGATTTCCAAACCCACAACTGCTCGGCACAATTAGTGTCCTGCTGTTGGCCTGTGCAGCTACAAACCAAATAACTCGCTCACGTCATTAGAAAAAAAAAAAGCTTTAGAAAGAGTTAAAACACAAATCTGCATTTTTAGATTTGTTTGAAAATACCTACAAAATTTCCATTTCAGCTCCGTCTGAGTCATTGCGTGTCCTCCCTCCTTCTGTGGTGTCACTGGGAGGATGAAGAGGAAGAGAAAAAAAAAAAAACAGAAGACATGTTTCAATCGAGGAAAGTCCGACAGAACCATACCTCAGCCTGGGACTGTGTGTCGCTCAGATTTAACTCAGTGACACGCAGCTGCATTCAACACAATCTGCTGAACAAACAGAGGAATTCAGAAACATGCACGTTGCACTGTTTGCTTTAAAATATCATGGATTTTATCTGCACACAGACACAGATTTAGAATATATACACATATATACACTGTTCTATAGTTTATAGCTCATTTTTAACAAACCACTAAGAGATGTTGTTATGTTTATACAGTCAAAGTGAGATTTTAATGATATTCTGAGACAAAGTGTCAGATAAAATGATTCTTACCTTTTCAGGAGCTTAGCTATGGAAGCAGCAGTGACCTGGAGTGAACAGCCGTCTTATATACTCTCTGTTTTTTCCCTGTCTGTCCCGTTTGACTTCAAATGGCACTTTTTTTTTTTCTCCTGGAAATCAGATGATCTAGAATAACCAGTCGGGTCTCATGATCAGAAAACACATCATCACCATCACCATCATCATCATCATCACCATCATCAGGAGTGTGTGTCATCTCATTTAAGGGGAATCCAGCCAAAGATGAACTGAATGTCACTTATTAACCACAGGCCTATCAACCTCAGCGTCGTGTCCTCAGCCACATGTAGGTGTGGCGGCTCCACAGCTTCTGTTTGTCAGACAGAAATACTTTCACTCTGACACTGTATTGACAGATGTGGAATTTCAGAGTCTGTGGAACGAACTGATCAGCTGAGTTTTAATCACACATCTTTCCTCCAAGGCCCCGTCGCTCACACAAGCATTTAGATCTGTGAAACGCAGCAACAGCAACCGCTGGACTTTCATTCGACTCTTTCTCATGTTCACAGGAATAATCTGCTGCTGGCCACAGACTCAGTGTGTTAGAGGTTCACCACAGTGAGAGCAAGCAAAGCTGCAGCAGCTCCGCTCGTCTGCTCGGTGGTTTCACAGCCGTGAGCAGACAAAGCAGATGGAACAACGTGGTTTCACTGTGAGACCATAAAAACCCGATACCTGCTAAACACACACAGAGTTCAGATGAAGGTTTAATGAAGACGAGCCACATTTTTCCATCTTAAAGCGCTTTCAGTTTCCCATGTACACACACAGTGTACAGACAGGTTTACCACCTGCCCCAGTGCACACAAACAAATCTGAGGTCACTGTTCCATTATCATTCTACATTATTTATACATTAGAGCAGCTTTGTGCTGGTTTGTAAACCAGTGAACACGACATGCTTCCTCGTTCATCATCACTCATTCAGGACTTCAGGTCATTATCATTAAATAAATGACTTGTTTTTATCAGTCTCAGTTAGTTGAGTTGAGACTGTAGATGATGTGATCTGTACTTCTGAAATCAGAGCGCAGAACCTTTCTCCTGTTTCTGTCACGGCGGCGTTCACTGCATCAGCTGCACTGGTCCCTACAGACTGAAGGAAACAGCTAACAGAGCAGATACTGTACACACACACACACACACACACACACACGTCTTTTCACATGTACAGAACGTGTCTCATTCTTAAACAGACTTCATGTAAACACTCAAACAGGAAATTCAGCTTTTTTCCTGTTGGTAAATTTGTAAACGTGCTCCTTGTATTTGAAGATGCTGATAAACGAAGCCTGGTTAGTTTTCTTCATATTTCAATGCATTCCAAGAATTTACCTGCAGACTGATCCATGGTTTGTGTTCTCACCTGTTTGATCCTCGGCTGAGTCTGATCCACGAGTCACGCTGCAGTGCTACTTTACTTTTTGAGTATATGGAGCTCTGTGCATCGCTCACAGGTGAGCTCACACACCTCCAGCTGCTGTGGAGCACAACCCTCAGCCCCCCACCCACCCACCCCCTCTCTCACACTGAGATAAAAAGATAGAGAGAGAGAGAGAGAGAGAGAAATGCATTGATAGACACGAGTCTCACGCCGCCCTCTGCCTCCTGTGTACATTATAAAAAATATTGTCTCAGTGAACATTAACACATTTTCCCTGTTCTGCACAAATATCATCAGTTTAAATTATTTAATTGTTGGAAAATGACACCAGGCTGCATAATGATGTGTTTGGTTCCAGAGCTGCTCATTAACAGATTGACAGGATACACGATGTCCTGATGTTACCAGAGTTTAACTTATTGAATCTTTCTCTTTTTCTTTATTTCTTTATTTCTTCGTTTACTGCACGTTACAGTGAATCAAACAGAAAACCAGTAAACAGCGCCCTCTGGTGGTGAGGACACTGTGTGTATTAACTAGGTGGGTTATCTGGAAACTGTTAATTAACTATTTAATAAAAAAGAGTTGTCACTTGTTGTTACCTTCACTGATGCTAATGTTAAAACTGACTTTATCTCCAAACACAGAGTCAGTGCTCACACAGTGTGACGCAGAGAGCTGTGAGCTCCATGTTGCCCCCTGCTGTCAATCAGCCTCCGTCACACACACACACACTTCCTCTTCCTGAGCGGCCTGATGGACATGTCTTTAACACGATGGAGGCTGAGACGTCTCACAGAGTCTGTCTGAGTGTTATGAATCTGAGTATATCTGACACAGGGTTTTTCCAAAATATTTATTATTTGAAAATATTTCTCACTGTGAAACTTTGTGCAAATTTCATTTTTACAGTGTTTATTAATCAGCAGTTTTCCTCACACACACATTAAGTGATTTAACCAAAGCTAAAAACATAAAAAATAAATCAGTCAAATGCAGAAAACAAAAACGTGTTCAGTCAATAAAAAGGAAACAAGATCAAAACAAAACATTCAGTAAAAAAAATAAAAGGTTTTTCATGTTCACATGAAAAACATTGTGATGAGTGACAGCTCCACCGTGGACTGTTGGAGATGGAAACTGTGAAACCACTGAATCTTTTTCCTTCCTGACATATGTTTTTTGTTGTTTGTTGTTTTGTTGTTGTGTGCTGACCATGACCTGGAACATCCAACAGATCAGAAACCACAGATGTTCAGTGTCACGTGTCAAAGGTCAGTTACCTTACGTCCATGTTGTCTCGTCTCCCTGTCTCTCTGTGTCCTCAGACTGTTCATGTGCTCCTCTACTCTGTTCTTCTCTTCTGTAATTCTGTTAATTTCATCACGTGTCATCTGAATTAGTATCTCTGTGTTAAAATTCAGTTGTTGATGCTCTTCCTTTCTTTCATTCAGGTCCCAGGTGATGTTTGTCAGGATTCCCTTTAGTTTTAAGTATCCCTGTGCTTTGTTAGACGTCTGATCTCCATCCTTTTCTTTCTCCACTGAATGAAACTTCTCTTCAGTCTTATTTGCTACTCTCTTTGCCTCCCCTTCTGCTGTACTGAGTGTCTTTTTGTGCTCCTCCAGTTCCTTTTCCAGTTTCTTCAGAAAACCAGACGTCTTTGTCACATTTGTCTGTTCCTTCTCTCTCTCTGACATCAAACGCTGATGTTCTGCAGTTTTCTTCTCTCGCTCATTTTCCTCCTGAAGCTTGATCTATGTGGAAACAAGCAGCAGGTTATGATGAAGAAACAGGAAGCTCCTTTCTGATTGTTCATGTTCTCACACTGTTTTTAACTTACTGATTTTGTTTTGTCTCCGTTTCCAGAGAAAAATGCAACTGCAATAAAAAGCATGAGACACAGAACCACACTGGAGGTGATGGAAGCATCACAGTTAGGTGGAGGCAAGAAGAAATCATCTGAAATAATAAAAACAACAACAACAGGGTGTTTACAGAGAACCAACATCAGCTGATCAAAGTGAAACTGCTGGTTGTAGAGTTTCAGAGATCGTCTGTACCTGGAACATGTGTCCGTGTCTCTCTGGTCTGGTTGATGTTCTTCTGTTGGACTCTACAGGTGAAGCTGTTGCCGTGTCTCTGCTCCACAGTCACTGTGCTGCTGACAGTGTAGAGGTCATCAGGACGTCTGACCGTCTGTGTGGGTCCAGCAGACAGCAGCTTTCCCTCAGAGTCCAGCCAGAGGAGCTCAGGCTCTGGGAACCAGCCTGTGGACTCACACTGTAAAACCACTGCACCTCTGCCTGTATCGAGCCCTGAGAAGCTGACGCCAGGTGAGGAGACGGCACCTGAAGGTGATGATGAGAGAGGAGAAATGTCCAGTCATGGTTTAGATGTTCAGAATCAGAGGAGGATTTCACTGAGCTACACAATCATCTCTCTCCTGGGAAATAAACATATGTTTGTGCACAAACACTTGATGTTCACTTACCAACAATAAGCTCAATATTGGTTTGACTCTTCAGTTCAGGGATGAAGCATCTGTATGTTCCGTTATCTGAGATCTTTACAGCTGAGAGTTTCAGTGAAACGTCTCCGCGCTTCAGTTCGCTGATGAACAGTGACGTCCTTCCTTTGTAGGACGGATGCTGATTAATCACAGGTTCCTGACCCTCGTGCCACAGGAGGACAAATCTGGGTGTCAAGTCAGCTCTCGTCCACTCGAATGTCTTGGAACCAACATCCATGGCAGGTTCCAGGTGACATGGCAAAGTGATGTCATCACCAAATGTCACAGTTATTGGTTCAGTTGGACCAATCACCTGAGACTGACCTGAGAAAAACAGAGAACCAGTAACTGAGAGAACAGTCTGTTAACAAACTATAAGCTGAGTAAGAATCTAATCTACAATAACAACTGTACATATATTCAGAAGATTTCAAAATAAAACCAATGGTTTAATTCAACACGTGTTACACAGAACACACACTAACATTTTTCTATCATAAAAGAAATCACAAACAACACGAGCATGCACTACAAAACTACAAAACTACAAAACTACAAAGCCAAAGAACTGCAGAGTCTGTGTGTAAAGGATAAAATGCTGCTGATGTGTTTGCAGAGTTTAGTACCTGCATCAGAACATGTTAGGAGGAGAAAACACAGAGAGACCGGAGCCGTGAAGGAACAGAGCTGAGGTTTAAGACCAGACATCTTAAAGATCTGAAAAATTAAATAACAGATAAAGAAACATGTTTCCCTCTTTCAACGAAAGAACATGTGAACAACAAAAAGAACATTTGTAATAACCAGAACAACCAAATGTGAACCAACTCGTGAGCTGTGATACTTTAGTTTTCCCTCAACATTCAGTATGAATGCAATCAGCTGCCACGTCCCTGTTCATGAACAGAGAGAAGAACGAAATTTAAAATTACAAATTAATTCTTGTTAAAGTTCACATACCTGTTGGTGCGTGTTAAAACTTCAGCTCAGCCCAGTGGAAATGAAGCTGCATGACCAAAGTCCTCAAATTCAAAAAGCTGTACTTTAACTCTGATCACCTGTAATCAGACCAGGTGTGTTCAGCTTTTTTAATTGCTGCAGCCTGATTCATCTACATTTCTGTTAGAGTCTACATGAACCACATGAATGAGTGCAGGATCATTTTTAACAGATCTTCAGTTGTTGGTATGTGCAGCCCACAAACTGAGTTATTACATTATTCATTGTCCCACTATGACTCCAAAAGCTAAAGGCTGTAAAAAGTAATGTTTGTGTGTATAACATGAATGACAAGCTGAACAGCTGCATATATATTTGTTCATTCACGGCCCATATTCCATAAAACACCCTGATTAGGTGCAATAACAATGTTCTGTAGCTTTTCCCATTTCCTGTCACCTTCAGATGCACTGAAGCAAGAAACAAAAAGTAAAAGAATAAAAGAATGTATGTGTGTGTGTGTGTGTGTGTGTGTGTGTGTGTGTGTGTGTGTGTGTGTGTGTGCCAGTCACTACCAGCCAGCCACAGAGTATCACTATCACACCTGTACTTTTTATTGGTCAGTAACTTGGATCTAAAACCTTTTATGAGCTGATTAAACACCTAACCCTAACCCACAGAGCAGAGTTCGGTTTTTTATTCATACTCCATAAAAAACAAACTCAGACTGAAAGTGGAAGTTTAAGTGTTTAAAACATAAGAACAACCTGATGTTTGCTGCAAAGGTTCATGACAGCAATGATCAGAAAGACAGTAAGCAGCAGCTGTTTGTGGTGTTTAACAGAGCAAAGTCTGTGCCAGAGAGTTTGCCTAATGTTTGGTTCATTAAAAACCTTAAAACTCACAAAGCAACTAAAGCAGCTTCTCTACCTGAAACGTTTTATATAAATTAAATAATAAGGTGTAAAATGCATTCATACTGAAGAATCAAATCTATGAAGGAACACATGGAATTATGTAGTTAAACCAACCAGAATGTTTTATATTTTAGATTCTTCCAAGTTGCCACCTTTAGCTTTGACGACAGCTTTGCACACACTTCTCTCACTCAGTCACTCAGAGGTCGTCACCTGGAATGGTTTTCAGGTAACAGCTGGGCCTCGTCAAGAGTTAATTTGTTGAATTTCTTGCCTTCTTCATGTGTTTGAGACCATCAGCTGTGTTTTGACTGTTATAATCCATATTATGGCAAGAACCACTCAGCTAAGTGAAGGGAAACAACAGTCCATCACTTTAAGACATGAAAGTCAGTCAATACAGAAGATTTCTATAACTTTGAATGTTTCCTCAAGTGCAGTCACAAAAACCATCAAACGCTCTGATGAACCTGGCTCTCCTGAGGACCGGCCCAGGAAAGGAAGACCAACAGTTCAGTCTCATGATGTGTGTGATAAACATCGTCCTTCAGCTGCTCCTGGGATAATAAATCCAGCTTTAACACTGGATCCTGTTTCATTAAATTTCACTTGTTCTTTCTTTTTTCTACAACAACACGAGCAAACTCCTTCTTATTTGAAGAAAACAGATTTTATTCAGAAACTTTAATCAGTCTAACATCAGAAGTCCTGACTTCTTGATTCAGTTGATTTCTACATCAAAGGAAACTCAACCACAACAGCGACACAGGTTAAAAGCAGCGAGTGAAATCAGGTAAAGATGCACAGAAAGGAGCCATGTGCTGAATGAAGTGACAGAGGGAGAGGACGTGTTGACTGACACTGTGTTCAGAGAGTCACTGTTACAAAAACTAAAGCATCAGACAAAGAAAGAAAGAAAGAAACGACCACACATCTGTGACGTGATCAGAACTTAAACAGTGAAAAGTTAATCATTTCTTTTTAATGAAATCTCGTATCATCATCAACGAGAGACGTTACTCACAGTTCCACGTGGAAAAAGCCAATGCAGCTGCAAGAGCAGACAGGACCTTATACTGCATGATGATGATACAACACGTTGAACTGGACGAGACAAAATCAGCTGGAACGATAAAATGAACATGGCACTAACATATGGCTCTGACAGAACAAACCAAACCCGCTCACGCCTGCACGCTGTGTAAACCCAGACTTTAAAACAACAGCCCCTGTATACTTGGTTTTCAGTTTTATGTCGATAAGAAAGTTGAGGAGGCAAACTGGAGATTTTCTAAATACAAATATTTAGATTAGAGAGGAACAGTTATAAAAACTCCACCACGTGACAGCATCTGTATAAAAGACTTTTTGTATCACTGCTGATTGTTGTACAACTTAAACAGAAAAAGAATTTAGAAGAATTGAATTTTCTGCTTACATACCTGCTGTGTGCATCAAAATCACCTCATCTGTCAGAGTCCTGCAGTAAAATAAACTGCACTTTAATCCCTGTAATCAAAGGAGGTGTGTTCAGGCTTTATTTTTCCCGCCTTTCTGTGGCAGCTTTTGATCCAAAGGATTCAGTTTCCTGAACGAGGTCCAGCTTATCTTGACCTTTGTGTCCTTCTATTAAACATCAGCCTTCAGGTTTAACGTCCACTGAGCCAATTAAAACTGAGCAGTGATAAGAGGATTTGTATTTCTCATCTTTAGCAGCTCTGAAGTAAAGCAGGCTCTCTGACTGCAGAGGGCAGCAGGACGTCTGTCTGACCTCCACACAGAGGAAAACATAATCCTTTCAGAAAGCTGAGTCCTTCTGGACTGATGTTCAGCTCTGGACAGATTCCTACCTCAGACCTTGTCCCCTCAAAAATCCAAAGTCCTGTCATTTGTGTAAATCACATTAAATCTGTACCAAACTGGAAGAGGAAAAGATGTTTAATGTCTACAGTAACTGATCAGTGTGAGGACACAGGAGACAGGAGACCACTTCTTGTTTCCCATTCCCCACCAGCAGACAGCATAGTTTTATTTTAAGCAGAACCACGACTGTTCCCCAGCCTGTAGCTGCACTTTGTTGATGCTAATCAAATAGTTTTTGTGCCTTAATGTAAAAGTGTGAAATCAGTTCACCATCAGTTTTGAAAGGTACTGACAGAACTGTGTCTTCCTGCTGCTGCAAACATCACATCAGAAAACTGATGCTCTCACCTCATTTTACTTTTAATATGTGAATGTGTAAAAAGTTCTCTGGAGTGGGAGAATCACCAGCGAGCTGGCTGACTGTGTTAACACACAGTCCAGGTGAGTTGTTTGTTGTGTATTTGCACAGTTTTATCAACATACATGATGAAAACATGTTTAATGTCTTTTTTCCAGATTCTAATGAAGAGACTCAAAGTTGGTCCCTGAATCTTCTCACCGTGCTGTGGATTGTTGCCTCTGGTTTGTTGGTAACAGGAATACTTCTCTGTTGGCACAAAGGTACAACAACCCAACAACAGCAGTGCAAATCAGCAGTGTGATATGTTGGATACATCATGTTATGTCATTATGTTCATAGAAAACATCCATGTAACATTACATTTCATTCAAAACACAAAAAGACGTGTTAACCAATACTGGATGGATTCCTGTGAAATCTGGTACAGACGTTCAACAGGTCAAAGTTCACACTCATCCATCACCTCAGTTAATGAGACTACGTCTCTGAAACCGATTCATTCTAATGAACCTCAACTTTAACGCTAAGCTAACATGCTAACATGATAAAATACATTAAAACCTGAGAATTTATCATGCTAACATGCTAAACGCTTTTATGTAAATTTTTAGCTGAATGCACTTTGGTGAGGCTGCACATGAGCATATTAGCATGTTAGCTACATATGCAGTTTATAGCACATTTCAAACTCACAGTTTCCCCTAAACCAGAACCAGAACTGTTCAGACCAGGTGCCAAACCACCTTTACCAGAAGAGGATGACGTCTATTCTCAAGTCGTCCACAGGTAAGACTGAAGCTGATGCATGATGTTACAGTTCAGTATGTTTACACACTCAGCCAAGTTACAGCCACAGGGTTTTTCTAAGCCTCTGTCCCACTGTCACAGTCCATCTTATGTAAAGAAGCGCTCAGTGACTCAGCTGTCTGAGGCATCGCAGGTCCACTTCACTGTGGCTCGACCTCATGCTGCTGTCCCATGGACTGTGAACCTGAAACCTGACCTCTCTCAGTGTGTTGTGCTGTTGTTGTCTTAGTTTCTGTGTGTCCTGGTTTACAGGCCCCTGGGACCCGGATGAAGGACTGAGGACATGGTGTCTTCAGAGCTCTGCTGGTGTGTTTTAATCATGTGTACAGTCACAGTCAGTGATGCTGCAGTAACCTCAGCACCCTCTTCATTTCTTACACACTCATGGAATCTGTAAAATCAGCTGTTCAGCTGCGTCTGAAATGAACTGCAGAGCTCATCAGCTTCTCTTTGCTTTATCGTTGCTGATTTTCAATCATTAATTGAGCAGTGATGTGAATTTCAAACGTGTTTAAGCTCTTCATGCTCCATAAACTCATACAGACACTGTGAGCAGTGCACTGAAATCAGATAACCTGTCCTATGACTGCTGTACGTCCCTGTGTGTGGACACATCTGTCAGCTGGGACTTTACTTCAACGCTCAAATACTAATAAAATAAATAAGAGTTAAAGCCGTCAAGCTGTGTTGAGTCTTTGTGAAGGGTTGGTTGTGTGGTTCATCCTCATCATCAGTCTTCATCTGGGGCCTTTGGCTCGGTCACATCATCAGTGTCTATTCTGAGAGTGAGCCGTTTATTAGAGTGGAACCGTTAAAGCACCGTGTTCCACCTGTTCTGTCTGTTCACACGTCTGAAGACGCTGTTTAAAAACAGCGGCGTCTTCCTGTGGTCAGCTCCCAGCACGATGATCAAACCACCGACGTCCTGCTCGCAGACGCTGCCCTGAGGCTCGCTCTCATTCAGCTCATCTTTAAAGAACATGCAGAGCCCTCAGCTCAACTGACAAACAAAACCACACCACAGTTTCTGTGAGGACGGTGTCAAGCCTTTATCACGCTTCAGCACAGACGTGGACAGAGGACGCACTTCTATAAGTCACAAAAAACTGTGTGTGTGTGTGTGTTTGGTCCCTGTCTTCCTGTATTGTATTGTCACTCTCGACTTTGCCACGAGATGATGCCAAACTCTCCTGTTTTGCAAAAATACTGTCTATGAACTTTTGAAGGTGTCTGGTTAGTGAGGATGAAACCAGCTCATCAGCAGGTCAGAGCTAGTTAGCCACACATGCTAAGGTTAGCAGGTCACATCAGTCACATGGTTTAATCCGTCTCTTACACTTCCACACTTGTGCTTTCGGTTTTGGAACGGCGACGTGGACCTGCCGCACCTGCCAGCTGTGCATCTGTGATTGGACGGTATCCGTTCGGGGGTGTGGTTTAGCTAATGATCAGCTGGGACCATCCCTGAAACTCAAACACAAAGACAAAGGAGAGACAAAGCTAAAGGTCGCGGGTCAGCCAGAGGGCAGCCACGAGTAACGTGTCGGTTACAGTGACCTACGCCTGCTCTGACCTGTGGCTTCAGTTACTCACTGGTACTGATACTAATATGATTAAAACCTGATTATACAGCAGGACAACAGACAGCAGTGTGGGGGACAGGCTACTCACTGGGTTTTAAGGATGATACTTGAACATCCAGATACAAACATATCAGTCACTGGATATTATAGCTTATATTGCATGTGCTGGATATTTTCATTTGATATAATCAAACCAGACTCAAGAGGTTAGTGTTTACTCGCAAAAATAGTCTGTAACCCAGATACGCACAAAAGCAGGTTGTGAAATAGGAGCAACTTCAGATAAGAACAAATTTTGATGCGTGGCTCTGTTTTAAATATTTCTTTTGATCCTAAAGTTACAAGTAACCTGAAAACCAGAAGCCACAAGCAACAACGAGGCAAGACAAGCAGTCTGGGAAAGGGTGAAACAATGAGACGCCGCGAAGAATGAAGTGAAAAGCCCAAATAAAAAAAAAGATGCAACCCTAAACTCATCATGATCACAATGGTCTGACAGAGAATGGCTGCCTGCTGCTGATACAGTTCACAATCATATATCCATCTCAGCAGGTTTGCTGGGTTACACTGATGAAAAGAGTCATTGTTGGTTTAACGTTTGACCTCAGAGCCTTGGTTCAGGTATTAGCTGTAAGTATCTGAGATCTGCAGGATAAAAAGCAGAGCAGCAGCTGAGGCTGATCATCACACCTCATCACGCCAGCTGATCCTGAATAAGGTGATTCTACTTCACATTCCTTATTTTTTATTAATATTACCTGATTTAACTGCAGACAAAAAGACTCTGTAAATGTGGAATATATTTTGACAAATTTATATTTTATTTGCCAACAAAATGTTCAGTCTGTTCGAGGTGGAGTTTATTCTAACGGCTTCACATTCTGCTGGACGGTTTCATCTGTAAGTGCTGATGGTTTACTGGTTAAAACATGTACCGTGACAAGTTCATACATGTGTATAAGTCAAAGTCAGCGTGGCCTGTGTTCCAGCAGTGTGCTACACATCCACGAAAGACACTTCCCTGTCCTTCTGGAGGAATCTGCAGGACGTGAAGAGCTGACTGAAAACCCGTGGGTCATAAGAAGCATAATGACTGAATTCTTTTCAAGTAGAAGTGATGGTGATGATGATGGTGATGATGGTGATGATGCTGATGGTGATGATGATGATGATGGTGATGATGATGGTGATGATGCTGGTTTCCATGGATGGACCATGTTGTGTTCAGAAAGATGTGTTTGACTTCTTGGTTCCCTTTGTGTTGACAGGCTCGACTGCCTCCTCATCTTCATCACCTTCATCATCACCATGAAGGTGCTCAGTGTGTGTCTCACCCTCCTCACCCTGAGCCGAGCCGCCCCGCTCAACTCCACCGGCTTAGCCTTCAGGCACACGGGCCACTGCGAGTACGAGAGGCAGCGCTGCTCCAACCTGATCGGAGCCTTCTGCCCGAGGTGCGACGCCAGCGGGAACTTCCTGCCGCAGCAGTGCTCGGCGTCCACCGGGTACTGCTGGTGCGTCGACCCCATCAGTGGAGCGGAGATACCGAACACGCAGACGCCGCCGGGGAGCGTTCCTGTCGACTGCAGTGAGTGATACATGACACATGAATCTATCTGAACATGGAGGATTAGAACTAGAAGCAAAATGCTGCTAACACCTTAATGCATCAGTAATAAGAATAATAATCCAGTCACCCTGGCAGGGTCATCCTGTCACCTCATCAGTATTTTTACTTCGGACATATTGAACTGCTGATACTTTATTATTATAAATTCTGTTATAACGCAGGACTGTTACTTCTCCTGGAGAATTCTAAGCTGTGGTGTTACTGCTTGAACTAAAGTAAATGATCTGATCACTTATTCCACCATTGATCCTCAGTCCCAATCCTTTCATCAATCAATAGCAACATTATGATCACGTGTTTATCAAAACTCAAGCAAACTTTGAATGGAGCGTGGCGCCACCTGCTGGCGGAGTCCAGAGATGATCAGCAGTTTAACTACACATGATCTGAAAGATGCTGAAATTCTAAAACACAACATGTTCACACAAAATGGCGACTGCAGTTATTTAACCATAACCTGTGCAGAATATATTTTTGCAGACAAAGCAAACTACTGCCCCTATGGCTGGAGCCACTATGGACAAAGGTGTTTCATCTTCATCAACGCCCCGAAGACCTGGACTGAAGCTGAGGTGAGGACTGGTGGAAGGACATGGACAAAAACCTAATTTCACAGAGCAGGTAACGTACTGGTGACTCAGCTTGTTCTCTTTGCTCCAGATTTACTGCCAGTTTGATGGAGCCAACCTGGCGTCAGTCCACAGCTATGAGGAGAATCACTTCGTCATGTCTTTGACCAGAGGAAACACCTACGACTTCCCCGAGGCCTGGATCGGCGGCTCTGATGTCATACACGTATGGACACCCTTTGCTTTATTAACTCACAGATGATGTTACCGGAGTTTTTAAAGCCCAAACCTAAAACATCCTCCCACGTCCAGTGTGAACTTGATATTATGGAAGGCAGAAACTGATATTCGAGTATTATCTTTACAAAATTCCTTCAACTGCACTTTCCTCTGTTTCTTTTCTGTATAAATCTTTGTGCCTCTGTCCGTAGCCCGGCTTCTGGATGTGGAGTGACGGCTCCAAGTTTGACTATGAAAACTGGTACGACGAACACCACGATGAGGAGGAAGGCTCCTGCCTGAAGATGAATTATGAATGTAATAAACTACACACACACACACAGAGGCAGCCATTCGTTTTAATATTTCACCTAACTTCATCACCACAGTCGCCTTTTTCTGCTTGAAGATGAAGTCGAGCGTCTCTGTCTGCCTGTTGTCGTTGTGCAGATGACCTGAAGTGGTTTCACAGCCCCTGTAATGAGTCTTATCCCTTTGTCTGTGCAAAGAAGTGCTGAGCTCAGACCCGACCACCAGCAGCCGAATCAAGGTCCTACAACTTCTGTCACCAACAGATGGTGCAACATTCTCAAAGATGTTTCCTCTCTTGTTTCTGTTAAATATGATTGGTAGATCTTATACACGCAGCTTCTAGAGGCTGATGTTCTTTGCACAGTGAGTCTACTCCAGATACTGAGCCTAATCCACCAGCAAAGATCAGAGCTGACTGTCGGCCTCTTATTCTGGAGCTTCTGACCTCTTTTTCTATTGACACCCTGTAAGAATGATTATATCAATAAAGAAGTGCACAACATTTAACTGTGATATACTGACAGTCTGTGTCTCATAAAAATTCATGAATTTCTTCACATGTAAAAATGTCCTCCATCAGAGGCTGAAGCCTCACAGTGTGATCCAGCTGTGCCTCAGTGATCACTCACAGCTTCAGTGCAACAGAAGCTGAGGCCTGTGATTTCATAACCTCACCTTCTGAACTCACACACACACGAGTTGCTTCATCGTCCTAAATTCCCAAACGTGACGCTTCTCAAAAACAGTCACCGTGTCTTCACAGAGCAAATATTACTCCTAATAACAATAAATCTGATGTAAAATACTCAGTAAGTCACTGAATTATCTGCTGCTGTTTCCCACAAACTGTCACTGATAAAAACCCTCACAGGGGCTGCATGTTACTGTCAGGAAGGAAATCCAGGACAGCACAGTCTGAACCAGGACTTTGGAAACACTGAGTCCTGAGTGAGGACGGGTTCAGGTCATTTCTCAGCATGAAGCCACCTCACACTGCTGGGACCGAGATTCAGATCTGAGAAATCCTGTTTATTTCATTTGGTCTAAAAACACTGAAATCAACGTTTACATTTCTGAACTGCAGAATCTGAACGTCCCCACTTTGGACATCAAACAACAACAGCTATGCTGATAACTGAGGGTGACACCGGCTTATCAGGAAACGCCTCGGTCCTTTTGCCCTTTTGTTCCCTCACAAACCCCCGATGGACGGGGGCAGCTGTGACTCAGGCTGGGTAAACTGCCCCAGCAGTTATTGGCCAATTTTTGCAAATCAATAAAAGCGGGGGAGGACGTCCGCTGAGACAGCGAGACGAAGGATAAATACCCGGGACAGAAAAAGGAGAGCAGACACACTGAGGACAGCAGAGCCACTGACCACAGTTTGGTAAGAGAGACAGTACTGACAGAGGACAATGAGGACACTGCTGCTGCTGTGTCTGTGCGTGTACGCCGTCTGGGCTCAGGACAATCTGGAGTTTGACGATTATGAAGAGGTGAGTGTGCTCAATAGTTTCATTTAAACAAAAACGTTTTGGTGGATTCATCATTTCATCACATTATGATTCATCAAATTAAAAAAAGGTTTTTTTATATTCTTGAAAAGTTTAAATGAGTGGAACTTTGTTCACTGTGTTAAACAGCAAGTTGTTTATTTAATTTCCCTTCTCTGTATGTCACACAGGAAAGCACCGGCTCACCATCAGTGAATGGAACAGTACGTGGACTCTGCTTCCGTCCTTTGGTTTCTGTCATATATCACATTTCATTGACTTTAACGTGTTGTTGCTTATTTCTCTCATCATGTGTGGCCTCCTCTCGTTTCTCTGCACACCCAGTCAGTAGATGCCCGTGGTCACCGTCCAACGACGGGGAGAGACACCTACACACCCAGGCGTAATGTCCCACCTCCTGTCTCTGGCCGCGGCAGGTACGTTCACACACAGATACATGAGAAATAAGTAAAAGAAAAAGAGGAACAAAAGATGGACAGATGTAAACTGCAGTGAGTCTGACGTGTTCGTTTTCTTCCAGGTACCGAGGCCGTCCCACCCCGGCTCCGACCAGGGGACCACTGTCACAGGAGAAAGAGGAGCAGCCAGAGGCCGGAGGATGCACACACGCCTCAGAGGAGATGGTAGGAGGACACACAGTCTCACAAGGACACACAGTCTCAGCAGGTTTTACATGTTTTAGCTCGGTGACAACAAACTGCACGGCTGTTAAATTTCTGCTGAGCATTTTCAGACGTGTAGCTTTAGTCTGTAGACTCCTTCCTTCCAGGAGGCCACAGGTTTCAGTTCTGACTACAGCTGACCACAGACATTTCTGTCCACCAGGGTGTTCTGTGTCCCACTGGCTGTGAGCTGAAGACGGCTCTGCTGAAGCAGGAGAGGAACGTGAAGACGGTAAATGAAACTCATCCACTCAGTTAATTATCTGCATCAAATGACTGCTGCTGTCGTCCTGTCATAGAGAAACCCTGCGATCCAACCGAGTTATTTATTCACACCCTTTTTTCACAGACGATTAATGAACTCAAGCCTCAGGTGGACGAATTGTCCAGGTCCTCCAACGCCATCTACAACTACGTCAACAGCATGTCCAACTCTCTGAGGGAGAGGCAGAGAATCATCACCGGTGAGACCAGAGAGAAAACTCACGTCAGGACTTTTGTTACGTAAAAGATGTTGAACCGAGGTTTCTGAAGTCTGTGATAGGTCTGAGGTGTTCCAGCTGCTGAGCGGACAGTTTGAGGTTAAACAGCACAATCAGAACTTTTTTATTCTTAAATTCTTTAAATTTTTACTCCAAAATCCGTACACACAAACACAACACAAACTCCTGACGTTCACGTACCTCATATCACCGCTTCCTGTCTCTGCTGACGTTCCCTCCTCTCAGACAACAACAGGGTGGTGGGTCAGTACACGGATCAAGTGGAGGAACAACACGCCTACATCAAGGAGACGGTGGACACTGTCTTCCCTTCCAACATCAGAGTCCTGCAGGTAAATCAGAGCAGACACGAGCCATTAGGTCAGTTTCCTGTGGCAGTTATCTCTAACCACAGCCTCATCAAACTGCTTATTACCATTATTATCAAAGACAACACACACACACACACACACACACACATGCACCGCACTAACATGATGACTGATGTGTGGTCGCTGCAGGGCGTCCTGGAAAAGATCAGGCTGAAAATTCAGAAGCTGGAGAAGGCCATCCAGACCCAGAAGGAGGCGTGCAAGGAGCCATGCAAGACCAAATGTCCCGTTCCTGTGGTGTCTGGTAAGTGTGACCTCACTGGACATGAGAATGGACAAACTAACCAGAGTCGCCATCTTTGGGATGCAGTAGTAGCAGGTTAAAAACAGAAATCAATAAACCCTAAACAAAGCGTCCTCTGGTGTGATGCAGGTAAGGAGTGTGAGGACATCTTCCGCCGTGGAGGACGAGACTCCCAGATGTACCTGGTCCAGCCCGACGCCTTCTCCCCACCATACAAGGTCTTCTGTGATCAGTCCACCCAAAACGGAGGTGAGAGTAGAACTCAGTGAAAGCGGACACACCGTTTCACTCGTTCACTCGTCTCAGTGTTTTTAAGAAACCTTATTTTCCCAGGATGGCTGCTCATCCAGAGCAGGCTCGATGGCAGCGTTGACTTTGGCCGGCGATGGGACGAATATCGACGCGGATTCGGAAACATTGCCTTCAATGTTGGAAAGGGTCACTGTGAGACTCCTGGTAAGACAGCCTGAAACAAGGAGCTTACCTGTTTACCAAAACTCACCATTACTCCTGACTGACATACCTGTCTCCTTGGTCATGTGACAGGTGAATACTGGCTGGGTAATGACCGCATCAGTCAGCTGACCAAGACGGGACCCACTGAGGTTCTCATTGAGATGCAGGACTGGACGGGAACCAAGGTGAGTCCTCGAGGTTTTGACCCACAGCAGGAACGAAGAGCTGATTAGACATTTCCGAGGTATTTCCTGCTCTCGTCCTCGTGTTGTGTGACACAGTTAGCTCAGGTTAGATTTTTTAAACTAACACATCTGTAGTTTTGTGTCAGTTTCTTCTTCTGTGGGATTTTAAAGAGAAATGAAAAATGAATATTGATGAGTTTTTGAAACAAGTCAGTTTGGAATCAACGTCAAATGGTCTCTGTGGTCATGCAGGTCCATGCCCAGTACAACCAGTTCACCATCCAATCAGAGACGTCCAACTATGTGCTGGCGGTTGACGGTTACTCCGGTAACGCTGGCAACTGTCTCCTGGAAGGATCCTTGCAGCTCTTTGGTGAAAACCGCACCATGACCATACACAACGGCATGATGTTCAGCACCTACGACAGAGACAACGACAACTGGTTGGTGTTTGCAGGTTTACGCTGACGCTGTGCCACGACACGGTTTGTTATGTCACCTCACACCTTTTTGTCCCTGTTGTGTGAAACAGGAACCCCGGCGATCCCTCCAAACAGTGCTCCAGGGAGGACGGAGGCGGCTGGTGGTACAACCGCTGCCACTCGGCCAATCCCAACGGCCGATACTACATAGGTGGAGCCTACACGCGCCAAATGGCCAAGCACGGCACCGACGACGGCGTGGTGTGGATGAACTGGAAGGGGAGCTGGTATTCGCTCAAGGCCATCAGCATGAAGATCAGGCCTTACTTCGCCTCCAGATAAACATGTCGCACTCTGTCAACACAACACACACACACACACACACACACACACACACACACACACCTGGACAGTGAGTGTGAGAGAAACAGTTTCTGCAGCTTTAAACTAAAAACACTAAAAACAAACAGAATTTAAAACATGTCAGATGAAGTTTGGATCTTCTAAGATAAGAAGCCTGATTGGTTGAAAATGTGCTGTGACCTGTTCTTCCTTGTTATGTGTGACGTCTTCAGTGTGGACAACTAGGACGAGTTGATTCCAACTGTCCTCCGCTACTCAATAAAGTGATTGAGGAACATACTCTCTGCGATCTGCCTGTTACTTCACTGCACTTCAGAAGCTCATAAATCAAATAACTAAGAAGTACGCACTTCCTGCTCCAGCTTGTCAAAATAAAACAGGAAGACATCACAGAGAAATATGTAAATAAGACAGGAACGTTCCACAGAGCAGCTTATTGATACGAGTCCAAATATCAATTTCAAGGTTTCGCTTTAGTCAATGGATCAATTTTCATTTATTGACCTGATTATAAGAAAATATTTTATAATTACAAACTCAATAGGATTAGGACTAACACAGGGAACAGACGTGTGGAACAAACTGTGCAACCTGAGCACATTTTTATTAACTGACCTGTGAGTTTACACAAGGACTGATGAACCTGCAGAGTGTGGTTTACAGACAGAGGAGTGTTTTCACTGCTCAGGTAACAAAGGCTTTTACCGACGTGCAGAAACATTTGATCTATTTGATAAGAAAAGTGTTAACATTTCATAAAGTTTTAGCTTTAAAACCTTTCACTATCAGTGCAGCATTTACCCCTGTGATTCATTCAGTACTTAGTTTTTCATTAAAACAGATTTGTAATTTATTGAAAGGTTTGTTCGAGTACAATCACAAAAAATTTGGACAAACAGACTTTTAATCTGAAACAGGAAGTGAGCATTCTGCTCTACACGAGAGCATTTTCAAGTGGAGATGAGATAATAGAGACAGACGTCTGTCACACTGTAAACTATAACCATAAACCTGGTAAACAAAACAGAAAAACATCCTGTTTATTTGAAAGGATCCTTTAAAAACCAAGTCACAAAGTGAAACACTGATTCGTCTCTTACTTCCTTTGTAAAGTGTCGGGATCATTCCGGCTCTGAGAGATTAAGAACCTCCACGTCTGCAGAGTCTCCGTGCAGCTGCTCCAGAACTAACTGATTCTGTCCCACGTCCTCAAACTGGGTCAGCAGCTCCCTCTGGACGCGCGGGATGGTCTTATACTCTGCAGATGGCGCGGGGCTTACGTCCACAGGCCGTAGCCTGACCTGTGGGGTGTCCTCAGGAGGCGGAGCGGCCCTGACTCTCTGCTCCATCTGCTCCATATCAGTTAGAAGCAGCTGATAACTGGAATGATTGACGCTGAACGGCAGTGCTGACCGGCAGGACCCGTGGCAGGCTCGCAGCTTCATGTCAATGTCCACCTGGTAACAAAAGCATAGCAACACACTGTAGATGTGTCCCCATAGACACCTCGACCAGGAGAACACGATGTGTCCTAAGAGAATGAGACAGTGACGGTGACGTCAAATCACACCTCACCTCGGCTCGATACAGGTCCTCAATCTGTCTCTGGACGCTGCTCTGCAGCTCCTTAAGTTTCTGTGACAAACTGGACGATCGTTTCCGTAGTGACGTGAGATTCCTGGACAACTCTTCTGCTCGTTCCACAAACTTCAGCTCTGACACTTGGAGACAAAACACAGAGTGATGTAGTTGGCACTGATGTAATAATCCTGTGTTTGACCAGAACAAACGTCGCGTGTGCGTCTTACTGTATCTGCTGACCAGGACTCTCCGCTTCCAGTTGTGGACATTCGTCATCACTGTCATGGTCTTCTCAGCAGCGTCCTCATACGTCTCTGCTGTCTTACACACCTTCCACAGTTTTCTCTCCACTTCGCTCTCAAACTGTGAGATCAAACCCTGGAGTCTGCAGCCAGACGGGCATTTAGAAACCTACGGAGGCAAGAGTTTACGAGTGCAACTGAGCAGATTCACCACGATCACAAACCAGCGTCCACAACAAGCTCCCTGCAGCACGGGGACAAAACACGAGGACATACTGTCACGTTTGTGACGCCACAGAAATTTTCTTCAAATTCTTCTTAACATATATTTTATATACTATAAAATAAACCACATAAGTTGAAAATGCCTTCAAACTCCTTTCACATCCTGAGCAAACAGGATTATAAACGAATCGATAATTACTGACACACTGAATGCAGCTGTGTGTGTGTGTGTGTGTGTGTTTCTTACCCAGTCATCATCTGAACACAGAGCGACGTCTGACTTCGCGGGACACTGCTGCTTCCTGTGCGCCCGGGTGTGACCGGGGGACTGTCGGCCATCTTGATTCTGCTGCTTCAGCCTCGTACACACTGCAGAAAAACAAACAGAGTAGGGTCAGTTCACCTTCAGCTGAGCTCCACGTTCAGTGTGATTGTGTGCTCGTCTGGATTTTGTGTCATTGGACAGAACAAAGATCTCACTCACTGATTTTTGTTTATCGATTTTTTAATTGTTTTTTTTATTTCCCGTCATCTTTCTTTCATCACAGTGTGACGTGTCTTTGTTTTTTAATGACACATTAAAGGAGGAACATTCACTTTCAGTCTCAGCAAATCAGCATCATGTCTGTCAGGATTTTACAAATAATACAACAGCATTTAATAATGAAGACGTAAACATACTGTAGAGGACTCATGTTAAATGTTCTGAAAATGTTTGTCCTCGATGGTTTTCATTTCTTTTCATTTCACTTTACAACTTTTCTTCACAGGAAGTCAAAGTTTATCAAACTGCCTGAAAGTAAACACAAACCCTCTCACACTTGGTCAGAAACAGAATCACAGATACTCAGGGACTGAGGTTTGATCGTAAACTTACAGCTTTAACTGGATTAAATCAAACATGTGAAAGGTCAAACGTCTACAGACGTGTTTGATGTGTGTGATGTGTAAACGTCCTCTTTCCACAGAACACAGATTCTAAAGAAGCTGCTGCATTCACACTGCAACCTAACTACACACAGGCGATCTCCACTTTAATTTAATGCCAAAGGTCAAAGGTCAAGAGATTTAAAGTGTCTTTTTAACATGATTTATTTCAGTGTTGTATCTGGGGAGAACTTTTTAGAATCAGTGCATCAAATATGACTGATTCCAAAGTCAGAGTCACATTTACAGGCACAGGTGAGTCGACCTGTATGAATCAGGACCAATCTGATCTTTTAGTCCAAAAACTTAGAACATGAAGAGTTTTTTTGATGATTCTGACTGAAATGAAGCCACAGACCACAGCAGCTGAAGTGAACATTGAGTCTTTATTGATCGAGCAGAGTTCAGGAACAGGGGGAACATGAGGTTTGGAAATCCTAACAAACAGGTCGAGGCCGTTTACACAGCAGGTGGACAAAGTGTGACAGTGTTTGACATGATTTTGAAATCGCAGAATGATTTACGAACAGATCACAGAGTCTGAAACCACCTCTGACTTTAGTCCTCAAATATTTATTTATTCTCAGCTTTAACATTTTAAAATAACGAGAATGAAGTCAGCCTTCATTCCTGTTATTTTCTGACTGTTTCCTGTTTGTAGACGCGTCTAAAAGTGTAAATTCGATATAGTTTGAAGAGTTTCCACGACTCTTCCCTGGATCCACGTCCCATTAAAACGCCGCCGGTCGGATAAACATCCTCGTGGTTTTCATGCTGTAATTGGGCGGTTTATACGTCACCCACACGACTCCGTTTTCCACCTCGTACGGCTTGTTTTCCCGCGGGTCGTATTTGCCTTTGTAATAAATCCCATTTAAGTTAGCGGCCTGGCAGCTGTTGAACCACCACCCACTCCCATAAACCCCTGCACAGCTCTCCGCCCAGTTATCATTATCTCTGTCAAAGGTGCTGAATTTCATCCCGCTGTGGGACGGATCAGGCACCAGGGCGTCCCCAGCGTCCCCGCTGTACCCGGACACGTGCAGCCGGTACCCCTCTTCCTCCGAACCAACACTGACTGTGTACTCAGCACTTACTACTTCCCCTTCCCAGTCTTCCAGCTCCACCTTCAGCATGGTCTCACTCTGATTAGTCAGCAGGTGGAGGTTCTGGTTGCCCAGCCAAATCTCCCCCTTGCCCTGAGCGTCAACCGAGCCGAACCCGTCGCGGTACTCGGCCCAGGACCGGTTGAAGCTGAGAAGGCCGCTCTCCCTCTGCTGAACTAACAACCACCCGCCCATTAGCCCCTCCTGCTGGCAGTAAACCTCCACTACCCCCGCGGAGTCCGTGCCGCCCGGTTTGATCTTAAACAGGCCGCTCGTTTCCCCTTTCAGGTGGTTCTGGTAGGCTTCGACACAGTCTGCGAACAGAGAGAGGCACACCGCAGACCGCGAGTTAGCTTGGACCGGCTTGTTCTTTGACTCGGCGCTGAAATGTTCTGCGCCGGCAAAATGGGCACTTTCCCTACAAAATGGCTAACAACTGCCCCAGTGTCCCACCCCCTCTGTCCCACCCTGTTCTGTCTGTCTGCATTCGAAGCATCAGCAGGATCCTAAGGCACAGCTGCTTTTGGCTTTTTTGTTACAAACAAGGCCACAGCTACGGACGAGGACACTGGAGTCACGTCCTCCGTGACATTTCTAGGAATTAAGATTAAAACATTAAATGTAAAATTCAGTTTATTTTTAAATTATCCAAAAATCGTACAGAGTTTGGTTGATGACTGGTCAAACATTTTGTTCAGCTCAGCTGTAACAGCCCTGACAGTCCCTCATGGTTTTCATACAGTTGGATGACACAAAGAGCCAAAATGCCTCAGCAGTTTTATGTTTTAATGAAATACATTATACTGAATGTGAATGAATGAAAGCTCTAACAACAAACAATAACAAACACTATGCTCACTTTGTATTTTTGGTAGATAGGGCTTGCTAGCAAGCTAGCTGATGCTAAAGCGTGCCGTCTAGCTGAATGTGCCCCTGTAGGCCCCGCCCATTTCACTCCAGCTCTGATGTTTCGGTACCTTTTCCTACATAATCGGCCTGTCGCTCGACGCGCGCGCTCTTCACACTCCGGGCGTGGAAATCGGGAACGTCATCCTCTGCATTGTCGGTCTGGAACGCACCGAGGTCGAACCCAACTTCAGCGAACGGATCCCCAAAACCAGTTTTGGAATTTCCGGTGAGACTTCCCTTGGAGCTGCCGACATGGACGGTCTTGGAGGTCACAGATGAAGAGGAGGACGAGGAGGAGGACGCGTGGCTAAGGCTGGGGAACAATGAGCTCAGCCCTCCCTTGGTGAGGTCTGTTGAGCCCTGGCACTCAGGGCCCCCTCCTATCACCTCCTCCACCCTCTCCACTGGCCCGTCCTTCGTGTGGACAATAGTCCTCCGAGTGCTCCTGGTGCAGGAGACGGTGGACACGTGGCTTGTACCGGTGTGGCCAAGGCCTTCAAACCCTACGCCAAACAAATCACCGTCGCCACGTCCTCTGAGCTCAGTGATGGATTTAGATGATGTGGGGGAGGAGGAAGAGGAGGAGGAGGAGGAAGTGGAGGATGATGAGGAGGAGGATGTAGATGCAGAGTAGGAAGTACCTGGGACCTTGGAGATGGTTGCTGGGGAGGAGCTGGAACCTTCTTCCTCCAGAATCAACTGGACGGTCTTCACCTGAGAGAGAGAAAGAGGGCAAACTTCAGCATGTGTGTGGTTCTAGAAAAGATGGAATAATGTGTTTTTGACAATAAAATTAAGCAGCAATTAGCCCCATGAATTATGTGTGAGACTTGTGGCCATTCCTCTGTCTGCTGAGGGACAGAGATGGTTCGTCCCACCTCCTCTGACATGGCTGTGGACACTTTCAGAAACCTCCAAGTTGTTCACTGCTGTCGGTACAAACAGCTTCTTACAGTCACATGATGAGTTCCCACTTATTTCCCAAAAATCTCTACAACAATGGAACACACCTGTACATGCACCTATATGTTCATGACATTTACATCTTCAGTAGAACCAGAGGACCTTTCCTCGCTCACCTCAGGGAACATGTCCTCTTTCTGCTGTGCAGCCACTTGGCCATCGGGGCCGGACTTGTAGATGCTGCTCACAACCACCTCCTGCAGCGGCCTGCTCTTCATCACGTACAGCGTCCCCACAGTCTCGATGTTCTGAGCTGACTGGGAGTCCAGCTGGTTAATCTGGGAAACGGACAGAGTGACCTCTTACAAAACCAGACAACTCACAACCTTAACTTTTGCTTGATTATCAACCTTTAATACAATTACAGTAACTATGGCTGAGTTCCTGGTTCCTCCGGTTTGGCTGTGGCTGAACCACAGAGGTAAGTACTCACCTGTTTGTCCAGTTCCACGTAGCTCTCCTTGTCCACTTGGTACTCGGAGTAGCTGCTGCAGGATCCTTTGCAGGAACGGAGCTTAATGTCGATGTCCACCTGACAGAGGAGACACAGAGTTGGACACCAGAAACTTTGAATTCATGTGAACATTTTAACATTTTAACTACAAAACAAAGCAAACTGTGTAAAATGTGTACATGCTGTGTGTCCGCACCTCCAGCCTCTGCATCTCCACGACCTGGTCTTTGACCCGGTCCTTCAGAGCGGCCAGGATCCTCAGCTGTCTGTCGATCTTGATTTTCATGTCTGTGATTCTCTGACGGAGACTCTGGGCCAAGTCGTAGTAGTTGTTATCGTAACCTGGTGGAAGCAGAGAGAACACGTTGGTATGAACACATAATATAAATGACCTTCACACTAAACACATCACAGCACATGACAAGTGTCTGCGCTTTAATAAATTCCAGTTGAACTTGCTGCTGTCTATCAGACACAAACACACACTAACCAGCGTCGACAACGAGTTTGTCCCTCAGGTAGTCATAGGTCTGTTTGGACACCTGGTCGGCAGAACGGTGCTTTGCCCTGTTCTGATCCAGGAAAGCGCGGATCTTCTCGATCTTCTTCAGCAGGGTGTGGTCGTATTTATCCATCAGACCCTGGATTCTGCATCCTGAGGGGCATTTAGAGCCCTGAGGGAGAAGGAAGGGGTATAAAACTTTGAATGAGTGTGGAGGCAGGACTAATAAAAAAACTAATCTGATTTGAGCTCTGGTAAAATGTGATGAACGTGTGTCAGGAGGACAGAACGAGGGAGCAGAGACGGTGTTTACCCAGTCATCATCTGTGCAGAAAGGCCACTCCTTCTGAGCGGCGCATTTCTCAGATCTGGTGCCGTGTTCCACCGGACGAGCTCCTCTGGGGTCGACAACTGTGGCCTGAAGAGACGGAAACAAGGAAAAGAAAGTCAGTGAAAGTGCAGATGTTTTTTTTTTTTTTTTTTTTAGTTCTTTTAAAAAGCTATTTCCTGCATTTAAATATTTAAAAACATTAATATATATTTAACTAAACTGTCTAAAGTAAGGAAATTATTTAATATGCAATAAAATTCTATGTAATTTGCTGCTAATTCACAAACTGTTTGATTGTTCTGGTGAACAATGAAACAGTTTGATCCCACCGTCTCACTGGGATCAAACCGTCTCAGTGGGAGAATAATAACAAAGCCTTTTTTCCTTTTATCACCAGTGGGAATTAAAACGTCTGAACATATAAAAATGTAACTGATGTGATGTGAGACTCACCGCACTTGAAGCCATAGAAATTAAAGTCAGAAAGACGAGTGCGCTCAGTCTCTCCATCCTGGTTCCTGTCGTTCTTCCTCTGTGTGAAGACTGCTCGCTGAATGTCTCTGCGGCGCTGCCGTCCCATCATTTGAAGGCTCCTGGTTCAGTTCGATAAACCTGTGACTCATCAGAGTTTGGAAACGTCTCTCAGGTCAGATCAGAGTTGAGCAACTGTCGTACTGTGTGTGATAACGTACACAAACACTGGACACACACACTGTGTCCAAACAGTTCAGCTGCCACAGGATTTACTGGCATTTCACAGCGTGTTTCCTCAGAATAAACAGTGACAAACAGCTGACAGTAACTTTAACTATGAGCCAGTAATTACTGCAGCGATGACAAACCACTGATTCACATAACACAACAGGAAGTCACATTTTACTGTGTGGTCACGCTTCGTCTTTTCTTTACTTGGCTATTTCTACAGACACTAGTTTTACTGAATCTTTGAAATGAAATATTTTCTTTAACCTGAGCAGAGGAGTCACATGTTCCAGGTAATCACACCGACCCTGCGGGGACGTCTGGACCTTGGACATGGTCAGTCAGGATTCAAAGGGTGTCCACAGTTTAGATGTGATGAGCTGGGGACAGGTGGAGAGAATGCAGCCGCAGCGCCACCTAGTGGTAAAATTACTGCTCCAGTATGAGTCATCTTCAGTGAGACTGTTTAAAGCTGCCAGCTACAGACAGCAAACACACGGAGAGGGAGGTCACAATGTCCAAACACCTTAACAGTGACACAGACGGTACTGTTTATCACAGTGAAGCCAGTTTCAGTGAGTCACAGGTAAACAGCAGGTAAACAGCAGGTAAAAGAAAGTCTCCCATGTTTTTGACAGAGAACTGATTTCATTTGTTCGTCAGTTACACTTAAACCCAGTGACAGTGGCACTGAAGCACCGACCTGCTCGGCCTCCTCAGCTGCAGCGTCAGAGTCTCGGGTCCAACGTCTGCTTCCTGTCGTGGGTCAGTCGGTGGTTTGTGAGGTGCTGCAGGAGCCTGAAACACCTCTTACAGTGCTCACACTCAAAGGGCTTCTCACCTGTGTGGATGCGTGTGTGTTTAGTGAGGTTACTCTTGTGGTTGAACTGCTTCCCGCAGTCTTTACAGTCATAGGGTTTCTCTCCGGAGTGGACCAGCTGGTGTTTCCTCAGGTTCACGGACTGGGAGAAGCACTTGCCGCACTGGGAGCAGCGATGTGGTCTCTCTGCTGTCCCCGTGCACTCGTGACCGGTCAGCTCTGCTCGCTCTGTGAATTCCTGCCCACACAAAGAGCAGTGCGGCGGCTTCTCCTTGTGCCTGGACAGGTGAGTTTTCAGAGCCGACTGGTGGGAGTAACCCTTCCCGCACTGATCGCACGTGTACGGTTTCTCCCCAGTATGGCGGCGCTCGTGAACGATGAGATGCTGCAGGAGACGGAAGCTCTTCCCACAGTACGAGCAGCTGAACGGTTTCTCCCCAGTGTGTATCATCTGGTGCTTCTTCAGGTTGTTCCTGACGCTGAAGGCCTTCAGGCACTGGGTGCACTTGAAGGGTTTCTCTCCGGTGTGGGTGTACTGGTGCGCCGCCAGTGACACCTGGATTCGAAAACGCTTCGAACACAGCTTGCACTGGTACGGTTTCTCCCCCGTGTGGATGCGTTGGTGCTGCTTCAGTTTGACCAGCTGCTTGAAGCTTTTAGCGCAGTAGCTGCAGCTGTGCGGCCTCTCCTCAGAGTGACTGAGCATGTGTATTTTGAGGTCCCCTCTTCGGGCGCAGGTCTTGCCACACTGCTCACATTTGAATGGTTTGTGCCCGGTGTGAATCAGCTGGTGCTCCTTCAGAGTTCCTTCCCTCCCGAACTGCTTTCCACACACAGGGCAGCTGAAAGATTTCTCCCCAGTGTGGATGCGGAGGTGCTGCCGGAGGGTGTGCAGCATGTAGAAGCTCTTGTTGCACCGTGTGCAGGTGTGACACCTTTCTCTTTGAGCCTCTTCACATGTTACTTTGCCCTCGTGGTTTTCAGCGTTTTCCTTGTGAACGTTTGCGTGAACCTGTGAATCACCACCTGCTGGTGATGTGAGGGACTCGGGGAGTTTGTGGTCCTGTATGAGCCAGGTCACCGTGCCCGAGCTGCTGCTGCTTGACGCTTCACGCTTCAACGCGTCTTCTTCTTCACAGGAACTGGTCTCTACTCCGAGGTCAGTGAGGGGACACTGCAGGTGCCGGTCCAGCTCTGGATTAATCACGTGGATGTGCTGTGGACCCTCAGAGTAGTCACCTGCGTCCAGCTGCTCGGCGTGACTCTGCTCTGCCGCCTGACCGATGGTCTGACGGCTCGGCCCTGGAGTTTCCATACAGCCCACCCCGCAGACAGAGAGCTCGCTCACAGCAGGAAGTGAGAGGCTGTCTGACAACTCTGAGGGAAACAAGACGGTTTACCAAACAATTCATACACTACACGCAGGGACTGGCTCCCACTCAGGCCCACGTTCACAGCAGCTGCTCACCTTCAGCTTCCTGCTTCACAGCTGGTCTCAGGTCTGCGGGGGTCTTCATGCAGTCCACCAGGTAGACCGATAGCTGCCTGAAGCCCAGCAGAGACGCCATGACGGAGCAAACCTGAGACATCAGATTAACAACAAACAGGACAAAAATAAGAGCAAAGTTATTGTTCCTCTGTTTATTCATCCTCTCTCTCATTCTGCTTCTGTCTTTAAGTTATTTAGTTTCGTCTTAAAAGCAAATTACAGCCACACAAAGGAAACTATCACCAGGACTTACCACACGGGGTCCGGTCCAGTCTGTCACCGGGCTAAGAGCTGAGCTAAACGGCTTCCGAAGACGAATCCCCGGCTCGTTGTAACATAACAAATAAAGTCCACTCGCGTGTTTCGTTCATTTTTTTTGTTGTAAAGCTGAGTTTTCTTCTTTTCACGACGCTACACTGGAAAACAAAGCTGCGTGGAACCAAACTGTTATAAAAGTCTTATTTTTCCGGGTTCAGTTGAAGGGCGGGTTTATCGACCAATGGGGAAGCGAGAAAGTGAAGAGAAGGCGGGATGTGTCAGAGATTTGGCGTGTGGTTACGCAGGGACGGTAACTCGTGTGGGACAAAAAGGATGTGATACGGGTTTTCTTTAAATGTCCAGTTTCTTTTTCTTTGTGTTCATTAAATGTTTTTTTAAAATAATTTATCAGCTAATAAATCATTACTTTTACGATTGTTACCTGAGCAGTTTAACTGTACAGTGGCTGTAAAAAAAAAAAAAAAAAATCAGTAACTGCTTTTACTCAGGTGGAAGTTTTTACTTCTGTGTAACCGGGAACAAAGGCAGGTGACCCAAATGCAGACACAGTTCAGTCAACAAATGAAAACACTGGCATACAGATTCCTTTTAGTCAGGAAACAAAACTCCACAAACCACAAGTGTCCACACAAGGACAAAAAAAAAAAAGTCTTACTAGAACTGAAACAGCAGCAGAGAAACTCCAAAGAAACGCGAGGGGCGACACCAGGGAGCAAAGCTCAGCAGCAGATCCAGGAAGCAGCACGGACACAAGACCTGCATACACAGGTGGTAATTAGCACAGGTGACACCCATTAGGGCAGAGCAGCTAATCAACAAGGGGGCACGAGCCCAGTTCAGTAATGGGGCTTTCTAAACACCACTAGATGGAGCCACGTGATAAATGTGTGTCCTCACCTTCGGTCGCATCCTCTTTCCAGCAGCTTCGATTCAAAGTAAAATGATTCATGAGACACTAAATAAAAATAAAAAATAAATCTGTTTGGATTTCTAAATGTGGTGCAGCTTCAACACACTGTACATGTGAGTGTTCACAGGGAAACAAAGCGTCTGTCCATCAGTGTAACGTCTCACTGTCACACAAATATCTGAGATTTAAAAAAAAAAAGAAAAAGAAAGAAAAAGCCTGAAATAGATTCTGAGCCTCGGAAAGAAAAGACATCCTGCGGGCCCTCGGGCTCACGGCGGGGAGAGACTGGAACAACTGTTATAACACTGCAAGACCAACGAACACACACTGGAGCACAAACACACACACAAACCAGCAGGCTCCTTTCATAATTTGCTTTTTTGAAGATGGACTTTTTAATTATTTTCAATTATTTCCAATTCAGAGATTCGTCTTTTCTCAAATAGAATTCATCAGTGTGCGATGTAGGAGCTGGAACCGGCTCGGCCGAGGCAGTGAGGAGCCACGGCAGCATGTCTTTAATCCTCTCAGCTGCTGGACAGAGCAGCGTGCACTTACACTGGCCTGAGAGACCAGTTGTTGTTTTCTGGATGGTTTATTCTTCAATAACAAAACAAATCGCTGTGTGTTCCTGTGGAAAAGCTCCTGAAATCCTGGTGTAGTCGTAGTCACAGTGCCAGGTACGGTGTGGGATTCTGCTGCACATTTCTAAATCCCTGTTACGTCTGTTCTTAGACTAAAAGATGAAATAATGAACTCGTGCACAGTCAGTGCGATGATCTTATGTTCTCACACACCTGTCCACCAGGTACACATGAGAAAACGCACCAACTGATGCTGGATGTTTAGTCTGAGGACGTGTCCTCGGTGTCCTCAGCAGTAGCACTGGTCCTGCTTCAGTGTTATTAACAAATTAAATGTATCTGTGCTATCAGGAAAATGTGTCTCCTGCTCATAATTATGTCTTGGATGTCGATGTAAATGGTGTTTACGAGTCAGAAACTAGTAATTACTGTAACTCCCACACGACATGACACAGCAACCGAGCCGAGAAGGAAAACCTGAAAGTGAAATGGCTCTAATTGCCCAAATGACTCCAACAGCTTCCTGGTGTTTTTTGAAAACTGGTGAAGGACTTTTAGAAAACTGAACCCTGAGTTCAGTCAGTTCACCAGAGACATGTTTCTGCTACAGCCGTGAGTTCTGAGAAAAGAAAGCATCGACGTGAAACCATTAACTTCTACATTTGATTTACATTGTTCGGTCATTCCTGTACCTTGGTGTCCTGAGGACAATCCTGCTCTGTGAAGTCAGAAAACCTTCAGCCGCAGTAAACATGAGGCTTTGTTTGCTTTGTTGATGGTTTTTTTTTGACAGCAGAGATAAATAAACGCAGCAGTGCTGGATGAAGTGAGACTTTTGTGCTGATGATGGCACGAGATGAAAAATCACACAATCACTAAAGTTATGATTATTCATCCAAAGGGAAACGCGAGCGGAGGAAACATGATGGGAGTCTATCCAGATCAAACAAACACCTGTGGACACCTGAGGGAGCATCTGCAGAGGACAAAGGCAGAACTCTCTGTTAGACACTCTGGGATTCTTCCTCATTAATCACTTCCTGTGTGCAGCAGATTTCCCATCGATGTGAACGCCACACACCCAAAGCTCCCTTTGGCAAACAGAGCGGTTGTCCTGCGTCTCAGTGAGAGAGGACGGTGTTTTAGTCACGGCTCCAGTCGGTGAGTTAAACATGTTGATTTGAAACATCTCGTTTTCACTCAGCCACCTGCAGGTTTCAGGTTTGAATCTGTGTGAAAATCCATCAGCAGCAGCAACAACCACACCGTCAAAGAAACCATGCTCTGCCTCCACGATGGAGATGTTTGTTAGTATTCAGTCTGTAAAGCGTTTGTGCAGTGGCTCAACATTTTGACCTCAATTTCACAAATTCCCCAGTGAACGTTTAGCGCACACGCACGGATGGACACACACAGACACACAAGCTTTCCTCGACCCGGGCGCCCTGCAAGATTACAGAGGTTTACATCCTCCTCCTCCATCAGCACAACCCTCTTACAAGTTAATACCTCAGGTACACACATGCTTCAACTCACACACACACACACACACACACACACCCCCACACAGCTGGCAGGTCAGCATTTGCACATAAATTGCCTGAATGGTTTGTGTGTCTTGGTGAAACCCAGGAGGTTTCCAGTCAGCCGAGCCTTCGTTCGGAGAAATGTGTCGGGGGGAAAAAAGTGTGGAGGGCGGACGGGGACAGAAAAGTGGTCCCAGCCAGTCAGGGGCCCCACAGCCAGGGGCCCCACAGCCAGGGGCCCCAGAAGCTCCAGGTTTACTACATTTCATCTGGTTAGTCCATTATTCACATTTAAAATTCATGTTTCCTGTGTTAGTCATCATTTCCTCCCCTCCTTCATCTCACTGTTCCCTCCTCTGTGGACGTCTTTTCTTCTTCTGTGCTCTCATCCTTTTCTCTGTTTTCTTTCCTTCTCTCGCTCCGTCCGTTTCCATCTTTTCTCGCTGACTTGTTTTGCTCTTCTCTTTTCTCTCCCTCCGTTTCCTCCGCCCCTCTGATGCTAATTGGCTTCTGATGCATTTTTAATGTTAATCCACTGAAAACACAGTTTGTGTGTGTGTGTGTGTGTGTGTGTGTGTGTGTGTGTGTGTGTGTGTGTGAGTTAAATTGAATTTGTGCATCACTGTGTGTACATGAGAGAAAATGTGCAAGAATCATGTTTGTGTGCTTGTGTTTGTGTTTGTGCTGCCGTCTCTGTGCAGAGAAAAGTGTTGTGTGACTGTGTTTTCGTGCGTTGTCTTGTCACAGGAAGTTGGTCCGTACTCGTCCGTGTCCTTCACTGATGGTTTGTGGGTAACAGCTTTTCCACAAACGGTTTGACGGTGGCTGCACTTCATTAAATGAACTCGCAGCTTCCTGTCATGCAGCCAGCAAACTGGGTCACTGGTGTGTGTGTGTGAGTAAGTGTGTGTGTGTGTTTGTGTATTCTCATACCCGTGAGTCCAAATTGTCCTTAAAAGGCCAGAAGCATGAAGACAATCCTCCAAAGTGAGGACATTTTTCTGAGACCGTCCTCCCATGAAAAACCAGAGACTCAGTCATTTCGACGTTCAACCAGACGTGACGGAGCTGTGACTCAGTCAGCTGATGCTGCTGAGGTCTGGGTGGATGGATGCGTCACTAAAACGTACGACTTTAATGCTGGAAACTGCCACTCGCCTCCCGCCACTCGCCTCCCGCCACTCGTCTCCCGCCTTCTGCCGATGGCCGGTGTAGGAAACAGCAGAGGAAACACTTCATCGTGTTCATCACTTTGTTTGTTAATGAAACTGTTGTGTGCGTCATTACACACATTAGGTGTGAATATGAATTCAATTCTGCAGCTGTGTGTGTGTGTGTGTGTGACAGGTATGAATAGAAACAGACAGGTACATTGCACAGTTAATTATAGAATATATAGGAAAATGGTTTCAATTTTCTTTCATGGTGTTACATGGAGTGTGTGTGTGTGTGAGAGAGAGATTGTGTAGAGCCACACACAGACACGCACATTTGTTACCTGGAGGCTTTTCAGAATAGTTTTACTCTTTTTGTTCCGCACGGCTAACTTTTTCATTCCTGTGTGTTTATATAGGCCTGTGTGTGTGTGTGTGTGTGTGTGTGTGTGTTTAAGCGTGTGTGTAATGAGATGAAGGATTCCTGAGATAACTTCGCTGATTGAGCAGGTTTTTTTTCGTGATGTTCTCTGACTTCACATGTGGCTTCGCTTCGTATGAACCAGCAGAGACGAGCCGCTCACGTGCACGTGCACACGTGTTCCTCCGTGCTTGTAAGGACTCTGACTGATGCTATACATTTAACCACCAGCACCAAAATATCTCGACTCTCTAAAAATATCCTGTTTTCCAGAATCTTTTCCTGGAGCAGCTTTTCCCTGCAGACACACGTCATCACTTCCCAAACACATCCTGACGTTCAGGATCGAAATCTGCTCGAGACATTTCAGTGCTTCTTCAAGCTTCATTAACTAAACGTGTTGTGTTGTGTTTTATGTCCCTGTCCAAAGACAAAAGCTTTGACTGTCTTACGTTTCTTACCCTTTAGTTTCATGTGATTTCACACACTGTTAAAGTGAAGATATTTGCGGCAGATGAAACATAATCTTTGTTGTTTCGCTGTTACTGTGACGAGTGTCAACAAAAATTAGAATCTGAAAGCGGGTGGAGGGACAGACGAGTGGACCCTGTCACCAAAGTTATTATCCTCTGGGGACCGTGAATGTTTGAACCAGTTTTCGTGCCCGTTCCTCTGAAGTTGTTGAGATAATTCGGTCTGGATCAAAGCGAGGGAAGAAAACAGGAGACACTTCTGACATAAACATGCCATGAAAGTAAAAACGGTCATTTCATGTCGTCATTATACGAGATTACAACATGAAAACATGCATTTTTCATTTCTTGGAGCCTCTAAATATCCGAGCATCACGGCTCAGTTGTTTTGTTGTTGTGTGTTTAATAAGTAGAACAGCTTCCCCAAGGAGAGCAGAGGTCCTGAGTTCAGCCGGAGCAGCACAGCCTGTCTCTTTGCATTATCCCAGCGTCCTGAGGTTTTACCAGGCCACGGCCTCGGCTCCGTCTGCAGCCTCCTTCTGCCTTCCTCAGCGTATATTCTGCCGTGACAAGCCTCTGTCTCAGAACTGTGGCCTGTGGAAATGTGCGGCCGCTCGACTCTGCGGAACAAGTGCGTCTGCTAAATCAGATGTAAATGTAAGCAACTTAAAGCTGCTGAAGAAAGAATAGTTCTGTGATGAGCTGACAGACGAAGCCCTGACACATACATCCCCACCTTACAAATCGCTGCCATGGCGTCTCCTCAGACACTATTCCTGAACATTCCCGTCCTTCATGTCGATGTAATGTAAAGGAATCTGCTCACATCCCACTGGCTGACACTGAACACTGATCCTCACCGTGTTTTGTCCTTCAACAGGAAATACATCACTTCAAGGAAGCAATGAGACCATTTCGTGGAGTCAGCAGGAGCAGCTCGGGTTTTCGAGGCCGCCTCAGAAGGCCAGATGTTTGCCTGGTGTTTGGAGTCCCTGAGTCAAAGAAAGCGACAAACTTTAAATTGTTTTTAACCATCAGTTGACAGTTAGACCAGATAATACTGAGACAGGAAACATCTCTAACCCACCTGAAGCAGCTCTAAGTACTTGCTAATCTGGGATCAAAGCAGCCCAACACACACACACACACTGATGCCTCTCCCAACATCTCAGAGTAATTTCGAGCACCGGTAGCTGCAGGGAAATAAAAGCAGGATGAAAGGAGAATGTTAACGATCTCACTGTGGGACGTCTGCACACGCTCTGTGCTCCTGAACCAAACCTCACATGGATAAAAACAAATGAAACTCTGCACTAAAATGTAATCAGACACAACCTCGTTCACACTGTTGAATCAGGCAGATAAAACTGTCTCTGTCGTGTTTGTTCTCAGATTGAATGCAAAGCAATTTCAGAGGCATTGTGATTAAACTCACCTTGTTGCAGAGCTCTGACTCAGCCACATCTCCAGTTTGCTCAGTGACTGGAATATAGACGTACTTGTGGACGTAATTAAACCTGAGGACGTCATCGTCCTGCATCGCCAGCTCGCTGCATTCACAGTAAAAAGAAAAACAATGGCCCCTGGTGGCCGATCACTCCAAAATTATACATGTATAGTTTGCTTTACCTGCTTCTGCCAACTTCCAGTTTGACCTTTCCGTCTCTGGCTCGTCCACTGACCGGAGGACCGGAGGAGATTTCCATCACAGAAACGTTTGCAGAGTTTGAATCTTGAAGTGTGTTGACACAGCCCGGCTGTCCTGATCAGGATGGAGAGACAGTGTAACTTTTTTTGTGAGAAGTCTATTTTCTTTGAGCTGATAAGAATGTTCTGTCCCACAACAAATCCCCTCTGAGGCCTCCGGTTCACGGTGGAATGGCCACCGGAGGGAAGAGAGCGGGAGTTAGTCTGCTTTTAGCTTTCACCTCCAACAAATAACACTCCAGGTCTGCCTGAAACGTGGATGAATCCACACCTGAAACCCAACAAATGCAGTGTCTCCTGCAGTTAAACCCACAGCGAGCAGCTGAGTCTGAGTCCAGCTAAACAACACCGAACTGTTTGTATTTTTGCTTCAGCTGCAGCCAATGGGCTCAGAGCCGCAGACAGATTAGAGACGGACAAACACGAGTCCATAAGTCTTATCCGTTAATGGACGCCACACCTGAAACTCACCTGAGAGCACAGGTGTCTGCTGCCAGGATTAATGATCCTCACCGCTGCTTAAAAGCAGCATTACACAAACTGTGGAGCAGAACAATGCTGTGTGTGTGTGTGTGTGTGTGTGTGTGTGTGTGTGTGTGTGTGGAGCTAATGTGCCAAATGAGGAGGAAACAGTGAAAGTGTGTTGTTAATAATTCATACGGAGAATCGAGGAGCAGGCAGTGAGGGAGTGTGTGTCTCTGCCGCCTCCTGCGAGTGTGTTTGACACGCACTGAATTTTTCATCACTGTTGGTAAATAATTGTATTGTTGTGTGTTTTGTCCGTTTGATTGCTCCATGCCCCGCTCCACGCCCCGCTCCACACTCCACGCTCCACGCCCCGCTCCACGCTCCACGCCACACTCCACGCTCCACGCTCCACGCCCCGCTCCACACTCCATGCCCCGCTCCACGCTCCACGCCACACTCCACGCTCCACGCCCCGCTCCATGCTCCGCCCCACGCCCCGCTCCACACTCCACGCTCCACGCCCCGCTCCACGCTCCACGCCACACTCCACGCTCCACGCCCCGCTCCACACTCCATGCCCCGCTCCACGCTCCACGCCACACTCCACGCTCCACGCCCCGCTCCACGCCCCGCTCCACGCCCCACGCTCTGCTCCACGCTCCACGCTCCACGCTCCACGCTCTGCTCCCCGCTCCCCGCTCCACGCCCCGCTCCACGCTCTGCTCCACCTGGACAGGAAGCCGCTCACACTGTTTGACACTGATCTGATGTTTTGTAAAACATTTGAATGAATCTACATGATAAAAATCGCATCATCTGCCACGAAGCGTTCAGCAAATCAGACTTTCTAATAAGTGCATCTCACCCCGCTCGCTCGTGGGAGAATTCGTCATCTTCGTGCCGACTCTGGCGGCCTGTTTGCTGAAATGTGCTGGAGAAAAGCCGGAGACGCGTCGCCGCTAAAACAGATGTGACGTCTTTCTTTATTCTGCCCGCGTGTGCGTGTGTTTTCTTCATGGCTGCCGGCTCATATCGGGTTTGAGTTTCCTGCGTTACGTTCATCCACAAAGCAAAAAAAGCCCAGCAGCTGATTCTAAGTGAATGTGTTTAACAAAGGCAGAGAGAACAAGCTTTACACAGGAAGCTCATAGAGGAGGAGGAGGACACGAGTCAGAGACGACAATGAAGAACAGAAACACAGAGAGCGTCTATTTTAAACTGCACCGTCTCAGTCTCCGCTGCAGGTTTCAGACCCTGAAACCAGGTCTGAGCCCTCAGAGAGACTCAGGACTGAAGACGTTCACAAACGTCCTCATCTTCCACAAAACATCCCACTTTCTAAAAATCTCTCTCTGGAGACGTGTCCTCACTTTGCCCACATTTCCATGTTTTCCACAACGTCCTAATTAAAAAAAAAAAAAAAAGGTTGTAACGTTGATTCATTTGTTACGCTGATTATCATGAAGCGCTCCTGGCGTCGTCTCCGTGGGTCTCCGGGTTTATTTTCATTTTAAATTTAAACTCCTGATTTCTCGCTGTGAAAGAAGCGTTTGAACTTTTCAACTTGTCTGCAGAGGACGGAGAAACCAGTGGAGACAAAGAGGAAGAAACGACTGAGGGAAAATGGACAAGAGAAAGGGACGGACGGAAACTATTCTTTCTTTTTGATGCCCTCCATCTATTTATGAGTCTGAGAAAGAGTTCTTACACTGTCAATCATTCAAACTGCCATCCATCCATCCATGAATCCATTCATCCATCCATCTGTGAATCCATTCATCCATCCATCTGTGAATCCATTCATCCATCCATCCATCTGTGAATCCTTTCATTCCTTTTTATTTTTTCATTATCCATCCATCTGTGAATCCTTTCATTCCTTTTTTATTTTTTCAGTTTTCCACCGACTAAACTAAACGCTTCGTTTGTCGTTATCTGACCGTCTGAGTTGTTTGACTCTTCCAGTCTGACATTTCCTCACTGCTCCGACTGTTTGAAATGAACCATGAATCTGAGACGTGTCACACAACATGTAGTCATTTCACTTCTGAAACACACACACACACACACACACACACACACCTTCTCCACTTGTTATTTTGTTTATCGCTGTTTCATCTGCCTCCTGGTGAAACGTCTGAAATGCCAGAACGTTCCCTGGTACACTGTCCTGGGTGAACTCCCCTGGACGCTCAGACGTTTTCTGTCTAACTGAGAGTCAATCGCTCGGATCTCCTTGGTTTTTACACCAGAGCTGTTGCTTCTGCGTTTCGTGGCTCATCGGCTCGGCTCGGCGTCACTGACGGCGGCTCAGGACGCGCAGCAGTCACATCAGAATCAGAATCAGAATCAGAATCAGAATCAGGTTTATTGGCCAAGTTTGTACATACAAGTTTGTACATACAAACAAGGAATTTGACTCCGGTTTTTCTTCCTCTCCTGCGGTACAACAACAAAGACAACAACAACAACAACACACAACCGACGGAACACTAATGGTGCAAAATGTGGGTGGTGCAATTTGTTCCAGAAACTAAAGATAACTATATAACTATTTACATATATATAAATATATATCTAGGCTATTGACAGAAATAGTGCAGGTTATAGTGCAAAAAAAAAAAAAAAAAAAAAAAAACATAAAGACACGGTGAAATGAGGTAGTGGAAAAAATGAAATGAAAACATGAGGCCTCAGGCGTTTATTTAAAAAGCATCTCTGACGCTGACAAACCATTAAGCTCAGGAAATGGATTTTCAGACTGAAAATCCATTTCTGTTTTGGAAAGATCGCAGTCGACTGAAATGACCTGAACTCAGAGGTCATCGCAACTTTCTGTGTCGAGCGAGATCAACACACACACACACACAGAGTGACTCTGGTGCTGTGTGTTTGACATGTACTAACACTGAAGCACTGAACTGAGCAGGTGTATGAGAAGAAACTGAGAAACTGTCGTCATCTAAAAAGAGTCGAGACAAGATGAAGCTTTGAAATAAAAATGAAAACGAGTTTTACCAAACGAGTGTTTTACAAGTTTTCTGTGAATCAGTTATTAATGCTGAAATCTGCAAAATGCTAAATCGTGAAACTGAAGTCCTGGAAAAACTCAGGACACTTTGAGAAAGTTTGTCCAGTTTAGTCCAAACGTTGCTGGAGACCTGTTTTTCCTCAGAGACGTTATTAAAAAGGAAGCGATGATTCATCCTGTGCTCCGAGCACCTGGAGACTCAGGGATAATTCTTCACTTGACACGTCAGACAGAGATGATTTCGCTTCAACAACTTTCCGTCTTGATGAGAACGTGTGGATACAAATAATGAGCAGATAAACTGCTGAGGAGTCTGCAGGGGGGAGGAGGGGGGAGGAGGAGGGGGGAGGGGGGGACTCCGTGCAACTCAAGAGTCGGTTAAACGTCTGATTTCCTTCCATTAAAACCACTGAAATGAAAAATGAAAATATCCTCTCTTCGTTGGCACAGCAGGGCGTCCAGGTCGGAAAATAATGGATGATGTAACTGACACCTGCCGGCCAATCAGAAGCTGTGAAGCTCTGTATTTAAACAGGTGAAAACTGGTGTTATTGGTCACATTTATAATCTAAACAAACATCTAAAAGCTGAAGGTACACACACAGACACACACACACACACACACACACACACACACACACACACACAGGTCACAGCTCTGTCTCTGCAGACGAACAGTGTCCTGCACCAACATCCTGTATTCAACTGGATTTCTGTCAAATCAGTCAGCAGCACCATCGACAGGCTTGTCCCTGTGACGTTAACAGCCCCCTGTGTCCCCGTGTCCCCGTGTCCCCCCGTCCCCCCCAAGTTATTCTGCATGTTCTTCACAGTAAGCTGAAAGGAAGTGAAACCAGTCCCTGTCTGAGATGTAAAAACCGATGAAATGCTTCTGGGAAATGATTCTGTGACACACTTTGTGTCTGATGGGCTGAAACCTGCAGTGTTTTCTCAAAGTCAGTTTGGATTTGTGGGACATTATTTCCTCAAGCACAAAGAAACTCGGTTTCTCAAGCGTGAAAAAACTCGAAATCAGCAAAGTGCAGAGGAGGAAGGGGGAGGAAGGAGGAGGAAGGGGGAGGGGGATTCACAGGGACAACGTCCCAAACAAAGAGACAGCCAACAGAATCCCTTCATTAAGAAATCAGCTGGACGGCAGGGGGCGAAGCTCGGGACAGAGCAGGACTTGGCAGAGACAGACGAAGCCTCAAACCCTCGACGCCGGGACGCTGTCTCCTTTTGTTAGAGTGAAAAACAAAATACGTCCAGTTCCAGTCGCTTTCACTGAGGATGATGGACTTTTGTGCTTCTCTGCGTCCGTCCAGCTCGGCTCACAGTGTCACGTCCAGCAGGACGATCTGCTGAGGACAGATACGTAAAACTCATGAAACCTGCTCAGCTCACCAGTTTTTAGGAGGATAAAAAAACAGCACAACATGAGAGAAGTTGTCCCGAATGTGTGTGAATCTCTGCAGATGATAAATATACATAAATATATACTGTACCTCCTTCCCAGCCAATCAGAGCTGAGCGTTACTGAAGGGATTTCACCGTGATGGAGAACGATCAGAGGAGAGCGGCGGCGTTCCGGATGGATTTCACCAACACGTTTATAATAAAAGTCTTAATGATAAATGAGGGAACCGACCCAGGAGGGAGACGTTCTGCCTTTAACAGAACTCGTCATGAATAATGAGAATAATAAACAGATGTTCAGTGTAAAGGACGGTGAAGACGCAGTCGTCCCTGTTTCCATCCGAGTGTAGATTTAATGTAAATGTGGCTGTTTAATGTTTGAACGGTGGAGGAAAACAGGAGCTGTGTGACTCCACCCCCGCGGCCTCCACAGCGTTCAGCATGACACGCAGTTATATTCCTATTAAAGGCCCGGTGGTGGAGCTTTATGGCTATTACTGGCACAGCTGGAGAGCGTCCTCCACCAATTAAAAAGGCTCACACTACCTGCTGGTCATTAATTTTAGATGCCGGAGGCAACCGCTGAGAAATGAGCATGTAGAGCAGGGGGGTCCAACTGTCGGTCCGGGGGCCGTATCCAGGGCCAGTTTCATGGTGGTGATTTGTGAGCACTAATCACATGCAGATTAGAAAGTGTCACGTTTGTTTTACTGCAGTGTGTTAAAGACAGGAGGAGCTGATCCCACGTCCCACGTCCCACGTCTGTCAGCTGAGACAAACCACAGAGTTTCACACTGTTAAACTGATCAGGAGGTGAACCGTGTGTCTCCTGCTCTGTCCGTCATGTCCCTGCATATTTCTGTGTCAGTGTGTGTGTGTGTGTGTCAGTAGAAGAAGCAGCAGTAGTGGGAACACACAGACACACTGTCAGTTCTTTGTTAAATCCATGTTTCCGGTGCAGATGTTCTGCACAGTCACGATGGAAGTGAAAGCAGAGGTCACAGACACACAGGTACACAGGTACACAGACACACAGGTACACAGACACACAGACACACAGACACACAGGTACACAGGTACACAGGTACACAGGCACACAGACACACAGACACACAGACACACAGATACACAGACACACAGATACACAGACACACAGGTACACAGGTACACAGACACACAGGTACACAGACACACAGACACACAGACACACAGGTACACAGGTACACAGGTACACAGACACACAGACACACAGATACACAGACACACAGATACACAGACACACAGGTACACAGACACACAGGTACACAGGTACACAGACACACAGACACACAGACACACAGACACACAGATACACAGACACACAGGTACACAGGTACACAGGTACACAGACACACAGACACACAGATACACAGACACACAGGTACACAGACACACAGGTACACAGGTACACAGGTACACAGACACACAGACACACAGATACACAGACACACAGGTACACAGATACACAGACACACAGGTACACAGGTACACAGACACACAGGTACACAGGTACACAGGTACACAGACACACAGACACACAGATACACAGACACACAGGTACACAGACACACAGACACACAGGTACACAGACACACAGACACACAGACACACAGGTACACAGACACACAGACACACAGGTACACAGACACACAGACACACAGACACACAGGTACACAGACACACAGACACACAGATACACAGACACACAGGTACACAGACACACAGGTACACAGGTACACAGGTACACAGACACACAGGTACACAGGTACACACAGGTACACAGACACACAAGTACACAGACACACAGACACACAGGTACACAGACACACAGGTACACAGGTACACAGGACACACAGACACACAGGTACACAGACACACAGGTACACTTCCTGTGTGTGCAGCTTTCTCAATCTGTTACTGAAATGACTGTACTGCCTGTTTTAGCCTGTGAAGAATCATAAACCGCAATTCACTCATTCATTTACTGTCAGTGACACGTTTCAGGACGATAATAGCAGACGGCCCTGTGTGTCCTGGGAGGAGACAACCTCCCAGCCAAGGACTGTTTCACAGCAACAGGTGTCAGTGACCCCGACGTCCAGAAACCTGATTGAACCAAATTTGTGATATCAGGCTCTCGACTGTGTGAATAAACATTCCTCCCACTTTGACAGAGCAATTGAAGGTTTCCCACCGAGAGGAGACGTGAAGCTGCAGCAGAGATCAGACGTCACGCTGTGAGAGTTAGTGCAAACAGATCTACAGCAGCAGTGACACGTTTCCTGTTTACGTTTGCTGTGGCAGCGAGCCGAGCATCACAACGACGTCTCATTAACAGAGGATGAGCTCCATGTTATTTAGTCCAAAGCTTTGTCTCTTGTTGTTCCACGTTATTTTTTTAGATGTTGTTCACTTTTCTTTCTGCTTCTGTTTTGTTCCCTCGACTCTTTGGTTTGCCAGTTTTCCTGTTTTTGTTTTGTCCTTTCAGGGACGGACTCAGGTTCTGGACTTGGCTGCGGCTCAATCAGCCAAACTCTGTTATTACTGTTGTTGTTTCCTCTCAGCGCTCGTGCTTTCACCACTGAAAGCCGTTTGTCTGGAGCCAAAGTCAAAGCCAGGCCAATTATTGGGTTGGTTTTTGTGTGTCTGTGTTCCTGCACCTCTGTGTGTGTGTGTGTGGGGACCAATGTGAGACCTTAAGAGGACGTTTGAGGACGTTTTGGAAGGTGAGGACGTGGATATTTATGGAAACCAGGGGCATTTTTGGAACGTGAAGAAATTTCTGGAAACTAGAGATAAGAGAAATTTTCTGTGGGCACATTTTTTTTGAAAGAGCATATTTGGAAAAAAGAATTTTTTGGAAATCAGTGTAAAAGTTTGGGAAAGTGTGGAAAACAGAGCACGATGGCACAGATGAATGGAACCTGGGACACGAATGACGTTTGGAGATAAAGTTGTAGTTTAACTCTGTAAAAAAAAATAAAACTATAAACTACAGAAAAGAGAAAATCCGGACGTGAGGAGACGCTCACTCTTCAGCTTTAAATTTTTCTTTTAAACAATGTGAAGGATGAAAGTGCAGACAATGCGTCCTCAGATGAGACGGTGTCCTCGTCTGCTGTGTTTGCTCACAGGACACGATTCTCTCTCCAGCACATCACAGTAATTAAACCCAGTCAGACCAGTTCGCTCGTCTCCCTGAAGCCTAATGATCAGTTCTCTCAATCCACCAAGTGAAAGATGCTTCATGGGAAATCGCTCAGCATTATCATAGTTTACACCTCGGTATGTTCTCGTTGGAACAGTCCAGCCCTGCAGCCGCTTCGCTCCCATCAGCCTCGGGGCTGAATCGTTACGGTTCAGAATGAAGCTGGAGTCCGATGTTCAGTTGGAAAGGTCAAAGCCATTGACTCTGTCCCCTGATACCAACCATTATCTCATCACCTCAAGTCAAGTGGGAATATACAGACTGAAATAAGCTGTTACTCTGTGTGTCCCCTGGGTGGGACGCCCTGTCTCTTTCCATCTCCTCGCCCTCGTTCCTCGTCCTTCGCCATCGTCTCTCCCCACCTCCTCTCTTTCACTCCCTGTGGTTTTGCAGTCAGTATTCTTGTCTGTCTTTATTTTCCTCCTCCCTGGCGTGTCTGTTGTCCTCTCTGTGTCTCTGTGATCTTCCGCTGAGCTGATGGGAAAACGATCAGCTGACCTGACGGCGTTCACCGCTGGGTTCCTGAGCGTGACATTTCGTGACCCTGCTAACGTCGTCACCTCTGAGCCTCCATGTTTCATTCTCTAAATAGTGGTAATAATCGTTAGCAGTCACTCGTCTCAGTGGCGTCCTCACGGTAACGAGAGCTGAAAGCAGCTAATAGCACAATGAGAATTCCCTGCTCTCACATTTACACACAGTGAGGCAAACTGACTGTGACCGAGCATCAGTCACGTCTAATGAGAAATCAGCTGATGTTTGTGGATCACACCTGCAGCTGCCAGATGGATCCGGTGCCAACGTGCTGAGCGGAACATTTAGGTGGATGTGGGCTGTTCTGGGTAATTCACTGTAATGAATAATGATGATACACACAGCCTCCCGGTGCTGAACCAAACTGTGTGATCCATTACCAACATAAACGAGAGCATCAGTTAGAAACAGCAGGGCTCATCAATCAGCCTGATCAATCAGCGATCAAACAAAACCCCGATGTGTCTGAGCTTTAGATGCAGCAAAATGAATAAATAAAACTCGAGCCGTTCGCACGATGCATATCGATAAAGTTCTCCAAACTTTGGTCACCATGGAGACCTGCCTACTCTGATTCACCGCTGACTCGGATCTGCTGAGAATAAATGAATTGGATCTGAAATAGAACAGTGACGATGATGCAACACACACACACACACACACACACACACACACACACACACACACACACACACACACACACACACACAAAGAAAGAGTCCAGATTCATAGTTGTGCTTGAGAGTAGTACATGGGTTGTTGGACACAGGTAAAGGCCAACAGCTTGTGCTTGGTTACAGTCCTTCACACAGTCAATATTTACACTGAATGACACAATACACAACATCACAGCCATGTTACAAAGCAGTTTACATTCATGTTTAATAAAGGTGGAGCAGCACCTGTGTCCTCAGAACCCACAGGAGAAACTGTTTATCTGTTCGATCCTTCTCCTCAGTTAAACAGAAACAGCTGAAAGTGTCCGCGGAGCGTTTAAAGGAGAAGTTCATCACGTTTCTGATGTCATGTTCTTTACTTCCTGTCCCGTAAACCGAGCAAGTGTGGCTTGCTACTGCCGCGACCTATGACCCACGTCCGTACCAAAAACACATTAATTCATTTTGTCGGTGAGAGTAATGTGATGGAAAAACAAAGGTAGGCGACGTCAGGACTTCGCTTCACTGATGTCACTGCTATCAGACGTGTTCCTCACTCAGCTTCACTGAAACGGTGTGTTTAGCTTTCAGGCATTTCTGGATTATTAAGTCCAGAAATCCACTTTTCTACTCGTGTTAAAAGATCAGCAGACGCACTGCTCTGTGGGACATAGGGACGTCAAACTGTCTTTCTGAACCTCCACTTTGCCTGCGTCCACGTAACGCTGTATAACATCCGACTTAAACCTGATCTGAACTGACCGACCCACGGTCACTGAGCTAAAGCACATTATGGTTTAAGATTAAAACCACTTGGAAAATGTTGATGTTTCAGGTGGAAACAGTCGAGTGCATGTGTGTGACTGTGTGTGTGCGACTGTGTGTGTGTGCGACTGTGTGTGTGTGCGACTGTGTGTGTGTGTGTGTGTGTGTGTGTGTGCGACTGTGTGTGACTGTGTGTGTGTGCGACTGTGTGTGTGAGACTGTGTGTGTGTGCGACTGTGTGTGTGTGACTGTGTGTGTGTGTGACTGTGTGTGTGCGACTGTGTGTGACTGTGTGTGTGTGCGACTGTGTGTGTGAGACTGTGTGTGTGTGCGTGTGTGTGTGTGTGTGTGTGTGTGTGCGACTGTGTGTGTGTGACTGTGTGTGTGTGCGACTGTGTGTGACTGTGTGTGTGTGACGACTGTGTGTGTGTGACTGTGTGTGTGCGACTGTGTGTGTGCGACTGTGTGTGTGTGCGACTGTGTGTGACTGTGTGTGTGTGCGACTGTGTGTGTGTGACTGTGTGTGTGTGCGACTGTGTGTGTGCGACTGTGTGTGTGTGCGACTGTGTGTGTGTGCGACTGTGTGTGTGTGCGACTGTGTGTGTGCGACTGTGTGTGTGTGCGACTGTGTGTGTGCGACTGTGTGTGTGTGACTGTGTGTGTGTGACTGTGTGTGTGTGCGACTGTGTGTGTGCGACAGACATTTCTCAGCATTATTCTGTTTGTCCTTTCATGCATTCACAGGGACAGAGAGCGGAGAGGAGGCCGAGCTGAAACGAGGACGGAGATAAACAGCGAGTGGGATTCAGTGGGAGGGAACACGGGGATTGTGGGATTGCGGGTTGGGCGAGGCACTGACGCAGCTCAGAGAGAGAGAGAGAGAGAGAGAGAGACAGGATCTGCTGAACGAGGGATTTAAAGAGGAAAAGACAAGAGAGGGACACAGAGGCTAAGTCCAAAAGAATGATGGGTTTTATCTGCGGCGCTGTTTAAGCTCCAGTCTCTGTCTCATCTGTTTTCTCATTCCTCGGTTTATTTAACAGTTTAAACTAATACTCGCTCTCATGTTCATTCACATTCACACAAAGTGTCTGCAGGTCGTTACTCCGCCGGCAGCGTTTACACCAAATGAATATGTCGACACAGCTGCTGCCAGAGGGAAGCAGAGAGCTGTAATTACAGTACGGCAGGTCGCCGTTAAAGACATAAACGGAACGACCTTCGGTAATAACATTTTCAAACATGAATTTAATTTGCAAAGAGAAAATGAAGACCTGACTGCAGGACAGTCATCTGATAACAAAACGTGGAGCCACAGCTTCCTCACAGGAGCTGATGCTTCATTTAATTTCACAGTGAAACACACAAACTTGTGTTTCGTGTTTCGGTGGCAGGACAGTGGAACCACAGCAGAACCTACGATGGACACATGGAACGTTTCAGGTCGCTCGGTTCCTGTAGTGGAAAGGAACCTGTCATCAGTGTTTCTGCTACTGGTGGTTCGATACTTCGCCGTTTCGATTTTCTGCATCTGCAGACCTGAAAGGCTTAGCTCAGGGTCACAGGTGTGGTCAACAGGTGTGGACAGGAAACGTGCAAAGTCAGAAATAAAAGCCTTCACTTCAGGAAGTGATGTAAATGAACGTGTCCCTGCAGTGAGCTTCATTTCACTGACCAGTCACGTCCTCACGGCTCTTTTTTATCTGACTTGTGTAATGAAACTTAAATTAAAGTGTCGCACAGAATGTGTGCCGTCAGCCAGCCGTGTAAATCACTTCACTAAACAGCAGATTACTATCAGAGCCTGGTTTAAGCTGATCTGAAGTCAGTGGAGGGTGTGAAACCCTCTGCTGTGACGAAGAACCTGCCACAACAAAGGAAAAGAAAAAGCGGCGATGGATTAAATCACTTGAGCTTTTGTTTTGTCAAACATTCACGTGTCTGCTCGTTGGCTCGGATCGTTCCTCTGCTGCTTCGCTCGGAATCGGATCCTGTTGATTCCAGATCTCTGGCTCTCGCAGCCTCGTTATCCCACGTCTCCCTCCTCCCCTCCTCCCACTGACCCTCTCGCTGCTTTCTCCCTCCTGCTCCGTTTTATTCCTCTGCTCTCTGCCCTTCAACACAAAGCATCTGAATCGTTTGTCTTTCGACCGCCCTTTGTCTCTCTCTCTCTCTCTCTCAGTCGTAATGTTTCACATCTTTCATTTGTCCACCTCTGTCTCTTCTGTGTCACACGCCTACATCTGTCTTTCTCTGCAGGATAATCCACCTTAAACACACATTTTCATTATGTGACAGTGTCTGAGATTTGACATCGTGTATCCTCGTCGTTCCCTTAAATCTTCGTGTACAATCCCCGCTCCTGAAATCCTCGCCGTCAGGACGCGTGTTCAAACCCCACATCCTGCTTCCGTGTGTCTGTGCGCCCCCTGTAGGCCACTCTGGGTTGACTGTATGAGTTAAATGCTTCACATGTGGAATGAAGATGGAGTAAAGCCCTATTTTGACAAGATTTGCATGAAAGTCCAGGATTGTTGTTGGATCAGTTTTCATCGTCAGTATCGAGGAAACTTCTCCAAAGTTTCGTGTTAAATGTCTCGGAAATTTCTCCAAACAAAAACCAAAATCCGTCACTTTTCAGTTCAAAACCCTCCACCCAAAAACCGCCCTTTACCGCTGGAGTCCTCGGTCACGATGAGGTCACATCCTCAAAGTCACGGCGTTACGATTGGCGGGGGCGGGGGAGAAGTCAAGTCGCTCGGCTGCTTCTCTTCTTCTGCCATTCTTCTTCTGATCCCTGCTCATCTACGCCTCCTCTATTTTTGTGCTTCCAAAAACTCTTTAATCCGCCGTCGGCTTCCTCTCACTCTGTCGTTTCTATTTTCTCTCACATCTTTATCTCCTCTCATTTTCTTCTTGCGTCTTTTGTCTTCTGGGGAACAAAAGATTCCCTGACAATGATTTTCTTCTCCTTCCTGCCTCTCATCTCATCTCTCCATCATTGTCTTGTCATCTCCCCCCTCCCTCAGCCCTCTGCGTTTCCCCCTCCTGCTGGCTCTCACACGTCGGTGGCGTTCAGGCGGGTGGACACCACATCCTGGGTTTCAAGCACTATCTTCTTTGCCCTCCCTCCACCTCCGCCTCCACCGACGGGGTGAATGCTGTCCAGTCGGCCGCTCCTCCCCCTCTCTCCTCCCCTGCGACACTTGAAGACGGCGAGGAAGGCGGCGCGGTAGTTGCGGTTCATCCAGCCGTACAGCAGCGGGTTGGCGAAGGTGGAGCACATGGCAACCACGTGGAAGACAGTGTAGAGCAGGCGGAAGTCGCGCATGTCCAGCACTGTGCTGTCGATGTCGGTGGCGAGCTGGAAGGCGTGAAACGGCAGCCAGCTGACGGCGAACACCACCACCATGGTCACCAGCATCTTGGTGGTCTTGCGGCGCCGGCGGTGGCGCTCGGAGCCTGCGCTGCTGTTGCCGCCGCTCTCCGCTGGACTGACGTGGCCGCGCAGTTTGGACCAGATGCGAGCGTAGGCGAAGGAGATGATGGACAGCGGCAGGAAGTACTGCAGGATCAACATGGAGATGCTGTAGACGGTGCCGTCCGTGCTTTTACCGGGCCACTTCTCCGTACACACCTGGACCAGACGCAGGGATGGAAACAGACGAGAAGTAAAATTCCATCAGATTAGATTATGAAAAGGACGTTTGAATGTTTCCATGGTAACTGGGCAAACGAGTTAAGATTCAGTTGGATTAATTAGTTGAGTTTGTTTACATTAGATGTGGATTTATTTCTATTAGACTGAAAAAGCTTCTGTGATTCTGAATAAGATCATGCAAAGAGGAAATGTTAGCAAATATGACTTTAGCAGCTCTTTGATGGAGGAAATGAAAGCAGAGTGTGAAATAACAGAACCAATATGAAAATATAATAACGTGTTCAGGAAGTGAAATATGGAGAAAAAGACATGATGAGACTGAAACATGAACCAGGAGGAAGGAAGGAAGGAGCAGAAAGAGGAAAAAGGAGAAGGAGGGAGAACAAAGGGGGGAGAGGAGTCGAGGAAGGAGGACATAAAAGGAGTGAGGGGATGAAGGTATGGAAGGAGAAGGAGATTAAAGAGATGGAGACGGGAAAGAGAGGAGGGAAAGTGAGGCAGCGGGTAACGAGCAGGAAGATCAAAGCCACGGCTGAGGAGGGAAGAGAGTGTTTGATTCTGAAACCTGGTGTTACAGGTGTGTGTGTGTGTGTGTGTGTGTGTGTGTGTGTGTGTGTACCTGTATGGTGTGTCCAGGCTCCAGCGTGAAGGAGCCGTACTCTCTGAAAATGGCCAGGGGGCTGGCCAGCACGGCGCTCAGCACCCAGGTCAGAGCTATCACCCCGAAACACACATCCTTACGCATCCTGGTCTCCAGATGGTACACAATACACCTGTAACACAACACACACACACACACACACACACACACACACCATCATTGTTACAGTGAATGAGACCTGTTGGTCCTTCAGCAAAGTCTGGAGATTGAAGCAGCATCTTTTTTTTTTTTTTTTTGATTTCCAAGTGGACTTTAGGATGTTTACTTGTGATGGACATTCTGTCCGTCCACACTGGCGGCTGCTCCTCAAGACTCCTGTAAATCTGCACTCAGACGAGACGAGTTAGCTTGATTTCTGAGCGTCCTGCTAATGGACACACAGAGCGCAGACGCTCGGGTCCTGAAATGTTTTTGTTTTTGAATTAATCGTCAGGAACCATCCGCCAAAAAATCAATTTCAAACACAGACAGAGACGCTTTGTACCGGATTTCCGTCTGCGGGCCCTGGACAGGTGGTGGAGACAAAAGACAGAACTAATGACAGCAGATTGTAGAAGCAGGTGAGAACTCCAGCAGCATCCCAGAGCCCCACATACGTTTCAAAATGGTCGGAAAGTTTGGTGCTTTGGAAAAACTTTCCGTACACGAGCCTCAGCGTCGCTCGTTAATGTCCTGTGTCGGAAAGTTTGATTTCCTCACAGAGGAGTCTCACAGGCTGTGATGCTTGTTTCCTGAACCCACCTGTGGCGGTCCAAGGCGATGACGTTGAGCGTCACGGTGGAGACGTGCACGGCGAGGCCCTGGGCGTAGGGCAGCAGGAAACAGAGGGTGCTGCCGAACTTCCACTCCCCCTGCAGCGTGTAGACGAGGGTGAAGGGGAGACACAGCGTGTTGACCAGGAGGTCGGCTGGAGACGCAGAGACAGAGAGTTCAGTCAGGACAAGAGACAGAAAATAAAATGACATCGTCTTTCAACATCACAAATAAGTGTGAGTGACGTCTGCTGGTGTGTGGGCTGTACAACATGCGAGCTCCGCTTCCTCCTCCTCTGTCTCAGATAATTGAAGAGACGACAGGTCGTGACTGTCTCAGCTGTTTTCACGCTGCTTCTTCTGTGGTAACTCAGCGTCAGAGCGTGACCCAGTTAACACGTGTAACCTGCCACAGAGAGAGCCGTCGCTCCGTGTGTTTCCCAACAGGAAACAGGAAATGTCATCACGCTCGGCCTGTTACCTGCTGCAATGCAGGACAGCTGGACACGAGAGGAAGAGTGTAAAGGACAACGGACGGATCATATGAGGCAATGGACAAAGACGTAAACCAACTCCCCAGCACCGGAGCAGGACCCCGACCCTGAGACACACAGACACTGCTCTGTGTCTCTGTATGATCATTCTGTGTGTCTTTGTGTGTCCTTGCTGTTGCCGTGTGTCTCTCTCGGTGACATTTTGCAGAGGGCTCCCTGGACCTCCGGGCCCCGGGGCCCGTGCCTGGCAGGCCGGCTCAGTGTTTCCATCCGTGTGCACACCAGCCGCCTAAAGATCAGACAAACGTTGTAAACAACTAAACACAATAATCCAGTTTCATGAAGCAGCAGCTTGTTTGGATGTTTGTTCATCATCATGAACTCGTTTAGAATCACGGCGTCTCCTCCTCCGTCCATGACGTCTCTTTATTGGAAATGTCTCTGCAAGTGACAGCAGACGAAGCAGCTGCAGCTCTGAGCTGTGGAGGATTGGCTGAGTCATGTGAGGACACACACACACAGACAGACAGAGGCGCCATCCGCTCAGAGAGCTGCCGACAGACAGCAGGTCACATGATCCGCACAATCAGATCCACCTCTGGATCTGTGAGCGTGAACATCTGGTGCTGCTCAGCGTCAGTCGACATCTGCAGCTGGACGTGTCTGAGTGAGACGAACATCTGCTCGTCTGTGATCGGCTCGTCGTCCTCCTTCTATGGGAATATAGGACAACGCTGCACTCAGCAGCTCTCTGAGCCACATCAGCCTGTGCTGATTACATCTGTGATAAGGGCATCGTGCCAAATCACGTTAGAACTAAAAGGGTCTCACAGAACCCGAGGACCGCCCCACAAACTTTGGCCCTCTGCTTCCTGTGATGCTTCAGGGCAGAGAGAGAGAGACAGTGGGCGAGAGAGAAAGAACAAACGAGAGACAGAAAAGACAAAAACCCAAACAGAGAGTGAGACAAAGGAGCGAGGGCCTGTTGTCTCCTCACCTCTTCACCCAGTTTTCCTCTTTGTTTCTCACAAACCGTCTGTTTTCCTGCCCACTGCTCGTCAGAGTCGAGGGAACTGAACCGACGCCGTCGTTCTACCTTTCTGCACATTTCACATCACATCAGTCACACGGCCGGCGTCTCCGTCTCTGCTCTTTCTGCTGCTGCTCGTGCTTCTCTCGCCGTCGCTCAGCTGCTGCTCTTTAATTCACTAACCAGCAGCACTCACACCAAACCTCAAACACGAGGCGATGATGGAGACATTTTCACCCTGTCTTCCAGTGAGGACACACAGAGACACCTTAGATGTGGTTGGACGATACTTTGCACTGAAACTTTAACCTTTCAGGTGACTGATCGTTTTTTATAAATTGTGCTGACACTGTAAAAACGGGCTGAAAATCTGCCGACAGAGTTTATTCAGCTGGAAAACACACAACGAGTGGAGACGACGGGAAGACACATCAAAGCGACGGCGGCTGAGCTGGTGACAGGCCAGGTGGGCGGGGACATCAGGAGACAAACCAAACACGACTTCTAATGGAGACGGTGGCATCTGTCCATGTCACGTCTCTGCTTTATGTTGTTAGTGTAACTGAAGACGGAGGTAAAACCACAGAGAGCAGCTTCAGTTCATCAGCTGCACACACACACACACACACTGCTGACACACACACACACACACACACTGCTGACACACACACACACACACACTGCTGACACACACACACACACACTGCTGACACACACACACACACTCCTGAGGCCACAGAGCAGGTGACAAACAGCTGTTTGTGTTGGATCTGGGTTAATTCAGGTTTTTCTCACTGAGGAAAAATCTGTTCACCGTCAGTGATAAACATACGAGGCAGAGCGCGTTGATGAGGGGACAGCAAGGTGTCCACAGCTCCTCTGTGCAGTCCATGTCCATGCTGCTAATTCACACACCTGATTTTAATTTAGGCCAAATTTCAATCGCTTGTTTCAAAACCATCAAACCATCAGAACCATCAGAACCATCAGAACCACCTGCTCACACAGAGAACACACAGATTTAATGCAACTCTCAGGATTTAACTTGCAAAACTTTTAAAACTCAAACGGCAAAAAGCTAATAATGTTTTTCCAGGACACAGGCAATAACTCACTGTGTGTGTGTGTGTGTGTGTGTGTGTGTGTGTGTGTGTGTGTGTGTGTGTGTGTGTGTGTGTGTGTGTGTGTGTGTTTATTAATGATAGCTGGCAGGAAGTTTTACACTGCATCCAGTTTTCTTTGCACTTTTCAGAACAGCCGAGACTCCGGGCTACATGGAGACGTTAGTGCACATCACACACACTGAAACACACACTCACACAGCTGAACACACACTCACACACTGAAACACACACTCACACAGCTGAACACACACTCATACACTGAAACACACACTCACACACTGAAACACACACTGAAACACACACACAAAGGCACAAAGAGGAGCCACGTTACCCCGCGACTCGTTTTCTACTTCTTCTACCGTGAACGTGTTTGTGTGTTTGGTGACAGCTGGAGAGGAGACGTGAGGGAACAAACAAACCAGGAGGGTAAATACACACACACACACACACACACACACACACACACACACACACACACACAGAGAAACATGTAGGTCAGTGAGTCACGGTTAAAGAGATTTTAAAAACTACAGAGGAAAGTTTGAGGACGCAGAATCAGAATGTCTCTGTGATGTCTCCTGCTGTGTCTCTGTCCATGGTACTAAAGCCTGTCCCTCTCCGTGGTGCTGAAACCTCACAGAGTGACCCCCCCCCCCTCCCATCGTCTCCCTCCCACTCAGCCCTGAAACCTCTGCACACACCATCACTCCTCACTGTTCTGTGGCTGATGTGTTGTTTGTAAACTGTCCTCTGTCTTTGTTTACTGTGTTTATTATAGTTTGTTTATCACACACAGCTGTGATTTGTGTTGTAAATGTGTGTGTTGGTGTGAACGCCCACACTGCCTCTGAAGCAGAGTCTGATTATTTGTGCAACAGTGTGAATTTTAACAACTGAGCATCATGTGTGACTTCACACCCGTGGGACTCGTGAGCGCCGCCTCCTCGCCGTCGTCTCATTAGGAATAAATAAAGCCGAGGTGAGACGGCCCGCCGCGTGTCGAAGCTGTTACTCTGAGAAAACATGTTCAGGCCCGAGCAGGTGGCGGGTTTGGTGTCGGCCGTGGTTGAGATGTTCTGCTGCTCCGGGAAACTTCATGTCGTTCATGTGTTCACATCATGAGCAAAGGGCCTCAGAATTCACTCAGTGACAGATTTATTAACACGCTCACACAGACGGTGTGGTTTCACACACACACACACACACACACACACACACACACACAGACATCAGAGAGGGACAGCACATAACAGCTGACAGATGTTTGAGTCATCGTTTCCATAGACAGAGGGAAACACACACACACAGACACACACACACACACACACACACACACACACACACACACAGACAGCAGAGAGGGACAGCACATAACAGCTGACAGATGTTTGAGTCATCGTTTCCATAGACAGAGGAACACACACACACACACACACACACACACACACACACACACACACACACACACACACACACACAGTAACACACACAAACAAACACTCCATCTTGGGATGTCAGGGAGCATTTCCCAGTTCTAATGACTCTGACAGTGTCGAATTAGAAACAACGCAGTGTGTGTGTGTGTGTGTGTGTGTGTTACTGTGTGTGTGTGTGTGTGTGTTGTGTGTGTGTGTGTGTGTTGTGTGTGTGTGTGTGTTACTGTGTGTGTGTGTTACTGTGTGTGTGTGTTAGTGTGTGTGTGTGTTACTGTGTGTGTGTGAACATACCAACAGCCAGGTTAGCGATGAAGAAGTTGGTGACGGTGCGGAGCGTCTTGAAGCGGTAGATGACGTAGATGACCAGAGAGTTACCCAGAACCCCCAGCACGATGATGGTGCTGTAGGCCAGGATCAGCACCACCTGTAAACAAACAAACAAACAAACATCTGTAAACATCTGTCAGACGCTGACACCTGCGGCAGGTCTCAGCTGACTCTGATCCACCTACCTGCACGCTCAGCAGTCTGATGGGGTCCTCCGGAAAGTTCACGGGGATGGCGCCGGCATTTGGGTCGTAGTCATGGTAACCGAGGTTGCCGGGGTCATCGTCAGGCGGGGGCAGGAGGCGGAGCTCGTCCTGTGTGTCATTGGCTGCGGTGACGGCCTCCATGTCCAATCACACGTGTTGAGCTGGCAGCGGCATTTTACAGACACGCACACACACACACACACTCACACACACACAGCCTGTGGGATGACAAAGGAACACACACACACACACATGCTTATTTACCAACAGTAGTGTTTGGTGTTTTCAGCTCTAACTTCACACCTAAAACCAAAAGGTTTCTGTGGTCATCAGGTCGCTCGGATCCAGATCCGGATCCACCTGCCGGATCCACCTGCCGGAGACTGAAACGACGCCGTGGATCCGTCGGCTCCCGCAGCTCGGGCTGACTCAGACCAACCGAAGGTCTGAGATCCAGCAAAGTTTCATCGTCTCAGCCGCCAAAACTATTCCTGCACTTCCTGTCATTTTACTCTGTGACCACAGAAAATAACTTTCACACAAACAGATAAATGAATCCTGATACACAGCTGCTCATTAATCACTGAGGTTAATTAAAAAAAAACCTCCCACTGCTGTGAGGACACGTCAGTCACTTCAGACACACAAACACCTGCTTCCTGCACCACATCACTGTTTATACCTGTCAGAGAAAACACGTGCCAGGAAGTAAAACAATAAAACAGTCACTTTACTTCCTGTTCAAACACACAACAGTGGTAACGACAATAAAAGCCTGAACATTGGATTCATACACAGACAGACGAGTGAAAGTCCAGCGTTCAGTTTTCAGTCTGCATCCAGCTGCACGTCACACAGAGAGACACACGACCTCTTCACAGGTGGGAGAGTCACACCAGCTGTGTGATCACTCCATCACACACACACCTACACACACAGACACACAGACACACACACACACAGCTGTGACCTCTCCATTTCACAGCTCTATGATGTCAACCAGCCTCAGTGGACATTTCACACACACACACACACACACACACACACACTCCAGTGAGCACGCTGCCTGAGGGCCTCCAGCTCCCGTTCTCGCTCGGCGCCGACAGGATCCGTGACGGTGTCGACTCCGACTCGGCAGCAGAAACACGACACAGCGAGACAGCGTTTTGCAAACTCACCTTCCAAACAGGAAGAGGCTTTTACACCTCGCCACCGTTTCCTGTTTGGTCTTCACAGGTGGAAAACACGTCAGTGTTTGTGGTAATTAGCTTTCATGACTTTACTGACTGAAACAGAACAAATCCTCTTACTTCCTGCTCCTGACCTTCTCCTCACATGTTGCAGTTGTTTGTATAAAAATCCCATCTGACTGAATTTACGACGTCTTCCTTTCATTTTCTACATGTAATGAACTTTGCGTTATCTGCGTGAACCAGCCCGCGGTCCTTTAAGGAGCCGATTCCCACGGAGCAAACACCAGAACTCTGTGGCTTTGATCCCGTGTCATTTCTGTCGAGTGGCGTCTCTGATGTTCAGAAGACGACTGTTCACTGTTTATTTGTGCGAACTGGGTCAAATCAAAGAGAAACATCAAGAGGCCGAACAGGAAGCACGCGCTCAGGGGGACGTACCCGCTGCAGACCCAGCCGAGTGCGCTAAACTCTTTCATGTAATCACGGTGCTCTCAGAGGTGTTTGCATGAAGCTGAGGGACCCAAACAGAAACTGAGGTTAACCACGCTCTCCTGACGCAGCTGCTGTTCTCAGGGTTTCTGTGTGAGCAGCAGAAATCCTGTTCTCCACGATCAAACACTGCTGCACTCTGAGAGTTCTTCAGACCGCAGCGGCGGCGTGGAGCCCACGAGCCGAGCTGAGCTGAGGCGAGCCCAGACTCAGCCAGAATCCTGTTCTACTCTCCTTCATGCTCTCATGCCTGACACTGTAAAAGTCAGGGAGCTGTGGCCGTCGTCACCGAGCATTGAGGAAAGCTCATCAGGTCACGATGTGACGTATCGGTGATGAATCTGAGGAGCGTTCAACACAAACTGCAGCTGCGTCACAGCTGCTGCTGCAGACCAGGTTCAAAATCCACATCAGCAGCCAGACTCCCAGCATGCACCTGTTCCCTTCACCTCTCTCCCTCCTGAAAACCTCTGCTCTAATGTGGAGATGATGGAGCATGAGCCCCCTGTGGTTTGATGAGTAATTAACCGGCCAAACGAGTCTCTAATTCAATGGATAATTGATCGTCTAATTAAACGGCTTAAGGACTCAAGCTGCTGCCTTTAAGGAGGGAAGTGTGTTGTGATCTGTCTGCAGCCTGGTGGAGCAGGAAGTGGAGCAAGGAGAGAAGAGTCAGACGCAGGAAACAGCAGCTCTGTCACCCTGAGGCCTCTAACACAGGAAGTCGCATCGTGCCATGAAGGGACGTTTTACCGTGGAGCGGGAAATGAAACGGGCCGAGTCCAGACGAAGATCCAGGCCAGCATCACATCTAAGCTCCGAGCCGGACAGCTGACAGCTGAGGGATCAGAGGTGTCGCCCGAGCTTTGACAGACAATCGATCGCGGCAGCGACGGCGAATCACTTGAACCTTTTGCTTATTAAATGTGGTTTTACTGGGATCACATCACTGGCTGCAGGACCCGAGGCCACGTGTCCACTTCACTGCACTTCAGTTCAGACGTGAGGTTCATAGAAAGAGGAGATGAAAGGGAGAGAAGAAGAACAGAGAGATGGCAGAGACGCAGGCTGCTTCATCACTTGGACTGTTTTCATTTTCCATCTGAAGATATTGGAAGATTCTAATGTTTTCTTTTCTGTGATGATTTACTGTTTCACTCCAGCTGCAGCTGATAAGTTTGCTTGTTGAAGGCTGAATCCTGTGTAAATGGGCCGTGAACTCTGACAGGTATGATAATGTAATCGAGGAAGAGGCTGACCTCTGACCCCTCAGCAACACGACGGAACGCAGCCACTCGCACGGCTTCCTCCCCGGATTAAATATTGGTGAATCATGATCCTCGCTCGTCTTTTGGGACTGACATGAGAGGCAAAGTGCATGAGCGAGCGAGGTGAGCCACAGAGGGCTGGAGGTGCTGTAAATTTAATCAGAGAGGAGAGCAGGGGCCTTGAAGGCAGCACGCCAAGAGTCTGAATTACATTTCTGCCCAAATAACTGATGGCGACCTCGGTTCCTCTGAGCTCATGATGAGAAAACTGACCTCAAACCTGCAGATGGGATCAGAACTGAACTATGACCCTGATTTCATTTGATTCAGCGATTATGGTAAACAACAACAAAAATGGGAAAAATAAAACCATCCGTTCTGTTCTTTCTCCTGCTCGACTTCTCTTCTGAGCAGCTCATCCTCAGTCTTTAATTATTAAGACAAATCAGAGAGTAGAGAATAAGAGGGATGAAATATTTAAAACTCTGAGCGGGGTTCATCCTCTGGGGCCACAGAACACTTCCACTCATTGTCCTGTCAGTCAGAACGCTGGGCTTACAGGTCCACGCAGCATGATCCGACATCGCAGCTGCTCATTAAACTTAGAGACGTTACTCTCTCTGCTGATTAAGGATTGATTGTGGATGAGACTCTTCATTGTTCATCAGGAATAACTTCGCCTCAGTAGAAACCCTCATAACACAAGACACAAAACTCAGAAGCTAATTAGTGTTTCCGCTGCCTCGTGTCCTCGTGTCCTGAAGAGACGCTCAGGATTAACAGATCTGAACATGTACTTCCTCTGAGGATCAGAGATCTGTCAGAGAGACGCTGCAGGTTTGTCTAAACAGCTCAAAGTGAAATTAAAGTAATTATCCGAGACATTTCCGTGTCAGTACATAATCAACTGCTTTTATTCCAGAGATTAACGTTTTTAAACGTCTTCACAAAACAGGAAAACAAAGCGATGCATTTTACACAGGTTCGTTTGGGATAAACAGCAGGAAGAAGAACTGATTTTATTCTTTTAGGACAAATAGATCAGAACGAATCAGTGAAGCAGCAGATGAGAAACAGCACGGAGGGATTTACTGATTTAAGCAGCTGATGCCAGAGATCGTGACAATTCTCCGAAAACCACAGATTAGAGGTAAATGGTTTCAGAGGTCAACAGGAAGTAGTTACCTGTACCTGGAGTTCACCTGTGCTAAATCTGAGATCTTACACAGCGTGAATAAAAGCAGCGTTGGCTCTTCAGCTGTGAGTCTCTGCTCGCCGCTCTGAGGCTCACAGCACAGCGATCAGCGGCAGACGGATGGTTACAGATGGACAGACAAGCTGCCGTCGGGCAGAGCAGAGACTCTTTTATCTGCTGTGTCTCACACGAGAGCTGAAATTCATCTGAAGCAGCTTCAGCTGTGAAAAATGAGCTTGATGGGTGTAAATAAAAGACTCTGTGTGGTGAGTTAAACAAATTCACTCAAACAGCTGCTCATCAGACACTGTTCATCTGTCTGAAGGACAAAGAGCTTTAGGATTTTAACAGCTGGGATCTGAGATCTGGGATCTGGGATCTAAGATCTGAGATCTGAGATCTGGGATCTGGGATCTGAGATCTGGGATCTAAGATCTGGGATCTGAGATCTGGGATCTGGGATCTGGGATCTGAGATCTGAGATCTGGGATCTGGGATCTGGGGTCTGAGATCTGGGGTCTGAGATCTGAGATCTGGGATCTAAGATCTGAGATCTGGGATCTAAGATCTGAGATCTGGGATCTGAGATCTGGGGTCTGAGATCTGGGATCTGAGATCTGGGATCTGGGATCTAAGATCTGGGATCTGAGATCTTCTCGTTCCTGTTGATTTGAGGAGAGAATGACTTCACGTTCAGCTTCTCATCGAGGCCTGGATGAGTTTCAGTGACAGGCTGTGAATGAGGTGAAGTGTTGGAAACACAGAACGTTCAGTGTCTCAGCTCGGTCTCTTTCTGCTCCCTCTCCCTGGGACGAGGACGAAAATAGAGGTGCTGCAAGTGACGGGGATGTGAGAAAATGGAGTGATGAATAAATCAGCGGATGGTGATGTGCAGCTAAATGGAAAGAGAGAGAGAGAGAAAGAGAATGCATGAGAGAGGAGAGCGAGCTGCAGAGAGAGAGAGAGGCTGAGTATCTGTGGACAAGAGGACAAGTGTCCCCCTCTGAGCCAGAATGAAAGCCTGTTGTCAGGTTGAGTTTGAGGTGTGATCCTAACTGCAGGATGGAAACGTTGGAGCAAGACTGAGCTGAGAGCGGGTGAAAAAGGAGGAGCTAGAAAACTGTGTGTTCATGCTCTGTTTACACCACCTCATGCTCCTCTGCAGCTGGGCTGATGCACTGCTGCCTTTTTAGGGCGCGTTAAACTCTCCATCACCCCGTCACCAAACACGAAGCACCGACGCCGGACGGAGCCGCAGAGAACTCAGATCTGCGTTCAACTCAATCTGCTGTTTGTTTGCTGCTTCAGAGAGAGGGAAGGATGTAGAGAGAATAAAAATACATCCAGCCAGTCATCGATCCACTGGAGAACACACACACACACACACACACACACACAAATCCACTATCTTTGCTCCAAACTCATTAAACCTTCAATAAGAGCTCTGCCAGCCGGGAAACAAACCATGTGTGTTTGTATTTTGCTGGAGGGGGATGGAAGTTGTGTGTCCATGTGTGTTTGATAGCGGTGAAAAAATTAATGATGATTTATTTGTGTGTGTGTGTGTGCGTGTGTGTGTGTGTGTGTGTCTGTTTGCTCTGTCTCTTCCAGAAAGCTCCATAATGAGTTAATATATTTAGACTTATTAAACACTGAAGCGAAGCCAGTGGCCATATGGCTAATATAGCACTGATAGCTGTGTGTGTGTGTGTGTGTGTGTGTGTGTGTGTGGTAATAGATTGTTGATAAAGCAGATGAACATGGTATTTTATGGTTGAATGTTCCGGCCACGTCAACAATAACCTCAATAATAATGTCATGTTTAATTAATTCCCCTGAGGGAGAGAGGTGAGGCGGGGGGGGGGGGGGCAACAATAACCCACGGCATAAAGTGAAGTAGATTATTATTGTTATTATTGTTATTATTTATTAGCAGCATTCATTTGTCCTGTCCCTGTGCTCGTCGTTGATTCCTGACATTTGCGTCTTTAAATGTCTGGAGGTGAAACCGTGTTGCATCATCACTTCATGTCATCGCTCACATCCCACAGACACATTACACGACATTCCAGTACATTCATCAGCCAGATGTTTGTCCCACAGGGACACACAGAGCCATGAATACAGGAAGCGTTCAAAGGCTGTCTCCACCGGGTCGAAGGAACCTAAAGCTGCTGTGGACAGCGCAGTGCGGTCTGAGCAGCAGCAGCCTCGTCTCACAGAGACGCCGCGTGTCCCTGCAGCTAGTTTCCAAAACGCAGAGGGGGACGGACAGGGAGGAATGAAAGAAAAAAAGAAATGGAGCCAAGAAAGCAAGAAGGGAAGAAGAAAAAGAGAAATTAAACAAAAGCAGAAAGAGAAGAGAAACCAAAGATGAAGGAGAGAGGGATGAGACGAGATGACAGAGGGAGAAGTGAAGCAGAGTGAGTGAAAGGCTGATATTAAACCTGACCTCTTCATTGACCTCCGTCCATTCCCTCTGTCCTCGATCAGGCTGAGGACACGCTCCAAATCATGTCAAATGCCAAAGAACAACATGGAGGACAGAAATAAGACAGTACGTGTTGGGGAAAAGGGACAATGCAGTGAATAACAGGTTTATGTGAAGCACATTCACACTTTTCATACGTGTCCCCTCTGTCCCACAATGTCCTGACTTTCCACTAATGTCTTCACTCCCCAAACTCCCCAGAAAAAATGTCCTCACCACCTTATTGTCCAAAACCTCCAAACTTTTCAAAAGACCATTGCCTCTACAAAAAGGCTTTCACTATCTCAAATGTCCTCATACAGCCCAACATGTCCACGCTTTGCAAACTTGTCCACACAGACAACAACAACCTGTCTCTTTGTGGTCGGGTTTCCCTGTTTTTTTACAGCAGGACTCGTGTCTCCTCCCATGAAACCTTTCCAGTCCCCAGAGGCTCCAAACCAGAGCGGAAATCACTGTCTCATCATGCTGCCACTGTGTGTGTGTGTGTGTGTGTTGGCTCGGAGGAAACAGGGACATGGAGGACACGTGTCGTCGACAGTTGGAGGGCAGTAAAACAGAGAGAGAAAAAATGGGGGATGGATGATGGAGAGGGGGCGAGAGACATAGCAACAGACTGGCAGGCAGATAGAGAGAAAGAGGGAGAGAGAGAGGGACAGTGATGGACTGAGATAAAGGAGGGAAAGATGGAGGGAGGGAGCAGAGACAGATGGAGAAAGAAAAGGGCAGAGATTTTTAAATGAAACTGAACTGATGAAGCAGCGAGAGAGAAGATTGGATAACAGCTCAGTCATGTTCCCTGTTTCCTTCCCTGACCTCCTCGTTTCCTTTCCTTTGCTTCTGTACCACATTCTGCCTTTTTCTCACATCCTCACTTCCTTTCCTGCCTCCTTCTGTCCTTTATCAGGCTGATTGACAAGTGATGAAACACGATGGAGGGCGGGGTTAAGACACAACGCTCATTTCCTCAAGACAAAAAGTTGTGTGATGAAGCTCAGCTGCCAACAGCCATTAGCTCACCTGTGTGTGTGTGTGTGTGTGTGTGTGTGTGTGTGTGTGTGTGTGTAAACACATCACACTGCTTCCTGTGACTTTAATTGCCCAGCATCTGTAGCCATGGCACACTCATTAGGAGAGAGAGAGAGAATAGCAGATACCACTCAGCGTTTTGTTTTTCTTCCTGAATCCTGGTGAGTGCTGTCCGACCACACACACACACACACACACACACACACACACACACACACACACACACACACACACACACACACCACACACACACACACACACACACACACACACACACACCACACACACACACACACGCACACACACACACACACGGTGGGGGGCCATTAAACGGCGATTGGCGGCACAGCGGGAGAGCTTGGGGCTCCTGTCATTATGTAAGCCTGTAAATGGATGCGCTCGTCACTTTCAGGCGTCTGCTGAGTGGAAAGGCGGCGTCCCTGCACGCTGGGACGCTGTCCCCTCACCAGTCACACCCTGCGCTGCCTTCTGATTGGTCACAATTTGGAGCCAAACTGGAAAAAGCACCTGGATTTGCGACACGTTTCCGTGTTTGAACTATGACACGACGAGTTCCTCGATTTACTGTAACATCATCCAGAGAGAAATCCTCAGACCTCTGAGTCATGATTCAGTTTCCAGGAATAAAGTGCAGCGCAGCCTCTGACGGGCGGGGATATTAAAATTTGGCCGGAGTGATAAATTATGAGAAGTGGGTCACCAGCTGTCAGCTCGGAGGGAAACGCTGCGCCTCATTAAGCCTCTGATATGATTTTTACTCAGATAAAACCTCGAAATTGAAACTGAAATCAGGCGGTTTCCTGTTTCCTGTCCGATTTTTTCTGTCTCAAACTGCAGGAGAAAATCTGGACTGTTGAAAGTTTCCCTCTGGTTAATGTTCCCGGAAACTTTCTGCAGCTGACTGTACCTTTGGCCTTTGAACACATCTGTAACATCAGGCCCACATGAACACGGCTGCTGCTGTAGCTGTGTGAGCGGATCGTTATGGACCACAGCATCTCAACATGATGGTTTAATATTTAAACAGCATCTTCTCCTCATCACAGGGAAAAGCTGCTTCAGGCTCAATCTCTGTGTTTGTCTGAGTGTCTCACGCCCTGTTTTCTCTCTCTGTCTCTCTCTCTCATTAAACCACATGTCTCCAACATGTCCACGCTCCAAAACGTGACAGATCAAACACTTAAAGCAGATTTCATCAGTTGTTAATGGACAGTCACACAGATGTGAGCAGGCTCAGCATCACTGCTTTACACAGCGTTCATCCCCGGACACACTGATCAGCATCTTTACATTCACACACACATTAATGCACTGAATCAAAACCACATTCACACATTCAACAGGAAAAACCAGTGAAACCAACAAAAAAAGCAAACAAGTAAAACTGATACAACCAGTAAGAACCAGTAAAACAGGAATAAGATATTTAATAACCAGACCTGAGTCTTTATGTTTGTTTTGTGATTCATGTGTGATTTGGCTGCAATTTATCCATCTCTGTCCATCTCTCTATCAGTCTGTCCATCTGTCTCTCAGTCAGTCAGTCCATCCTTCTCTCTCTCTCTCTCTGTCTGTCCATCGCTCTCTCTCTCAGTCAATCCATCCTTCTCTCTCTCTCTCTCTGTCTGTCCATCAATCTTTCTATCAGTCTGTCCATCTGTCTCTCGGTCAGTCTGTCCATCCTCTCTCTCTCTCTCTCTCTCTCTGTCCATCGCTCTCTCTCTCAGTCAATCCATCCATCCTGCTCTCTCTCTGTCAGTCAGTCCATCCTTCTCTCTCTCTCTCTGTCTGTCCATCTCTCTCTCCATCTTTCTAAACATCCTTGAAAACATCAAAATTAAATTAAATATCATTTAAAACGAACCAAACTCGGAGATCCGTGGTTTTCCTCGGACTCTGATGTTGTGAGTTTATTTCCTGCAGAATGCACGTGCGTTTTTCCACGTGCTCGCTCGTGCAGTGCCACATATCTATGGGAACCCGAACACTTCTAAGGCACACGCACGTGTGAGGCTACTACAAGCGCGCGTGTGAGTGATGACTAACACTTTTCTTCCAAACGCCTGGATTCGCGCACGTGCGCCTTCCTGTGAGCCCACCTCGACAGCGCGCGTGTCCGAGGAAATGTGCGCGCGCGTGCGTGTGTGCACGAGGGTGAGTGACACACTGACCTCTGTCTGTCTCTGAGTCTCCGGGTCAGTTCGCGCGGAGCTCGGGTCCCGGCAGAGACCCACCGATCCCGGTTCTCCGTCCCCCGCAGAACGGAGGGACACCGCGGAGACAGTCCCTCGGCTCTCGGATGGTGGAGACTTTAAATCCCCATCCTCTGTGTCCCGGCGCGTCCGTCCCCGCAGAGCCTCGACCCTCTCTCTGGTCTGGGCGGGATGCCGGTTCCCCTTCAGGCTCTCCCGAGTTTAGGAAACACAATCCCGCTTCAGAGCAGCGATGAAATCCACGCCGAAGCTTCAGAGACAGTTTAACCGTCCTCAAGGCAGGAAAGAGAGGATGAGAGAAAGGAGGAGAGAGGGAGGAGGTTTAGCTCGGGATTTAAAACGTGGATGATCTCCTCCTCTTCTTCTCTTTCTGTTCTCTGCTGTCGGTGTCTCTGTCCGTGCGCTCTGGACACGGACACGGGACTGAAGCGCTTTACGCACAGCGCGTAAAAGCCCAGTGGAGGATCAGGGGAGGAGGGTGTTGAGGGTGGAGGAGAAGTGAGAGCGGAGGAGGAGGAAAGGAGAAGAGGGAAAAGGTAAGACAGGATAAGACGAGAAGCCAGAGAGGAGAAAAAGAAAGGGAGAAAGAAACAAGAGGAAAAGAGAGCAAGATGAATGGAATAAAAAGGAGAAGAAAAGGTGAGGAAGGAGGAGGAAGAACCAAGAGAGAAAAGAAGTCAAAGGGAAAAGGAAGAAATGAGAAAAGAGGGTGGAGAAAATGATGAAGGAAAAGAAATGGGGAGAATGAGGGAGAGAGAAAAGAAGATAAGGAGAAGAGGGCAAAGAAAAGGAGAGAAGGGAGGAAGGAAAGGAGTTAAAAGCATGTGGAAAAACGCATGAGGAGAGCATGAGGAAAAAAGGAAGGAGAGAAGAGATGGACACACGGACGGAAGGCAAGTGAGGGAAGAATGGATAAGAGAGGGGAGGAGGAAGAAGGGATGAAGGGGGCTGCAGACGAGAGGAAGGAGAGAAAATCAACATGTGAGATGAAACTTGTCCTCACTCACCTGAAAGCAAACACGCCTTTAGCATCAGCACTTTAATGTACGCTGCTGTGTGTGTGTGTGTCTCAGAGAGACAGAGAGACTGTGTGTGTGCGTGTGTGTGTGTGTCTCAGAGAGACAGAGAGACTGTGTGTGTGCGTGTATAGCTATGTTTGTGAGGACCATTGTGGTATTTTGTTGAAATGTTTGTGTAAAATCAAACCCTTGAGTCTGTGCCCCAGTTATTAACCTCAGTCCAGTCCAGTCCAGTCCAGCACAGTCCAGTCCAGCACAGTCCAGTCCAGCACAGTCCAGTCCAGTCCAGTCCAGTCCAGTCCAGTCCAGTCCAGTCCAGCACAGTCCAGTCCAGCACAGTCCAGTCCAGCACAGTCCAGTCCAGTCCAGTCCAGTCCAGTCCAGCACAGTCCAGTCCAGTCCAGTCCAGTCCAGCAGTCCAGTCCAGTCCAGTCCAGTCCAGTACAGTCACAGTCCAGTCCAGCACAGTCCAGTCCAGCACAGTCCAGTCCAGTCCAGTCCAGTCCAGTCCAGTCCAGTCCAGTCCAGTCCAGTCCAGTCCAGTCCAGTCCAGTCCAGTCCAGTCCAGTCCAGTCCAGTCCAGTCCAGTCCAGTCCAGTCCAGTCCAGTCCAGTCCAGTCCAGTTCAGTCCAGTCCAGTTCAGTCCAGTCCAGTCCAGTCCAATTCAGTCCAATTCAGTCCAGTCCAGTCCAGTCCAATTCAGTCCAGTCCAGTCCAGTCCAGTCCAGTCCAGTCCAGTCCAGTCCAGTCCAGTCCAATTCAGTCCAGTCCAGTCCAGTCCAGTCCAGTCCAGTCCAGTACAGTCCAGTCCAGTCCAGTCCAGCACAGTCCAGTCCAGTCCAGTCCAGTCCAGTCCAGTCCAGTACAGTCCAGTCCAGTCCAGTCCAGTCCAGTCCAGTCCAGTCCAGTACAGTCCAGTCCAGTCCAGTCCAGCACAGTCCAGTCCAGTCCAGTCCAGTCCAGTCCAGTCCAGTCCAGCACAGTCCAGTCCAGCACAGTCCAGTCCAGTCCAGTCCAGTCCAGTCCAGCACAGTCCAGTCCAGTCCAGTCCAGTCCAGTACAGTACAGTCCAGTCCAGTCCAGTCCAGTCCAGTCCAGCTGAGCTGCTGCAGCTCACAGAAATAAAATAGAGACTTGTTCAGCCTGACTGGTTAAATTGTTCTGTGCAGTAAAATAAGTGCCAGTCATGCATGATGGTAACACATCGAGTCCTAACACACACACACACACACACACACACACACACACACACACACACACACACACACACACACACACACAGCAGTAGACGAGGACGTTATTCTCCTGACACAGGAGGAGCAGCGAGGAGCAGAGTGGAGGAGCAGTGAGGAGGAGCAGGGTGGAGGAGCAGGGTGGAGGAGCAGTGAGGAGGAGCAGGGTGGAGGAGCAGCGTGGAGGAGCAGTGAGGAGGAGCAGGGAGGAGGAGCAGTGACGAGGAGCAGGGTGGAGGAGCAGAGTGGAGGAGCAGGTGGAGGAGGAGGGTGGAGGTGGAGGAGCAGTGTGGAGGAGCAGTGAGGAGGAGCAGGGTGGAGGAGCAGCGTGGAGGAGCAGTGAGGAGGAGCAGGGTGGAGGAGCAGAGTGGAGGAGCAGGGTGGAGGAGCAGTGAGGAGGAGCAGGGTGGAGGAGCAGAGTGGAGGAGCAGGGTGGAGGAGCAGAGTGGAGGAGCAGTGAGGAGGAGCAGGGTGGAGGAGGAGCAGCAGGGTGGAGGAGCAGGTGGAGGAGCAGTGGAGGAGCAGGTGGAGGAGCAGCAGTGGAGGAGCAGGAGCAGGGGAGGAGCAGAGGGAGGAGCAGGGTGGAGGAGCAGAGAGGAGGAGCAGGGTGGAGGAGCAGAGTGGAGGAGCAGGTGGAGGAGCAGAGTGGAGGAGCAGCAGAGGAGGAGCAGGGTGGAGGAGCAGAGTGGAGGAGCAGGGTGGAGGAGCAGGAGGAGGAGCAGGAGGAGAGGTGGAGGAGCAGTGAGGAGGAGCAGGGTGGAGGAGCAGAGTGGAGGAGCAGTGAGGAGGAGCAGGGTGGAGGAGCAGTGAGGAGGAGCAGAGTGGAGGAGCAGAGTGGAGGAGCAGGGTGGAGGAGCAGCGTGGAGGAGCAGTGAGGAGGAGCAGGGTGGAGGAGCAGAGTGGAGGAGCAGTGAGGAGGAGCAGAGTGGAGGAGCAGAGTGGAGGAGCAGAGTGGAGGAGCAGGGTGGAGGAGCAGGGTGGAGGAGCAGGGTGGAGGAGCAGTGTGGAGGAGCAGAGTGGAGGAGCAGAGTGGAGGAGCAGGGTGGAGGAGCAGAGTGGAGGAGCAGGGTGGAGGAGCAGTGAGGAGGAGCAGAGTGGAGGACCAGAGTGGAGGAGCAGGGTGGAGGAGCAGAGTGGAGGAGCAGGGTGGAGGAGCAGTGAGGAGGAGCAGGGTGGAGGAGCAGGGTGGAGGAGCAGAGTGGAGGAGCAGGGTGGAGGAGCAGCGTGGAGGAGCAGCGTGCCACTGTTTCCAGTGGATGCTTCATTAACGAGCTGCCTCTGAATGTGTTTCCATTGCAGCCAAATGATCTGGCAGAAATGAAGCACTCCTCCTCCTCCTCCTCCTCCTCCTCCTCCTCCTCCTCCTCCCTCCTGTGTCGGTTACTTAATCACAGGCATGTGGAGTAACTCCTCTTCAGTGAATCCTCTCAGCCCACCGTTTGTTCGGCCGTCACACGCTTCCTCTTCCTGATCCCAGAGGCCTGGAGCAGAGCCATCCACCACCAGCTGCACAGTAATAACATCAGGAACCACTAACATCTGTACAGCACCTCCCTGATATATGTACAGAGTGAAACAACGCAGGATATAATACACAGATTTAAAAATGAACAAAGAGAGACAGTCAATAAAACAGTTAATGACTGAAGCAGTAAAGTAAAAACACTGTAAAGCTCATGTTTATTCATCACTGTGTGGTTCTTTCACAATAAAAGCACCCCATCTATTTGAAGAGCAGCTGTGGGGATGGAGTCAGCAGAGCATTCATGTCATGGACTCAGATTCCCATCATGCACCACTCTGGTCAATCAGAGCGGCTGAACCACTTTCAATCAATAAAACACAGATTCTGTGAAACAGAAAACTTGGACCGTGGTCGAGTTTGTCTCTGCTCCTGGATCCTCTCTGCTGCCGAGCGTCCCGTCTGAAGACAGATCACATTTGTCAGGACCACCAGCAGAGTGTGAACAGCAGATTCACTGCTTCATCTACCCACACACACACACACACACACACACACACACACTCCCACATACACACAGAGTTATATAACTTAGGTCATGCACAGTCCTACTTTCCATCAAACTGAGAATTTTTTGGATGCTTTAATATCCAGCAGTCCGTCCGAGGGAATTTCATTTCCCACGGTTGTCATAGAACTCACACACTCCACCACCCTCTCTGTCAGACACACTCTGTCTCTGTCTCTGTCTCCACACAAACGTTTGATAGCCACACGCAGACATGCTCCAGTAGCACAGCTGAAAACTTTGTAATGTGTCTACGATCTATATTTGTCACAGCGGCAAAGCGGTCGATTATTTTCCTCGTCTGCTTTTGAAGCTTGGCTGTAATGAGCCTGCCAGTCACAGCGTCTGGGATTAAAACACAGAACACACACTACAGATGATGATGATGACAGCTGCCTGAGACAGAGGACAGAGAAAAGACCAAAGGAGGAAAAGACTTTTTTCTTTTCAGCTGCTACAACATGCAACTTTGTGCCTGCAGGCGACGAGGTGTTTCGTAAGTCGTCCTTCCTCCCACTCAGCTGCCAGAGCGACAAGTCAAAGTCGAGTAGAGAGGTAAAGTGAGAGCTTCCTGTCTGTTTCTACGCCAACCACTAAACTGTGCTTAAGGACACTTAGCTCTGCTACTGGAATATTTCTCATTTCAAACAAGACTCAGCTTGTTAGACTTTAATCGACTTCCATCAAAGCTGGACTGAATCAGCTGTAACGTGTTTAACGTGAACACGTTAACAACATGGCAGAGTAAAGCTCCGTGTTTACCCCTGGTATTTTCCTGGCCTGACAGCTGCATCAGTGAAAGCTGTTTACGTGGCTTATAAAGATGTTTTCTCCACGAGCTGCTGTTAAAGAACAAAACCTTTCTTAAAGTGCAGACAGAGAAAAGTTTCAGCGAGTTCATTCGTGCTGATAAGATGGATGTTACTGCACAAACAAACCTGCCTGGTGCAGCTGGAGCTTCATTCATCCAGGAGATGTGTTGCTGAGCGTTTACGCTCCTTCACAATGTGCGGTGTGATTTCTTTTCCCCGTGAGAACAAGCTGAGGAGGATGTGTGAGAGCTGAGCAGTATCAGACATTATGCTTGTCAGCAGTAAATTTGCCATTAAAACGCTGCCTGTGGAACAGATGGGCTAAACGCACGCTTCATTTACATAAAGCTGGAAATAAGAAGCAGAGTTGTGTGTTATCTGGACACGAAAATGTCCCACAGCTTCACATTTACTGTTTTTTATCAGCATCAACACAACATCACATTACAATAAAAAAAACACAAATAAAAACAAATGTGAGCTGAAGCGTGAAACATTTCTCATCTGAGACGCAGAGTGTCAGAAACTAACAGCTCATAAATATGAAATATTCTGGTTGTTTATTAAGCAGCGTGACGAGGTCTTTATATCTGCAGCACACAGCTGAACTAATGAACAGTGGATTCAGAGGACACTGCAGGAGAAACGGGAGGACTAAGCTGTTAATTGTCTTTTAAAGTGACATTTCTTCTTCACCACTGTTATAAATAAATATCTGTACATTAAAGAACTCACTGGACTTTCCTTCAAAGGAGAAGAGAGAGGTTTGAAATAATAAAGTGACAAACATCCGACTGATCACTGCTGCTGTCGTTCACCGTCAAAGCTCACACACACACACACACACACACACACACACACACACACACACACATATAGATTTCCGGTGCGTAGCCTCAATCACAGAATGAATGTCAGCCCACCTACGCTGTGATGTCTGATTAACACAACCTACACAATTTTCCAAAGCAGTAAACAAACTCTTACTCAGATCTTTGTGTCATTGTGTGTCTGTTTTTTAAATCAAACATGTTACTGGAAGCTTCTCCTTCTCTGCTACAACAACACAAAAACTCTGCTGCTGTCACTGCATCACAGCCGTTGGGGATTAGCCTGCTGTTGGCAAAGCTTCCCTCCACCACAAAGCTCAGAGTGCTGCGTCTCACATTGTGTGTCATGTTTCACATTGTATGTCGTGTTCAGTGCCGGCAAATCGCCGTCCTAATGATGGCGGAGACGAGGGGAACGGACGTCTGAGCAGCTTTGTCAATCAAACAGCGAATCTCAACACGGTCTTTGCATGTTTTACTACAACTGTCAAGTCCAATATGCTTTGTAATGTGTCAGAGGGTTTATGGGGCCTCTGATCACACACTGCACTGTGGGGACTCAGCTCCCATCACTGAAAGAAAAGCAGAATAAATCAGAGGCCGTCTCACTCCCTTTAAAACCCAGGTCCACAGCTGTCCTTATTTTTTATTTGGACAGACTCAGGCTTTTACATGGTGAGACAAAGGTAAATTAAGATCAAACTGCAGTAACACTGAAGTGGGTCGTTGCATTAGAATCAAGAAAAACAGGCTGATGTAGAGTTACAGTCTCTTGATTCAGTCCTGTTTAAAATCAGGATTAAAATGCTTTAACATTCAAAGCTGGTCTCACTCTATCACACTTCCTCTGCAGGACATCAGCCAATGCCATCAAACCTCATAAAGCTCCATAACTTTGACTAAGAGCAGGATTTTTTTACTAAACCACAGCTGCCTCCCAGCAGCGCTGCCACGTGTGTGAGCGTGTTTCCTCCGCCAGCTCGCTGTTCTTGGCTGGCAGCCTTCACATCTATGCTGATACTTCTACATTTATTGATTGACTTTTCAGAGCTGGGAGCCCTTTCACCTTCAAAGGTCCGAGGCAAAGTTTCAGTAAAGTTTGAAACGAGATGTTGTAGCTCAGGAGTTCATTACCTGTTCCCTCTCTCGTTTAGACGATGTGAGGTATGATCAAATACTGACCAACCTAACATGAGCAGTCCATTATTACACACAATCATTTGCTTACACGTTGTCATGACAGACGAATGGAGCGCACATTAAAACTTATTTGGACACAAAGAGGAGACGCTGATGTTGAGAAGCAATATAAATGTAGAGCACTAACAGCGTTTGTCACGGCACCTCTCCAAATGTTTGATGATGTTTTTCTCATTACACGTCACACTCAAATAGAAACGATGTTCCCGGCCGAGGTGCATAATTTGTTTTCTGGTTTCCATTCGTCACAGGAGGAATGAGGAGGAATATTCAGAGGGGAGGAGGAGGTGCACAGTCAGTGTGCTCAGAGCGGTGAACGCTGAAGGCTGCTGATAACCTGAGAGGACGGCAGGTAGATGTGACTTGGTTTGTAATGGACATGTGGAGGAATGTGTGGATGCAGAGGGGAGTGTGTGTCAGGGACAGTGGTAAAACACATTCCAGCAGATGAATGAAATGCAGGTTTAAAACCAAATCACCTTTAAACTCATCCACTAACCGTCAGTCGCTCTTTAAATATGTAGACGATGAATGACACAGCATTTTTAATCAGGGCTGGACTCATCGATGATTTACATTAAACCACGAGCAAGCATCATCATGCTAACACGCAACATAACTGTGCTAAATGTAGGCTTCGCTAACGTGATGCAACACGCTAACACTGAACACGGTAAGTATGAAGCCACACGTGTTCTGTTCACTTTACATTGACCACAGATTGAATCAGTGTGAACTGACTCATTTCCCTGAATGTGACGCTTGTTCTCTGAGACCCAGAGGAACTGTAATCACTTTCCTTATTTTCTTTATTTTTCAGTGAAGGTCATTTAAAACGTGAAAATCATTAATTGCACTTAAATGCATGTAACAGTGTGTAATGACTCACAGCCTCAAAGGATGTTCGTTAAGCCTGAGTCTTCTAATCGTGTTGTCTTTTAATTTACCTTCGCTCCTGTGAAACGGAGAGAAGATCAACAAACATCAGTCAGAGCGTCAGATCCCAACAGGTCTGTGAAGGTGGGCCAAGAAAAACAAACAAAAACCAAAACAAACCAAAGAAAAAAAACAGTCACCACCATCAGCAGCACCATCAGCAGCACCATCAGCAGCAGCAGAACCACCATCAGCAGCAGCAGCAGCACCATCAGCAGCAGCAGAACCACCATCAGCAGCAGCACCATCAGCAGCAGCAGCAGCAGCAGCAGCACCACCACCATCAGCAGCACCATCAGCAGCAGCACCATCAGCAGCAGCAGAACCACCATCAGCAGCACCATCAGCAGCACCAGCAGCAGCACCACCACCACCACCACCATCAGCAGCAGCACCATCAGCAGCAGCAGAACCACCATCAGCAGCAGCACCATCAGCAGCAGCACCATCAGCAGCAGCAGAACCACCATCAGCAGCAGCACCATCAGCAGCAGCAGCAGCAGCAGCAGCACCATCAGCAGCAGAACCACCATCAGCAGCACCAGCAGCAGCAGCAGCAGCAGCAGCAGCAGCACCACCATCAGCAGCAGCAGCAGCACCATCAGCAGCAGCAGAACCACCATCAGCAGCAGCACCATCAGCAGCAGCAGCAGCAGCAGCACCACCACCACCACCATCAGCAGCAGCAGCACCACCACCACCACCATCAGCAGCAGCAGCAGCAGCAGCACCACCACCACCACCATCAGCAGCACCATCAGCAGCAGGGAGATGAATATCAACCCTGACCTGCTGAGAAACGAGAGGAGGACGAATGAAAGGACTCAGCACTTTGAAATGGAAAGCTTATTTTCAAGGTTATTGTGTTTGTTGTTTGAGAGGCAGCACCGACTCTCACACTCTCACACTGGCTCTGAGCAGCAGGATCCAACACTTACTGCAAACACAGATTCACAGATGTGACTGACATGAAAACAACAGTAAATCACTGTCTCACTGCGCCGGGGTGGTTTACGCTTTATACTCAGCTCATTCAGAGCGATGTACATCATGCTTTAAAAAGCAGAAAACATTAAAATACAAACAGAAATACAACGTTAATTTAAAAGTTAAGAGCAGAGACAGAGGACAGAAGGACGAGATGAAGTAAAGATGAGGATTTACAGACCTCGTCTGTCTGACTGCTCATGAAGTTCCTGTAACTGCTGGATCTCGTGTTAAAACACACTCAGGTATCAGAGCTCAGTATTTGTCCCTGGTCCTCAGGGTTGTTGTCTTGTTTCATTTCTACATGTCAAACTTTATTTGTGCAGCCATTAATCACAGTGACGCATCAAACAGCTGCGTAACAGCTACATGATGAGACGGTTAATGAAGATGACAGATGCCGACTGTCGAGCTGCACAAACAAAAGTTAGTTCATCATTTCAAATGATCGATTTGTGTAAATCAGGTTTAAAAAATTGTGTACACACACATTCACACACACACTGTGAATCTGTCAGAAGCACCTGCTCAGCACCAGTTTCTCATTTGTCACTTTTACCCATTTTTGGAAAAAGATCTCAGATCATTTTCAACATTTGTAATTTAAGTCTTAAGGAACTTTTATAAAATAAAACTTTGACTTGTCATCGCAGGTACGAGCAGGTGTTACACTGACGATGACTTTTCTCTGCACCCCACCCTCCTCCTCCTGCCGGTGTCTCTCTCATCTAATAATCACAGTAATTCACGTGCTCCCCCTCACCCCCCCTCCCCCCCTCAGAGCATCACTTCTCCCCCCTGTTGGATTTCTCTCCACTCTCCTTTCATCTGGTTTTTAATGTTCACCACTTTTCCGATTCCTGGAATTCCACCACCCATCCTCACGTTGCCCATCATTTTCCTCCATCGTTATGTTAATACTCACACTCCCTCCATCCGTGTATCCACCATTTTCTTCCTTTAGGTTTGTTTGCCAGTGAAAAGACCACGAATATAAAAACATTACTCATGACCCCCATATCCAGGCTGTCAGAGCAGGTATATATATATATATATGTGTGTGTGTGTGTGTGTGTGTGTCAGAAAAACAGTATGTCACATCTGTGGAATTAGCAGCATCCAGGCGTGGAAACGCTGTGACTCACTGCTGATGCGTCACATAAAACCAGAAGCACAAGTGTCAAAAACTGTGAAATCTGCAGTGTGTGTGTGTGTGTGTGTGTGTGTGTGTGTGTGTGTCTTCTTTCTTTATTTGGGGTCCGACCCTCCTCACACACAGCTGCGTCTGCTGGTGCAGACACTGGTCGTGCTGTGAATCTGGGTCCATTTCACTGAATTAGCATCAAGCAAGCTGCAGTTTACAACCTGAGGTTTAACGGATCAGAACCAGCCACCGGCGTACCTGCAGGTCTCCTGTTGCTTTGTACTGAAAATCCCTGGCGCTCACTCTCTCCGTTCTCTCTGCTGCGCTCCCTTCTTTTCTCTCCCTCTCTCGTGCTCCTCTTCTCACAGACTGACCTGCATTAACCCGGGGCCCTTTCATCTCCTCAGACCTGCAGAGGGCCATTTTGACGCGTGGGCATCAAGTCAAACACAAAAGGCTGAGAGGCTGACTCCTGATGTGAGGTTTGCACTGTGACTCTTCACCCGTCAGCCGTGATGAGACAGACCACACCTCTCCATCTGCAGCCGCCTGCTGAGTGCGGAGGAACCCGACTGTTCCAGTGGATCCACAGAGTCTTTACACTGAAGAGTCAGTGGATCTGAATGAATCTCTGAATCCTGCTGCTCCGTGGTGAAGGTCACATGCTGTTTCCTTCTGCTGTTCAGTAGCAGATCTGTGTGTATTGGTGGAAATGCTGAGAGGACGGAGCCACTGTCCACAGCTGGAGTTTGAACCTGCAGCTCACAGATGGAAGGTTGTACAGGCTTTCACCTGATCTGCCTCCTGAGTACATACTGCATGTTTGTCAGCTCATGCTTCAGCGAGTCAGCTGCTTACTAAGAGCGTCTGTAGATGAATGATTGCACGGATGGATGATTCTGCAGCTTTGGGCCTCGCCATCAGAATATTTAGTAAGCATGTGCTGCTCGGGGCTTTATGTTCATCAATCTGAAGGCGGCATGATGGAAATAAGTGATGGATTCCTGCGTCGCTGTTGCTGATAAGCTGCTGTTCGAGATGAATACCTGGCATATTTCAGCCCACGCAGCTCATTTTATTTGTTATACGCCGGCTGCGTCACACATTTCTCCGCTGGACTTTATCGAAGACAATTTATCAAACGTGGTGGAAGCTGCTACTGCTCCTGATGAAGGAGTTTCAGCTGATTCTTCTTCTGACTCAGTGCGTCATCTGAAAATGTCGATTAAATGTAAACGTATGGTTGGGTGCACAGCTGGCTTTATGCTCAGAGGAGCTGAAGCAGCTTGGTTTGGATGCAGTGATGGATGATGGCTCCTTCTCAGACGCATGCAGGCGAAGATTAAAGTGGTTTTCATTTGAAAATGCAGAAAGGAATAAAGACGAGGCAGGAAAACACTTTGAAAAAGTTTCTGACAATACAAACATCACTTCGTTTAGTCGGCTGGTGAACGAATGAATTTACAGAAACAAAGGAAACAAGGGAGACGTGACATAAAGTTACCTGTGATGAGTCAAGTGAATAAAGTTGGACCCTTCACTTCCAGAGGGGCCTGAGTGGCTGCTGAGCCGATCAATGTGGACTGGAATGGAAAATTGATTTGGTTCATTTTCAAACTGTATGAAAAGCTGTTTAGTAATTTCACTATTGACATTTATTCAGCCGCAGCCCTTTTTTCTCTTTGTTTTCTCTCCTTTGTGTGTTCGGAGTCGAACGTGTCGACGTTATGATGAATTAATGAATTTAAAATGGAACTTTTTCGAGGCACTTTTGTTCTGCTGGACTCTCTCGACCGGGCAAACCGGGAGGCAAGAGAACAAAGAGAAGGGGACGAAGACGAATGAGATGAGGAGTAATTGCATCGTTTGCTAAATGAGGGCAAAACAAAAACTGTTCAACACAATATCTCAAGAAAAGAGGTGAGAGAGAGAGAGAGGAAAGAGAAGGAGAGGGTCATCATGGTCAGGCGAACGAGAGGCCGATGTCAGTGCGTCTTCATCCATCACGGTATCTCACACAGAAGAGGCAGCGCAGCAGCAGCAGAGCTGTCAGACACACACAGGAACATACATTTATATAATGCAACACATTCATTTGGTTTGATTTGCTGTCACTTCACAGCACGTTGGTGTGTTGTGGGCCAGTTTCCTCTGTTCTAATAAACCAGCTGGTAAAATGCCACCAGCTGGTTTTTAATGCTGCGTATGCTGTTTGTTTTCTCTGTGTGTGTGTGTGTGCATTTAGACATGTGTGGGGGCTTTAATTTCCATTTGAAAGCGCTGTTGTGTGTCCTACTTGTACACGTTGGCACACTTGGTTCTCTTACATAATGGCCTTTGTGGCTCTGAGAGAAAAGCTCGAGCTTCGGAGAAAACGAAGACGTACGACAGAATGTGTGAGCGGATATTTTAGATTTCCACGAGACCGTAACAGTTGTTTGAATCCAAAGACAAATTAATGAAACTAATGAAATCTATGAAACTAAAGTCTATGCAAAACAACAGCAAACAGCTGTTAAAACGCTGCACTGTGTCTTCCCTGTACAAACACACGGTGCCTGTGACAGGACAGCATGTGGAACATATGAGCCAAGCTGACAGGGCGTCCCTCCCGCTGAGACTGATGCTGAACAGAAGGTGCAGCCAAATGTTCTTCTACGGCTCCAACAATAGAAAAACAGCCTCGGGGGTGTTGTGGTTTCTACCCTGACACGTGTACAGAGTAAAAACCAACAGCAAACATCAACTGTCACTAACGAGCTCCTCACTCGCCAGCGTGAGTTTCTGTGTGGAGGTGACTCCGGTCAGAGCTGCAGGAAGCTGAGTTCCTGGGAAAATTCCTCTCTACTTTGTTTTGTTTTTAATAAGAAGCCTTTTGAAATAAAAACGAGGCATTAAGTTGCTCTTTAAGGATCATTGACTCCATTTCATTGCTTTACTTTGGTGGAAAAAAAGCAAATAAGCAGGAAAATCCCAGCCTGTTGAGCTGCGACCGCTCTGCTGATGCTTTGGGCCAAGTTATCGACAGATGGACTCGCTGCTGGTTTCAGATATAAACACTCTGCTCAGCTGTTTTTCTGCCCTCACAACATTTCCACTTTTCCAGCACCTGTGACCCGACCGTGCTCCAGCGCCTGAGTCTTTACATGTATGTTATGTTATGAAAAGAGCTCTGTGACCTCTGACCTTCATGCTCACTCAAAGTAAAAAAAACCTCTCCATGCATTCAATGCTCTGTAAGCTGTTCAACATAATGGAGCCTGAGGGGAAAGTTTGCAGTCAGATGTGTAAATGCGAGCCAGCTGTGTTAACACTGGTTGGAGCCTCTGCTTCAATAAATTAATCGAATTAAAATGAAAATCCCTGCTTGAATAATGTGCCGCTTAATTTATATTGCTAAGTGGATTCAGGGAGTTATTTAACGATAAAATCTTGTAATTTACTTTTTCAGTTTTTTAACTTTCCCTGCTTACTTTCCTGACTTCCCTTCAACGTCCCGAGCGGCTTGAACTTGTGTTCTTCTGTGAGTTACGAGTGTAGGTGGAGCGATGATGGCGGAGATAGCAGCAGGACCGAGAGTTTGAACTGAACTAACTTTCTGTGCTTGTATCGATCACATCGACAGAATCCGAGCCGGGAGCCAGGAGTCGGGCTAAAAGTCTGACCAGGACAACAAACACTCCGCCGCCGTCCAGCAGCACGCTCAGGCTGTTATCCCAGGAAATGAGACTCTGTGTTGAAGTGTTTCACTTTGGATTTTTTTCTGCATGCGAGTTAATAGCACAGGAGATAAAAGTTCTTATCCTGTTAGCCTCGCTGTTCAGTGAAACCCGGAGGGAAAAGGCTCCAGTTCCTAAGAAGAAATAATCTGTAGCTGTGTGGAACAGTCAGGATGTGGAACAGGCAGAACGCGGAGCTTATACAACGCAGAATAGCTTTTAAATGGAGTCTGTTTGACCGCGTGTGAAGCGTCTGCCCACAGGAGACTGAGGTGTGTTCCTGTTTCAATCTCTGGAACCAGTTACAGCAGATAAACGCAATCTAAAGAGGCAACTCCTCCTCAGTGTGAAGCGTAAATCCAACGCGCCTCTGGAACGTTTCCTGACCCACATTCACTTATCTGCAGCAAACACATTATCTCTTAAAACACTCTGACTCTCTGTGGCTGTATGTGTGTGTGTGCATGAAGTGTGTGGTAAAACATATACAGTGTCGCGGTGTGTGTGTTCATGTAAAGTAAGCCTGTGGATTACAGAGCAGCAGGCGCAGAGGTTAAAGCTGCGGTGTTCACAGTGTGATAATCAGTCAGTAAATGAGCAGTGAAGCAGGTGAGCATGCCGTCACAGCCTCACCTGTTTCAGAGGTGAGGCGGGTTTTAGTGGCCGTCCACTCGTCCCCATCCTTCACTCTCCCTCTCCCCATGAATTCATCTTCTTGCCTCCATCCCTCTCTCTTACTCCCAGTTCCCTGCCTGATGACGCTCCTGCTGGCCTGCTACTTAATTAATGGACCTTAATATGCTGAAAAGCTAAAGTGCTCCGACATCAAAGCAGCAGCAGCACAAAGACTTTTCATTTTTTTTGTGCTTTTAATAATCAGAGAAGAAAAGAGTGTGTGAAATCCTGACTACGGCCTGACTCGAACCGTTAGCATGCTAGCTGTTGACTAATCACGGGATGCAAAACAAAGCGGCTTGCTAATTAATTAGCCGACAGCAGACGTTCCTCGACATCTCTGCGTCTACCACCGTGCATGAAACACACATTATTAATGAAATGATTAGGGCATAATTCTTTCAGGGATTTTCTAATCGCTGTGAAGTCTCAGTGTTTCCAGCTGCAGCAGGAAGCTGCTCTCACAGTGTCCACGACCTGCAGACCGCGGGCAGGACACAGCATCAGGTCGCTGTAACACTGCCGAGCAGTTAGCAGCTGGAGGGATTCCCCCTTCTTTCCAATTTAAATCTCATCTGCTTCAAATCTAACAAACCATTTCAGGGTTTTTATTGAATCTTACTGGTTCCATCATTTTCCCATTTGCTGTGTCGAGATGTGCAAAGAAAAAAAAACGCACACTTGGCTGGAAACCAATCGCGTCCCTGCACGTCCTCCATTGTCCCCTGTTTTCTCTGCTTGTATCCAGACGTGTCACTCTTTTTTCCTCCGCTCCTTCACTCTATCACTGCTCGATCTTCCCGTTATCAGAGCTGTATGTTGTTAGCCAAATGAAATGGAGAGATAAGGGAGGCAAACATACAGCCCCAAGCACCATCGCTCATTCACTAACCAACACACACACAGACACGTACAATCGGCCCAGGTCTACAGAGCCTTACCACATCAGAGGAGAGTGAAACTGCGTGAGTGTGAAGCAGAGCAGAGCTGACTGAGCGCGCTCAGTGAGATTAGAGACAGTGGCGTTCCACTGGAGACGGATCCACAGTGAACAGATTTACACTCAGACTGACACAGTGAATATCAACCTCCACACACAGTTCACACCTGGATGAGGTGAGCGCAGTCTGCAGTTAATGAATGAACGTCAGTGATGTTCACTGATCCAGGACCAGCTGACCCGGTCGGCTTCACGTCACGTTATTTACCCAGAATGACCTCTGGCTTTCTGCAGCACTGAATACAAAGCTTCCCCTCAGATTAAGGCGGCTGACACTCCGCACGTTAAGGCTTCAGTTCAAAACCCCAAATATTCAGATTACAAACACACACAGGTGAGGAAATCACACCTGAGCAGCTGGAACCAGATGATGATTGGTGATTCTGTTTCATAAATTCATACTGAAACCCCTCCCCCTTGTCTTCGGCTGTAAATGGGAATGCTCTCGGAGTCGGTCAAATAAGGCTCTGAATACATGGATATGTCTCCATAATCTGCTTAGCGACTGCAAATGTCAGAAGGCTGACGACCAAACATGAATTGAGCTGAGTCGGCTGTGAGCGGATCGCCTGCTGAGCAAGTCACGAGCTGTGAGCGAGTTTAAAGGTGGGATCAGTGAAGGACAGTTTGATCACACTGCTGCTGCTGCTGAAGAAAGGAAAGAAGAAAGAAGAGAGAAAGAGAAGAGGAAGACATGGAAGCTGAGGGAGAGAGAGAGAGTTTTCACAGAGAGGAAGTGAGGAGAGAAAACATCTGATAACAAAACGGAAATTTATTCTGAGGGGTCATCAGGGACGGGTCTAACGCCGGAGGCCGTGTGGTTTATTAAAAAACCGACAGCTGACACATTTTGGACTTTAACTTTTCATACTGAGAAAAGTTTCTGAAGAAATAATGGAAGTTTCTGAATAGAAAAGACAAGTGGATGATGGTCAGAGTTTTAGGTCATTCATCCTCCCACAGGACTCAGCTGGAGCTGCTGTTTCCCTGCTGCTGCTCCTGAATGTGACGAGAAAACAAATACAATCCTCCATCTGAGCGACTGAAGATGAAGGTGGAGCTGTGACACATCGCGGCGGCGTAGACCGTGATGCTCCTCTGCTTCCTCTGCTTCCTCTGCCAAGGAGCAAACATGGAGGAGCACAAACACCTCTGAATGTACAGGGATGAGAAGTGAAGTGTCTTCATCACCATGAAGCACTGTGAGACACCGGCGTCTCTCTAAACTGAACAGGAAACAGTGTAATGGCAGAATATTAGAGCAGCTGTGCTTCATGTTTCGTCTCTGATCCCGTGGCTTCCAGCTGTTTTCCTGCCAACAGACCAGGAAAATAAAAATAGACAGAAATTTGTCCCCTGATACCAGAGGATTCTTCACTCGATGCTGCTCCACATCGTCCTGCCTGACGTGTGTGTGTGTGTGTGACACACACACACACGCACAATGACTGAGTGTTGTACCAGCTTCCTCGTAGCCTCCAACAATGTGTCTCAGCTCTCTGCTGTGGATTATCGGCCCCTATAGGGCCCATATTCTACCATGAATAATGGCACAGTGTCTCTCTCTCTCTCTCTATCGCACTGTTTGTGTTTCACTGCGTTTCTTTTTATCTCCTCTCACGTTTACAGCTTCTCTTCCTCCAACCTTCCTCTCTGCCCTCGCTGTCAGCTTCTGTTACACAAGAAGCCGTCAAACTGCAGGGCCAGGAAGGCAGGCAGAGAGACGGGGGGACAGAGAGACAGGGGGGGCAGAGAGACAGGGGGGTGCATAAGCAAAGGTAGAATGAGAGAAAAGATAGTGATGTACAGTAAAAATAAAAAGGAGGAAAGCAGAGAGGACGAAGAGGCAGCGACATGATGGAGGCTGTAACTTGAAGGAATTCATCCTTTCATCACACGACTGTGTGTTTTACATGAGTCACTGTTTGATCTAATGAGTTCATTCAGAGTTTCAGCCACAAGCAAAACGGTTCCTCTTTGGTCCGGTTCCACCGCCCCTCCTGAAACCCCGGCAGGGTTATCCAGACAGAGAGAGGGAGGGGGAGGGACAGAGAGAGAGAGGACATGAATGAAGGGGAGACAGAGGTGTAAGGAAGGACCTGCAGTGGTTCAGTCATCCTGCAGTTACATGTCCAGCAGCTTAAACTGATAAATAATTCCATTTAAAATCCACAGTTCGCTCCTCAGTGATCCTGCTCCTGAGTCTTCTGTCACTTCACAGACCAAACAACTCACTCGTTCATTAACGGAGAAAATAATCACCAGATGAACTGATGATTAAAATCATCAGTGCTTTCAGCTCTGCCTTCGTTAAACCGTGACCAGGATCTTTGGCTAAACTGGACCAGGAGCAGCGTCTGCACCCGCCCGCACAGAAACTACGACACCGAGCTGCTTCACACACAGCTCATCGTCCACTGGACGTCCACAACGACACTTGATGTGGTTGCTAGGTGACCTGTGACGCAACCACAGACCAGATCCATGAGACCAAGAGAATTTATCAGACTGAAAGTTAGCATGACAGATGAACTGCTGCATAGATAGATAGATAGATGTGAAAATGAAATGTGAATGAGAATAACACACGGCAGAGGTGGAGGAGTGGGTGGATAGAGTGAGAAGATGGAAATGTCAGAGAGGAGGAAGGAATGGAGGAATGGATGGAAGAATGTGAAGGACAGAGTGATAAAACAAGGGCTTAATAAAACAGACAAATGAGAAGGAGGAGGTGAGCAGAACATAATTAGAAGACATAATGAGGGAGAGATACAACGAGAGGAAAAGGAAAGAGGAGCGGGGGAGGGATGGTAACGTGGAACTGAGGGATGAGGAAACATGGATTAAACCTGTGATACAGAAAAAGAGGACGGGATGAATTCCAATAAACATGCAAATGAATCTGAAGGCGGGAACAGTTCCTCCGAAGACACAGGTGAGGTCTGGAGGACAGAGCTGGTCCCCATCAAGATCAAGACGAGGTACAACAGAAGGAACTGATTTCCACTGATGGATCTAGTTCTTGTAGAGAGCCAGAGGAGTAATGGACGACAGGGCCGGCGTCTATCACGAAGTTTAACATATTTTCATCTCTGTTCATTTTTTCTGGTGTGATCAGGGTCAAAGCGCGATGCCGGCGTCGTACGTGCTGTCAGCTCTCGTGGTTTCTCATGGGACAGTAATAGTGTGGTGAGAGGTGGGGATGGACAGAAGGAAGGAGAGATTGACAAGAATGATGAAGAAAAAATGAGGAACGAAGAGAAGAATAAAGAGCCGGCGGGGAAGGAAAGTTAAACCGAGGAGATTTCAATTATGTAGAGAAAATTAAATTTATTCAGTTCAACAAATGACACGAGGGCAGAGAGAGAAGGCTGTGTGGGCAGAGGACGGACAGACAGTCCGTCTCCCTCCTGTCTCTCTGCATATTCCTAAGCTCATATTGACGACAGTGTTATATAAAATATGCCAGGACAACAGGAAGAGTCCGATCTCACGAGCGAACAATTAATACCACAATACGACAGTTTATTCAGCGTGCTCTGTGTGGGAAGAGGCGAAGCTGTTGGTCAGAAACACACAAACAAAAACAACAACAACAACAACATCAGGTGGCTGAGGCTCAGATAAGTTACCTGAACACACGGTGACGGGTCAGTTAGGTTTGGGACAAACTCCGCCTCATTTTTCTAATGAAACCAGTGAAAACATCAAGTTTGGGTCCAACCTGGGAATCACCTGGGAATCACCTGGGAAGGATCTGAGCACAGCAGCTGTAGAAAGGAGCATCCAGCCACCACAGAATGGGTTGTCCTGAGAGGGAAGGTGTCCAGCCGTGCACTCAGGTGACATCTTGTTCTGTGGACCCATCACATAAACTCGTATTATGACCCTGTTGAATACAAAGGAAAGTTTCCCACAGCCAGTGACACATTAGTGGTGCTGTCGTTAAGGATCATAAATGTCATTCAGGAAATACGGAGACACTGTGTCCCACATGAAGACTTCATTATCAGGCCAGTACACATCCACTGCTCAGGGGCAAATATCATGATGTGAAGTGCAGCTCTGAACACGGAGGACGCAGTCGTCTGAACGGCATCAAACACATTAAAGTGTAAACTGGAGAAGATGTGATGTCCAGTACAACAGACATGTTATCATCAGCAAGTACTGATCCCTGTGGGACACGTTCATCAGCGTCTGTGAGACAGCTACGTGAAAAAAAGGTTTCAAATAAATCATTGAACTGAATTCTGTTCAGCTGAGAAGTGGTGATTTTACAATTCATCTCATCAGTAGGTAGGACGACTGATCCAGGTGGGAGAGCAGTGAGTCATCACCGCTCAGGTTTCCCGTCAGTGACTCTGAATCCACGGTCCTTCTTCCTCTTCACTTTACTCCACTTAACCACTGACATCTAATTAAACCCTGAGTGATGAGTGAATGAGTGTTTCATTTTAAATGAGGACATGAGGACATGCCTGTACCTGAGCCATTATCCTTGGGATGACAGGAGACTGTGTACATCTGCTCCACATGAATAAAACATAATACTCGGCCCTTAAAGGTGTTACGTTATAATCTAACTAAAGTGGGTGGAAATTAAAACGATTTCTTTAATAAGTAATAAGTGAGGGAGTGAAACACCACGCTACGCCCGAGCAGACCTGCAGAGGCCTGATTAAAAACAATACTGCAGCTGTTATTAAATGGGAGCGAGTTTTCATCAAGTCATCAGGCTCTAATAAGGTCACGCTGCTCGTTAGTCACCGCGAAGCAGGAAGGCACCTGTTGGACCGAACACAGACTCAGCAAACTGCCTTCTTATACTTGGAAATGTTGACCTTTAAGGAGAACAGCTCCATCGCTCTAAACCCAGAGCACAAAGACTTTTATAGACAAACAGACTTAATCACATTTCCATTAATCCCAGATCAGGGTTGTCAGTGGGCGTAGCAGCTTCCAGCACCGGCCTGTAGTTTTCAGTCCGACTCAGTAAGAATCCAACTTCTGTGCATGTTTGACTTAAAGTGGGAAAACGTCTTAACGTGGGCCCCTGCTCTACAGTCCCTCATCTTCAGTAAGGAGAGAGGCTCCTCAGAGTCACAGTAATAAGCGAGTCATTAGTGTCCCGGCGATGGCCTGACTCCTCCATGATGTTTCTAATGAGGCTCCTGCTTCAGGTTTTTGATAAATAAATGAAGTCTGTACTCAGACAGAGAATCAGACCCAGCTCGAACATGAGTTCAGTTTCTTTCCCCACTTTTTTTTTCCATGTTGTAAATAAACGTTCAGCCCTGATTCAGATTGTCCTCCAGCGGAGACAGACAGAAGGACACGACTGAGGAGCGTAGGGATGAAACTGGCTTTAGCTGCTTGGTTAAGCACAAAGGTTTGTTGTGTGTCTCCTGTGTCTAACACACTCAATAAAATCAGTTCTAAGGCAGATGAAATCACTGGTACAGGTGATGGGATGTAAAATCCATTCCCCAGACTGAATTATGTTCTTTTAATTTTAATCTATACTCCCCGCAGGTGGAGGACCGCTGCCGCAGGCCACAGCGCTCGCGATGCATCATCTCGTCATTATCATCGATCAGACCTTCAGTAACAGAATTTAGGACTTTCCCTCCACACAGCAGCCAGAGGTCATCGTTTTCCTGTGGTGACCCGAGAGCATCGAGTCTGTCATCTGCACTGAGCACCGCGGATCATTAGATCATTACAGCGTGTGTGTGTGACAGAGAGAGAGCTGGCTAATGAGCGACTTTCAGGATTTGGGGACGTGTCCCTGCGGCAGCCAATGAAAGCACAGAGTCCCAGGAGAGCTCTGCAATGTACTGTGAACGTGTGTGTGAGAGTGTGTGTGTGTTGAATCATATCCTGTGATCTCATCACCTGACGACGTGGAAGCTGCTTGAAGCTGTCGACTCCTCGTGATGATGTCTGCAGCACAAAAACAGTCAGTTCACTTCTAGTTTCTCTTAAAGAAAAACACTGAACTGAATCACATCAGTATCTAATGTTTTCCTACCTGTGCACATGCTGCACAGGCTCTGGGCTGAGTCTCCACTGGAAGCTTGTTGGTTTCTAAGCGGCTCTGGGTGTCACTGGGTGACTGTGGTGGTCGCGTGCTCTTTATCAGGTGGTTCATGGTTGCTATGGCTTCAGCAGCCGGTTGCTATGCTGTCCAAAGTGTTGATTTTGGTGGATGAGATGTTAATGGAGCAGGTAAAGAACAACACGTGTTGAACAGCAGGTGAAAACAGGTGCTGCTCTATGAGACGTAACAAAAGGATCATTCAAAAATCTTTAAAAAAAAAAAAAAACCTCACAAATGAACAGTTTTATTTTTTGGTATCAACATGTAGAAAAACATGAGCTGCACTGAACAGGAGGAAGTGATGCGTCTGTTAGGGACTACTTTGGGTGGTGGATGAACGGAGAGTGAACGGAGAGTGTGTGTGTGTGTGTGTGTGTGTGTGGGAGGAAATTAGATCTTGTTGAACGTCATTAAATATGGAAAATAATTGAAAACTCTAATGCATTATGCATCTCAGCCACATTAAGTAGTGGTGTCAAGTGTGTGTGTGTGTGTGTGTGTGTGTGTGTGTGTACCACTTTACAATCAGAGTAAATGAACTTCTCCATCACAGCCTCATTGTTTCTGTTGCTCCATCCTTCGGTCTCCATGGCGATGATGCTGCCAAGGCTCGGCCTCCTCGACTGCTCGGGATGAAGCGAGAGAAAAATACATAAATATATAATATATAAATATTTTCTCAGAGATAAAGGAGACTAATGAAGAGAAAACAACAACACAAGTCTGTGAGATGTAATGATGTGAACAACACAGACTCTTTAATGAGTCGGTAACAACTCATCAAAACTATTCAGGTGTTTTTTTCTTTTCTCGTTTGGTTAAAAGAGCAGTTTGGTAAAAGCAGAGCGGGAGAGATGAGAAGAGAAACAGATTTCTCCTCATTGCATAACAAGGAGAGAGGGAGAGAGAGGGAAAGAGAGAGAGAGAGAGAGAGAGAGAGAGAGAGAGAGAGAGAGAGAGAGAGAGAGAGAGAGAGAGAGAGAGAGAGAGAGAGAGAGAGAGAGAGAGAGAGAGAGAGAGAGAGAGAGAGAGGAGAGAGAGAGAGAGAGAGAGAGAGAGAGAGAGAGAGAGAGAGAGAGAGAGAGAGAGAGAGAGAGAGAGAGAGAGAGAGAGAGAGAGAGAGAGAGAGAGAGAGAGAGAGAGAGGGAGGGAGAGCGAGGCTGTCACAGGAGCAGAGATCAGATCGTCTTTGATGCTGAGCGACTGTAAGATCAACATACACTTCATCAGTTGCCACACACACACACACACACACACACACACACACACACACACACACACACACACACACACACACACACACACACACACACACACACACACACATATTTTCTTTGCGTCTCTTCAGGTAAACGACGTGTTGCTTCAGATCAGGAGCCTGAAGCTGGTTCCTCTTCCTGTGATGCGTGAAGCTTCAGGTCAGTTCCACCAATCAGATCCAAGCATTCACACACAACATAAACAAACTGAATTCCATTTAGTTTGGAGCCTGAATTCACCTTCACTCAAAACCAAGATGAGAAATACACACACACACACACACACACTCCCGGGGCAGGATTAACACTCGTTAGCATTTATGAGGCTGAAGGTTTTTCCTCGCTCCCGTCTTAATGTCTCGCCTCCAACTGTGTGCGATTGTCTGCGCGGCTTCGTTTTAAAGGTGTGTGACCTCGGAAAATTGCAGCCGGGGACTTTTCCTCGAGGGCAGATGGAAATCTTTAGATGGAATACACCAATGAACACACACACACACACACTCACAGCTAAATAAGAAATGAGAGGAAACAGAATGTCGATGTTAAAGCAGGAAACAACGATGATGAAGATGAAGATGATCAGAGACAGAACGTCTGAAGAATGTGAGTTATTCATTTCAGTTAAAGCATCACACCTGTGCTGCTGCCGCCGCTGTTGTTGTTGTTCTCTGTGATATGATAAATCACTGAGTTATCACAGCTCTGGTCTCTGTCAGCACTAACAACACTGTGAAAGGTCTCTGAGGATCCTCGTCTCCTGCTCCTCCTCCCTGCACACCTGCCTCAGTCCCTCACCTGTGTCCTGTTCCCTCGTTTACCCCGAGTGTGTGTGTGAAATGTGTGTCTCAAAATAAAACGACAGTCCTGAGCTAAGCTTGAATTATAGGTTAACTCTTCCTCCCTCCTCTGTCCTCCTCCTCCCTCCTCCTCCTCCGTCCTCCTCCTCCTCCTCCGTCCTCCGGCCAGTGACCTGAACAGTCACCCAGAGTTTCCAGTCAGGACTGATGAAATCCAAAGTGCTCTGTGTCCGTCTGGGTCACTTTCCTTGTCCCTTGTTTCCTTACAGGAATAAAACAAACGAAGAGTTTTTATTGAACTGTTGAGCAGTGGAGCCGACGAACAGCTCGACGTCTGCGTCCAAAATCAGACCTGCTCCTCTTCACTCAGGCCTTTTACCGCCTGAGTGTTAATGTAGAATAATTGTTGTGCTCTTTTTTAACAGTGTGGGTGTTTTGCTGATAATTATCACTATTATGACATGATAGATTTTCTTTCTTCATAAAATAACCTTTTATGCTTCTTATCTTCTGCCTACCCAGTAAATTAACATTTGAAAAGGTCATTTCTGTTTACTCTGATTTCCTTAAATGAATCATCAGTTCTGTGTGAAGTGTGAAGCGAGGACAGAGACCGTCCACTGCGTCCTGTCTTTTGTTACCCGTCGTTATTTAACACAGAGCGTCTCTCTTCTGTTTCAGCTCCGAGGTTTTATTTTCAGTGTGTGAGAAGAAAATCAGTCAAATGAAGCAGAGTTTATCAGTTTATCAGTGTGTGTGTGTGTGTGTGTGTGTGTGTGTGTTCTTGTGCAGCATGGTGTCATGACTCAGCACAGTTTAGTTTTTGACGGCTGTAGAGTCGACTGGTTGAGGACACGCTGAACCAACAGAGTAAATGGAGACACTGAGCGTCTCACTAATGATGGCACTCAGACAGACAGGCATACTGGTGTGTGTGTGTGTGTGTGTGTTCATGCCTCAGTCTGTGTCCACACTCTGATGGATCACACAGGGACTCGGTGTCTTGCTGAACGGCACATGAGCAGGACAAATGTCCAAGGAGTCTCACCGCCCTGCTGGTCAAAAAACAACACAAAACAACAGCTCAACTTTAAAAATCTAAAACTGCACAAAGTTGAATTAGTAAACGTGTGTGGGTCAGAGTCGACACAAAGAAAGACAAACACTGGACCAAGAGAATAAGTGAGACATGATGAGACAGAGACGGAAGAGGAGACACAGAGGAAGACGAGCTGATTCTCACCTCAGACGAACCGCGAGTCTGAAATTCCAGGTGAGTTTCCAGGTTTTTATTATGCGCATAAAAACATGTGGATGGAAACAGGCTGCGCTGATTCAGTGCCGGAGCTCGTTGGAGCTGAGAGGACGCTCAAAACTCAGGACAGGAAAACTACAACACTGCAAACTCAGCGCTGCAGAGGTGGAACCGGACTGTGTGTGGAGGGAACCAGCAGGGCCTTTCACGGAAACACGTTCTGACACCAAACTGCACAAACTCACAGGACACGAGGTGAACTCAAAGACTAACTCACCAACATGTTAAAAACATGCATCTGTGCCAGTTCCAGGAACCATGTGACCGACGGCCACTGCTTCTTATCTTCCTCCACCATCCACTCTTCTCTCCCTCCATCCCTCTTTCATCTGAAACAGGTCACAGTTAATTACAGCTCCAATTTAAATATCTGACTCTGCTTCTCTGCTCGTCTGTCTCTGTCCCACACTGTATCAGAGGCCATGTGATTATTGACAGCTGTCCTCTCTCCTCCATAATGAGCTGAACTATTGATTATCCCATAGATTAGCCAGCTCTATTGATCGCACTGAGGTTCTGACGCCCCTAAAACCAGAGAGGAAGCAAATCATCCATTTGGGGCTGAAGGAGAGATAATGAGGGTGGATGATTAAGATGTAGCACAGCTGCAGTAATGAGGAAGTAAACAACAAATCTAATGTGTAAAGTGCCTTTATTTTTTCTAGCTTATATTTGTTTGCACTTTGGTAAACTGGCACCGTGAACAGAATGCTAAATTAGCTATTAGCATTTCCTGTTTGCAGTGTGGCCCTGCTAACAGGAAGCAGCTGTCACTGGATCACTGATACTGACGAGAAGTGAACAGGTCCTGGATTAATGACGAGCGTCTGTGTATTTTTAATTCTGTATTTATGATGAAACAGTAGAATATCTGCTGCTGCTGAGGCAGGTGTGTTCAGCCTCGCCTCTCTTCTCCTGGCTTCAGGAACGTTTCCGAGTCAGAACGTTCTGCTGTGAATATTCTGTACAGCTGAATTAATGCAGCTCATTTTGAAAAGTACACTGTGGTTTTTCTGTTGTGCTGAACACAGTGAATATCATTTCATTAATACGGTCATATGAGGGGAACATACGGGAAATCATTTTCTCCTCAGGAGCTCCATTATTCCTGAAATAAAAATATACGTTTATACACACTGTCTCTCTCTCTCTCTATTCATTAATGCATACGTTTTCCAGAAACCATGGCAACCACAGGGGACGAATCATTGAATTGCAGAAACACTGTGGCTTTAACTCGAGCAGTTTCTCCATTAACAGGGTTTTAGCGGAGTTTAATGTGCTTTACAGGTTCTGCTGCATCTGTGTGTGATGTTCCGGCTCACAGCTGCATTGGATCTGAATCCAAATCCCATAATATCAGAATCAGGGAGAAGCGGTCTCAGTGATCCGGCGGAGAACGGACAGTAAAGTTTAACAATGTGAAATAATGTTGTGGTAAAATGTGCTAAAGAGCTGGATTGTGAGCGCACGCTCGTGCACAGATCTCTCCACAGAGGCCTGTGGGTTGAACACCGGTCTGGCTCTCGGTCTAAGTCCTGCAGTTCCCACGACAGCAGCTCCGATTCCTCTTCATGATCCTCAGCCCGAGGGGGTGGAGATAAATTTACCAAAGAGATCACAGGCTGAAACGTGCTTTAAGAGTCACAGCTGTAGTTTAAGCTCCTCCCAGGCCTTTCACTGACTTTCAAGGATTTGTGGAGGTCTTTGAGTCCCACAGGACTGAGGGTCTGAGGCTGCAGGGTCCGGATTACTGAAATCCTCCTTCAGATCTGTGTACACAGAAGGTCTGGTTTATCCTGAAGCTGCTGAATTCATACAGACTGGATGCAGGTTTTGGTCTGCTGTGTGTCCCTCACGTCACCCACTCGTGGGTGAAATCAAGTATTTGAGTTCATTAGGCAGAGTGAACTCTTCCCATCAGCCATTACTGCTGAGAAAACAGAGGAGGCAATTTGTAGGTTAAAAGCCGATAAATGGGCTCGTGGTGATGGTTTCCCATCAGCCGAACACAAAAACCTTCAGGGAGGAGCCGAGGTCTGTAGGCCCATCGGAGAGAGGACTGGCAGGGAACACGTTTATCATGGAGGAAGTCCGGTTTAAAGGACGGCGCCGCCATGTTCACACGTGTCAGATGTAGGTATTTTATATCACTGCACATCTTTTCCCACAGCGTGAGCTTTAAGATTCATTAAAGCTTCCACGCTTAAATAAACGGAACGAGCCGTCGGTCGCTCCTGTTTGCAGCGTGACCACAGACGCACAGACCTCAGACCTCAGGATGTCATCACCTTCTCAGGTGTTCCTGTTATTTTGAACACCTCCTTGGAGACTGCTTTACACTCCACGTGCACAAATTTAACTACACACAAAACACACATAGGTGCAACAGCAACATTTTCAAACCTATGATACACAACTACACAACTACAGTGTCTGTCATGAATATGCATGAACACAAACCAGCTCATCCATATTCATGAGCATGTTGGACCAATGAATATGCATCAAACACTGCAACCAAAAAAAACAGGACAACAAGAGACACTGACCTAATCATCCACTCTGTGTGTGGGTGTGTGTGTGTGGGTGTGTGCGTGTGGGTGTTGTACAATCCACCCACGTCTCATACATGAGGTCGCCACGGCACCCGGCTGTCATCCCTGGCGACGATCTGTCGCTAATTGAAGCTTGGTTTGAGATGACCTTTGGTTGATGGGGTGTTTACATAGTGACACACACACACACACACACACACACACACACACACACACACACACACACACACAGGAAAACATTAACATTCATGACTCAAAGCACACAGCAAATTAACGCAGAAACACATGCACAGGAAACGTATTATGGAGTGTTTGAAGAGGGACAGTGAAGGACGGGGTGTACGATCCCTCACACACACACCTGAAACCAGAGGTCCTAATTGGTCGGTTCTGTCTCACAGCAGCGGCATCACGTCTGAACTAAACAAGAACATTTGCATTTCATCACTCGACGACAAGAGCGAGTGCTGAGAACTGAGGAGTCGTTCATCACGTAGCTTCACTTCAGCCAGTAAAGAAGCTTTAAAGTCAAAGATGAAGGGACGGAGGAGGAGACCAGGTGTCACAGCCTGCAGCAGGTAAAGGATCAAACACCTGGGACAAGATTCGTTTTCCAGCGAGACACTGAACCAAAGCATAAAGCTAAAGATGAACCTCACTGAGGGAGTGAAGGAGTGTGTCTGCAGGAGTGTGTCTGCAGGAGTGTGTCTGCAGGAGTGTGTCTGCAGGAGTGTGTCGCCTCACACCAAGTCCCAGGTTCGAACCCCGGTGTGAGCTCTTCTGTGTGCAGTCTGCATGTTCTCATGTTCTCCCTGTGCCTGCGTGGGTTTCCTCCAGCTTCCTCCCACAATCCCAAAAGCATGCACATTAGGTTACCTGGCTGCTCTACACTGCCCCTGTACAGAAGATGAATGAGAAGATGAATGAATGAATGTGAACCCGTGTTCACACAGCAACAGAAAACCTCCTCCTGAGTAAAGAAAGTGTAAATGAAAGATGTGACAGCAGGCCCTGAACACACAGGAGACAGATCAGCGTACTGAACAGTCCTCAAGGACAGATGTGATGAGTCCACACACAACAGCAGCCCTCGTATCTCTTTATTACTGTGACATTTCTCCTCTTCCTATCTCTGCAGCCAATCACAGAGCTTTACTCAACAAAGGTTATCCTGAGGAGAGCTGCCGCCGAGACGGAGGTCCGACTCTTCTTCTTCATGTGTTTTACAGGGTGTCAGGTCACTCAGAGGCACGGGCCGCCGCGGCCCTGACGTCACAGGTTCGACTCCGACGTGTGACCTTTGTGACCTTTGTCATGTGTCATCCCTCATCTGTCTCCCTCTGGGCATCCTGTTTATCCACTTCCTGATCACGTAGAAATGCCATGAAGATAATGTCAGATAAAGGTTCCTGGGTCGTCAGCGCGGCGATGCAGGAACTCAGCAGGTAATTATGGAGCGTTTGGTTTTCAATGATCCACGTAAAACATTTTAAACATGAGGCTCGTATTTTTGTTTGAGATCCTCAGCTGAGACAAACAGAAAAGAGGAAGAAACAGTCCCCTCGCTGAGTGTGGGGACACTGGCTGGTTTCCGATGTGGAGCCGCAGCACATGTTTGACGAGCTGCTGCTGTTTCCCCACTGGATGAAAAACAAATCCTTAACGTTACTTAGCACAGACGTGTGAAGGGTGAGGAGTTAGCTTGACTTAACTAAGCTTCAACCTCGAGCTCAAAGGAAAGTTCAAACGAGAAAGTGTCGGCTCACACGAGCGACTGGCGGCGTTTCATCAGAACAACCCCGTTTTCTGTTCGTCCGCGAGGGAATCGTCAATAATTGATTAGAAGTTTGACCCTCTGTGATTGTGAGGTGGAAGAGATGAAGCCACATAATGAAAGGCTGAGCAGCGCAGAGATGATCATACAGCCGAGCTCACGCTGCTCTGTACGGACGCGTCACAGTCGGGGGACAGATGCAGCGATGCTGCAGCGATGAAGAAGAAGACGAGCTGCCTCGTTATCCCAGAGTCCATCTCCGTCAAAATCAGGTGCTTTTATTTTGACGGGGTCTGTGCAGTAAAGTTCAGTGTCGAGCTCCAAACTGTTTTAAATTCAACCAGCAGTTTCCACACAGCTCCTCTGGTTGTTTGTGTCAAACCCTGAGCTGCGCTGGGGTTTGTGCTGTGTGTGTGTGTGTGTGTGTGTGTGTGTGTGTGTGTGTGTGTGTGTGTGTGTGTGTGTCTAAGAAAATGAGGCAGATAAAGAGCTTATATTTATCCCAGGATTGAATGAGAAGCTGTTTTGTCGCAGTGAGGGACTTTGGGATGTTTGTGTCTCTGTTGTGAGTCTGTGTTTCTTTGTATGTGTGTCCTCTAACTGTGTGTGTGTGTGTCTGTGTGAGGCAGAAACAGATAATGGCAGTAATTGAGAGATAGTTGTCACTGTTGTGTTGTTGCGACGTTCTGCTGATGCCCTATTAGCCTTTTCTGCACTTCGCTGGGTCTATTTTTGTCGGTGTAGAAGATTCAGTGGCGCTGAAAGTTTGTCACCTGCAGAGAAAAACACTCGCTCACTGTTCACCTCTGTTTGTCGAGGAAAAGGTGACTAAACTCCAGTGGACAGATTGGCTTCTGGGAGCTGCCCACGGCTGTCGATTCCTGTTCGTCACTCTGAGGCGCAGAGCGAGAGCTGTGGACTGAGAGGAAGTTTCCTGGATTTTAAATCCAAGAGAAAGAGAAAAGCAGCATCTGCACAGAATCTACTGAAAAGTGAAGCAGGTTTTCATGCTGCTTTGTTCAGATATTTCACTGGTAAACAGAGAAACCAACAGGATTCATCCTGTTGACCTGGGTACAGACCAGGCTTCGGTCATGTGGATGCTTTGTAGATGAACTGAAGCAGCAGCACTTCTGAATGTAAACCCACTGAGGTCCACCGGCACCTCCCAGGTCCTGCAAATGTACCGAACTTTTATTTTTATCCCTGTCGCACAAATATTTACACGACGGCGGAGAAAGGACAGCGACGCTCTGTTTTAGCAACACTGATACACCAGGTATGAGGCTGAAGACCTGCCTGATGTACTGATATCAGAAGCTAAACATTCCCCTGAGACAGATGTTTAGTTTGGAGACGTGTGATAGAGACTCGGGGAAGCGAGCGTCTTTAAGCAAAGCTCAGACAGCGTGTGAGGTCAGTGAGTGGATGCTGGACGTGGAACAGTTTCCCTGACTGTCAGTCCAGGCTGATAAAGGGGCAGCACAGAGCTGCAGTCAGCTGGGCTCAGTGTGTGGGAGCTGCTGTGCGTCCATGTCTCTGGCTGTTATCTCAGAGTCGCCCTGAGGAGCATGTGTTTGGTATAGTTTAGCAGCGGCGATGCGTTCAGGGGACGTAAGGAGCAGCTGGGAGGAATGTGTTTTCACTTCTGTTTATCAGTCACAGCCACGTCTCAGAGAAACATCGTCCCTGATGGATCAGAGGGACACTGTCAGGGACGAGCGGCTCTGTTTCCATAACCGTCTGCTTCATTTTATTATTCTGTGAGTTAAAAAGACGAATCACGGAGCAGAACCAGGCTGAGGTGACACTGCTGCTCACAGGTCCTGACAGTCCACCTCAGACAGCGGCCTTCTGGATCACGTGTCATGTTGGACACTTCGATGGAATTGTAAACACAGGACTGCTGCCGAGACATAAAGTGTCGGTTTATTTTAATGTTCTATACGATAAAGTTCTGAGCTGGAGAGATTTTCAGCTGTGGAACCGACTCCGGTTTGGACTCCTGGCACACGGAGTGGAAACTCCATCTACTCAAGTGGCAGCGCTGACTCGTGTCCGCTCAGGAGACGCACAGACGACGTTTCCCTCCCGTTGCTTCAGACGTGGTTAAACTTGGAGAGTAAAGAGGCCGGGCGAGGCGTGAAGCGTGACCGCCGCTCACAGGATGTAAAGTCTGCAGGCGTGTGCGTGTCAGCAGGTGATTTATGAAGCAGTGCGATGGAGGAGCAGGCGTGAGAACAGAAGAAAAACATTTTCACTCCATTTTCACACAAAAGACAAACTTCACACTGAGCTGATTTTAAAAAAAAAAAAGAGAGAAGCAACACAGAAAAAACCTGAGGCCAACGGTCGGTCATCAGACGGTGAAAACAGCGTCAGGGGAATCTGGGAAATGGAGTTTATTTACAGACCTCAGGTGCAATTCACACAAGCTTGTTGTTATTCTGCTCTCACAGCTCTAACAAGGTAAAATGCATTAGAGAGTGTTTGTCCTCCACTGTCCATCCTGAAGACGGATTTCAAAACAGTCTTTGTATCAGTGTGTGTGTACACTGACGTGTGCATGTGCAGCTCCTTTTGTGTTGTATTCAGCAGGGATGCAAACACTGTACATCCTCTCAGTGTGGGAGCTGATGCAGCTCACAGCAGATTTGGTTTTGGTTCAAATCCCGTCTGGATGGATCAGAACAGCATCAGGTCCCGTGGACTGTCCTCCTGGATCCCAGGTTCTGTGTGACAGCACAGAGACAGCAGCCGAAGGCAGAGGACTCAGGAGGGAACAGGTCGGAGTGTTGGTGGATTTCAGCTTTTGAACATATGAAACAAAGGCACAGTGAAGAACAGGAGACCTGAGTCTTTCAGCTGTAAACTTCCAGAAAGTGAACAATGAGAATAAGTGAGAGGCGCCTGCAGGCGTCCGACTGTCCTCCACAGAGCTTCAGTCCCGCTCAGATAACTGCTTTCACAGCATCATGGCAGCTCCAGGTTTCTGTGGCAACACGGCCCCCGACCGGGTGCCACACTCAGCCCTGACCCCCCCGCAGAGGACTCCCCGCTCTGCCGGCGATTACTGTCGAACCGCCAAAGAAAAAGCTGCAGTGGAGCCTGAGGATCAGACGTCATCTGTCACGTGACGAGGCTGCTGATTGGTGGACGAGTTTCCTGAGGACAAACAGCAGCTCTGAGCGTCCACAGCGTGGCTCTGGGACGATGGAGCCTTATGACTTTGATGCCTCTGACTTTTTATCTGACACCACCGCCAGGATGAGATTTCTAGTTTGAAGTAAACATCTCAGAAACAGCGTCGCTCGTTCAAACACCTCCTCCGGTTTTCAGGTTCCACTCCTGCTCCGTCCTCGTGCAGTGAACACAAACTTTCCCTCCTCTCTCGTTTAGTTCTCGGTGTGTCGGGTTAATCTGAGCTTCTCCCCGGAGCTTCACGATGTTTAAAACACACTTTGAATTCTTTTTTATACTAAACGTGTGACAGATATTCAGCGTTGGGCTCTGAACTTTTAAAAGTCAAACTCTCAGAGGAAGTAAGAACATTCAGCAGCGTGGTGTCGACAGGATCAGAGGGGAAGGTGACGGCTGATGTATGAGTTTTAATAAAAGGCCAATGATATGAGCAGCATGTCAGTCTAATCTAATCTGAATTCATCGTGATGGAGGAACACAGCAGACACTCCGGCAGCTGATGAATCTCCTCTCACTCTTTCTCTTCTTCCTGCGCTCAGACTGAACATTCACCATTTCATTTCCTGGTTCTCAGCTTCTCTGAGCCGAACATCGAACCGTCCCAGTTCATGCTTCTTCTCCAGGATCTTTCCCAAAAGCTGCAGAGGTGTTGATCATGATCCCAGTTTCTAACTCGTCCACTCTCTCTGTGTCCTCTGTCCTCCAGCTCTCACTTTCATTTGGCTTCCATTCTGCTTTTCTTATCTTTCAGAGAATCGTTTTCAGGCCTTTAAACGGCGTCTTCACCTTCAGCCATGTTTGTCTTTCCCTCTGGAGAAGAACTGAAAGGACATAAAAACAAGTTGTGTATATGGTGTTATAATAAATGCACCTGCCCAGACACCTGCACGCACCGATAAGCATCAGCGCCACAGACAGAACGCCTCGGTCGACCTCCATCCCTCTCAGCGGAGGTCGTCCTCCTCTCATCCATCTACCTGAACAATCTACCTCCAAACATGAAATATTGTCGCACACTTCGGTTGTTTGTGTCGTCGTTTGTATTTCTGATTTATTTTTCACACACAAGCTGCTGCTGGGACATTCCCACCCGTCCAGTGCGTCTGGAACCAGGTTTCCCTCCGAACGCACAGATCTGAACCAGCGTTTCATGAGTTAGTGTGAGGAAGGTCCAGGTCTCGTCCTCGCTCCAGGCTGATCTGCTGTTTCCACCACAGCAGAGAGTTTACAACATCTCTGTGTTTCTTTTCAGCACTGAGCACTTTTCTTAATCAGGCCGTTAAAAGCCGCCGCTGCCTGAATCATGACCGTGTCCACACGGATGAACTGAGGATGAAAAACGCTCCCGAGTGTCGGGGTCACATCCGTCACTGCTTCGCCTCCAGTTTTGTTTTTAATGTTCCAAAAGTTTTCCCTGAGATGAGTAATGAGCACGAGGAGCACATTACTGCGTGCTCTCCTCTGCACACGCTCCAACCTCAACTGTGAAATGGAAGAAGTCTCATCCTGTAATGAGCACATTTGTTTCCTGCGATTTCCTGAAATGTAATGACGACTTGTACTAATTTCTCTCATTTCAAAGTGAAGCAGCGCTGCTTATTATAACCCCGCAGAGGAAACTAAGACAGATAGAGCATGAATACACTCTCGTCCATCTCCTGAGGGCTCACACACACTGTGAAAGGACCAGATCAGAGAGCAGAGAGACCAGAGAGCAGAGACCAGAGACCAGAGAGCAGAGACCAGAGAGACCACAGAGACCAGAGAGCAGAGAGCAGACAGAGAGCAGAGACCAGAGAGCCAGAGAGCAGAGACCAGAGACCAGAGACCAGAGACCAGAGAGCAGAGACCAGAGAGCAGAGATCAGACCAGAGAGAGACCAGAGACCAGACCAGAGACCAGAGACCAGAGATCAGAGACCAGAGACCAGACCAGACCAGAGACCAGAGACCAGAGACCAGAGAGCAGAGACCAGAGAGAGCAGAGAGAGCAGAGAGCAGAGAGCAGAGACAGAGACCAGAGAGCAGAGACCAGAGAGCAGAGAGCAGAGACCAGAGACCAGAGAGAGACCAGAGAGACCAGAGACCAGAGACCAGAGACCAGAGATCAGACCAGAGACCAGAGATCAGAGCAGAGACCAGAGAGACCAGAGATCAGACCAGAGACCAGAGAGCAGAGACCAGAGACCAGAGACCAGAGAGATCAGACCAGAGACCAGAGATCAGACCAGAGACCAGAGACCAGAGACCAGAGAGCAGAGAGCAGAGAGCCGAGATCAGACCAGAGACCAGAGATCAGACCAGAGACCAGAGAGCAGAGACCAGAGAGCAGAGAGCAGAGCAGAGACCAGAGACCAGAGACCAGAGAGCAGAGACCAGAGATCAGACCAGAGACCAGAGATCAGACCAGAGACCAGAGAGCAGAGACCAGAGACCAGAGAGCAGAGAGCAGAGACCAGAGACCAGAGACCAGAGACCAGAGACCAGAGACAGAGAGCAGAGACCAGAGACCAGAGACCAGAGAGAGCAGAGAGCAGAGAGAGATCAGACCAGAGACCAGAGTCAGACAGAGACAGCAGAGACCAGAGACCAGAGATCAGAGACCAGAGACCAGAGACCAGAGACCAGAGACCAGACCAGATCAGACCAGAGCAGAGACCAGAGAGAGACCAGAGACCAGAGATCAGAGACCAGAGACCAGAGACCAGAGACAGAGACCAGAGACCAGAGACCAGAGAGAGACCAGAGACCAGAGATCAGACCAGAGACCAGAGATCAGACCAGAGAGCAGAGACCAGAGACCAGAGAGCAGAGAGCAGAGAGCCGAGATCAGACCAGAGACCAGAGATCAGACCAGAGACCAGAGAGCAGAGACCAGAGACCAGAGACCAGAGACCAGAGAGCAGAGATCAGACCAGAGAGCAGAGACCAGAGACCAGAGATCAGACCAGAGACCAGAGATCAGAGACCAGAGACCAGAGAGCAGAGACCAGAGACCAGAGAGAGAGCAGAGACCAGAGAGACCAGAGACCAGAGACCAGACCAGAGACCAGAGATCAGACCAGAGAGCAGACCAGAGACCCAGAGAGCAGAGCAGACCAGAGACCAGAGACCAGAGACCAGAGAGCAGAGACCAGAGAGACCAGAGACCAGACCAGAGACCAGACCAGACCAGAGACCAGAGACCAGACCAGAGACCAGAGAGCAGAGATCAGACCAGAGACCAGAGATCAGACCAGAGACCAGAGACCAGAGACCAGAGACCAGAGAGCAGAGAGCAGAGACCAGAGAGCAGAGACCAGAGATCAGACCAGAGACCAGAGATCAGACCAGAGACCAGAGACCAGAGACCAGAGAGCAGAGACCAGAGAGCAGAGAGCCGAGATCAGACCAGAGACCAGAGCAGACCAGAGACCAGAGAGCAGAGAGCAGAGAGCAGAGCAGAGACCAGATCAGAGACCAGAGACCAGAGAGAGACCAGAGACCAGAGACCAGAGACCAGAGAGCAGAGACCAGAGACCAGAGACCAGACCAGAGAGCAGAGAGAGACCAGAGACCAGAGAGCAGAGAGACCAGAGACCAGAGAGATCAGAGACCAGAGACCCAGAGACCAGAGACCAGAGACCAGACCAGAGACCAGAGAGCAGAGATCAGACCAGAGAGCAGAGACCAGAGACCAGAGAGCAGAGACCAGAGACCAGATCAGAGCAGAGACCAGAGATCAGAGACCAGAGACCAGAGAGCAGAGACCAGAGACCAGAGATCAGACCAGAGAGCAGAGAGCCGAGATCAGACCAGAGACCAGGTCCGACTGTCCTCCACAGAGCTTCAGTCCCGCTCAGATAACTGCTTTCACAGCATCATGGCAGCTCCAGGTTTCTGTGGCAACACGGCCCCCGACGGGTGCCACACTCAGCCCTGACCCCCTGCAGAGGACTCCCGCTCTGCGGCGATTACTGTCGAACCGCCAAAGAAAAAGCTGCAGTGGAGCCTGAGGATCAGGCGTCATCTGTCACGTGACGAGGCTGCTGATTGGTGGGACGAGTTTCCTGAGGACAAACAGCAGCTCTGAGCGTCCCACAGCGTGGCTCTGGGGACGATGGAGCCTTATGACTTTGATGCCTCTGACTTTTATCTGACACCACCGCCAGGATGAGATTTCTAGTTTGAAGTAAACATCTCAGAAACAGCGTCGCTCGTTCAAACACCTCCTCCGGTTTTCAGGCTCCACTCCTGCTCCGTCCTCGTGCAGTGAACACAAACTTTCCCTCCTCTCTCGTTTAGTTCTCGGTGTGTCGGGTTAATCTGAGCTTCTCCCCGGAGCTTCACGATGTTTAAAACACACTTTGAATTCTTTTTTATACTAAACGTGTGACAGATATTCAGCGTTGGGCTCTGAACTTTTAAAAGTCAAACTCTCAGAGGAAGTAAGAACATTCAGCAGCGTGGTGTCGACAGGATCAGAGGGGAAGGTGACGGCTGATGTATGAGTTTTAATAAAAGGCCAATGATATGAGCAGCATGTCAGTCTAATCTAATCTGAATTCATCGTGATGGAGGAACACAGCAGACACTCCGGCAGCTGATGAATCTCCTCTCACTCTTTCTCTTCTTCCTGCGCTCAGACTGAACATTCACCATTTCATTTCCTGGTTCTCAGCTTCTCTGAGCCGAACATCGAACCGTCCCAGTTCATGCTTCTTCTCCAGGATCTTTCCCAAAAGCTGCCGAGGTGTTGATCATGATCCCAGTTTCTAACTCGTCCACTCTCTCTGTGTCCTCTGTCCTCCAGCTCTCACTTTCATTTGGCTTCCATTCTGCTTTTCTTATCTTTCAGAGAATCGTTTTCAGGCCTTTAAACGGGCGTCTTCACCTTCAGCCATGTTTGTCTTTCCCTCTGGAGAAGAACTGAAAGGACATAAAACAAGTTGTGTATATGGTGTTATAATAAATGCACCTGCCCAGACACCTGCACGCACCGATAAGCATCAGCGCCACAGACAGAACGCCTCAGTCGACCTCCATCCCTCTCAGCGGAGGTCGTCCTCCTCTCATCCATCTACCTGAACAATCTACCTCCAAACATGAAATATTGTCTTTTACTTCGGTTGTTTGTGTCGTCGTTTGTATTTCTGATTTATTTTTCACACACAAGCTGCTGCTGGGACATTCCCACCCGTCCAGTGCGTCTGGAACCAGGTTTCCCTCCGAACGCACAGATCTGAACCAGCGTTTCATGAGTTAGTGTGAGGAAGGTCCAGGTCTCGTCCTCGCTCCAGGCTGATCTGCTGTTTCCACCACAGCAGAGAGTTTACAACATCTCTGTGTTTCTTTTCAGCACTGAGCACTTTTCTTAATCAGGCCGTTAAAAGCCGCCGCTGCCTGAATCATGACCGTGTCCACACGGATGAACTGAGGATGAAAAACGCTCCCGAGTGTCGGGGTCACATCCGTCACTGCTTCGCCTCCAGTTTTGTTTTTAATGTTCCAAAAGTTTTCCCTGAGATGAGTAATGAGCACGAGGAGCACATTACTGCGTGCTCTCCTCTGCACACGCTCCAACCTCAACTGTGAAATGGAAGAAGTCTCATCCTGTAATGAGCACATTTGTTTCCTGCGATTTCCTGAAATGTAATGACGACTTGTACTAATTTCTCTCATTTCAAAGTGAAGCAGCGCTGCTTATTATAACCCCGCAGAGGAAACTAAGACAGATAGAGCATGAATACACTCTCGTCCATCTCCTGAGGGCTCACACACACTGTGAAAGGACCAGAGATCAGAGAGCAGAGACCAGAGACCAGAGAGCAGAGACCAGAGACCAGAGACCAGAGACCAGAGACCAGAGACCAGAGAGCAGAGAGCAGAGAGCAGAGAGCAGAGACCAGAGAGCAGAGACCAGAGAGCAGAGAGCAGAGAGCAGAGACCCGAGAGACCAGAGAGCAGAGAGCAGAGACCAGAGAGCAGAGACCAGAGACCAGAGACCAGAGACCAGAGAGAGATCAGACCAGAGACCAGAGACCAGAGACCAGAGAGCAGAGAGCAGAGAGACCAGAGACCAGAGACCAGACCAGAGACCAGAGATCAGAGACCAGAGACCAGAGATCAGACCAGAGACCAGAGAGCAGAGATCAGAGACCAGAGAGCAGAGACCAGAGCAGAGAGCAGAGAGCAGAGACCAGAGACCAGAGAGCAGAGACCAGAGACCAGAGACCAGAGACCAGAGACCAGAGACCAGAGAGCAGAGACCAGAGACCAGAGAGCAGAGACCAGAGACCAGAGATCAGACCAGAGACCAGAGATCAGAGACCAGAGAGCAGAGAGCAGAGAGCAGAGAGCAGAGAGCAGAGACCAGAGAGCAGAGAGCAGAGAGCAGAGACCAGAGACCAGATCAGACCAGAGAGAGACCAGAGAGCAGAGACCAGAGACCAGAGACCAGAGACCAGAGACCAGACCAGAGAGCAGAGACCAGAGACCAGAGACCAGACCAGACCAGAGACCAGAGAGCAGAGACCAGAGACCAGAGACCAGAGACCAGAGACCAGAGACCAGAGATCAGACCAGAGACCAGAGACCAGAGACCAGAGACCAGAGACCAGAGACCAGAGACCAGAGACCAGAGACAGAGACCAGACCAGAGACCAGAGACCAGAGACCAGAGACCAGAGACCAGAGAGCAGAGACCAGAGACCAGACCAGAGACCAGAGAGCAGAGACCAGAGACCAGAGATCAGACCAGAGACCAGAGACCAGAGATCAGACCAGAGAGCAGAGACCAGAGACCAGAGACCAGAGAGCAGAGACCAGAGACCAGAGACCAGACCAGAGAGACCAGAGAGCAGAGACCAGAGACCAGAGACCAGAGACCAGAGACCAGAGACCAGAGACCAGAGACCAGAGACCAGAGACCAGAGACCAGAGACCAGAGACCAGAGATCAGACCAGAGACCAGAGACCAGAGACCAGAGACCAGAGACCAGAGACCAGAGACCAGAGACCAGAGACCAGAGACCAGAGACCAGAGACCAGAGACCAGAGAGCAGAGACCAGAGAGCAGAGAGCAGAGAGCCCAGAGACCAGAGACCAGAGACAGAGACCAGAGACCAGAGACCAGAGACCAGAGACCAGAGACCAGAGACCAGAGATCAGAGACCAGAGACCAGAGACCAGACAGAGACCAGAGACCAGAGACCAGAGACCAGAGACCAGAGACCAGAGAGCAGAGACCAGAGACCAGAGACCAGAGAGCAGAGACCAGAGACCAGAGAGCAGAGACCAGAGACCAGAGACCAGAGACCAGAGACCAGAGAGCAGAGACCAGAGACCAGAGACCAGAGACCAGAGACCAGAGACCAGAGACCAGAGACCAGAGATCAGACCAGAGAGCAGAGACCAGAGACCAGAGACCAGAGACCAGAGACCAGAGACCAGAGAGCAGAGACCAGAGACCAGAGATCAGACCAGAGAGCAGAGACCAGAGATCAGACCAGAGACCAGAGATCAGACCAGAGACCAGAGACCAGAGACCAGAGAGCAGAGACCAGAGAGCAGAGAGCAGAGACCAGAGACCAGAGACCAGAGATCAGAGACCAGAGACCAGAGACCAGAGACCAGAGATCAGAGACCAGAGACCAGAGACCAGAGACCAGAGACCAGAGAGCAGAGACCAGAGACCAGAGAGAGACCAGAGACCAGAGATCAGACCAGAGACCAGAGACCAGAGACCAGAGAGCAGAGAGCAGAGACCAGAGACCAGAGACCAGAGAGCAGAGACCAGAGACCAGAGATCAGAGACCAGAGACCAGAGATCAGAGACCAGAGACCAGAGAGCAGAGACCAGAGACCAGAGACCAGAGACCAGAGACCAGAGACCAGAGATCAGACCAGAGACAGAGACCAGACCAGAGACCAGAGACCAGAGAGCAGAGACCAGAGACCAGAGACCAGACCAGAGACCAGAGACCAGAGACCAGAGACCAGAGACCAGAGACCAGAGAGCAGAGACCAGAGACCAGAGACCAGAGACCAGAGAGACCAGAGACCAGAGACCAGAGACCAGAGACCAGAGACCAGAGACCAGAGACCAGAGACCAGAGACCAGAGACCAGACCAGAGACCAGAGACCAGAGACCAGAGACCAGAGACCAGAGACCAGACCAGAGACCAGAGAGCAGAGCAGAGACCAGAGACCAGAGACCAGAGACCAGAGACCAGAGACCAGAGACCAGAGACCAGAGACCAGAGACCAGAGCAGAGCAGAGACCAGAGACCAGAGACCAGAGACCAGAGACCAGAGAGAGACCAGAGATCAGACCAGAGACCAGAGACCAGAGACCAGAGACCAGAGACCAGACCAGAGAGCAGAGACCAGAGACCAGAGACCAGAGACCAGAGAGCAGAGATCAGACCAGAGACCAGAGACCAGAGACCAGAGACCAGAGAGCAGAGACCAGAGACCAGAGACCAGAGAGCAGAGACCAGAGACCAGAGAGCAGAGACCAGAGAGCAGACCAGAGACCAGAGATCAGACCAGAGACCAGAGACCAGACCAGAGAGCAGAGAGCAGAGATCAGACCAGAGACCAGAGATCAGAGACGAGACCAGAGACCAGAGAGCAGAGAGCAGAGAGCAGAGACCAGAGAGCAGAGATCAGACCAGAGACCAGAGATCAGAGACCAGAGACCAGAGACCAGCAGAGAGCAGAGAGCAGAGATCAGACCAGAGACCAGAGATCAGACCAGAGAGCAGAGACCAGACCAGAGATCAGAGATCAGACCAGAGAGCAGAGACCAGAGACCAGAGACCAGAGAGCAGAGAGCAGAGAGCAGAGAGCCGAGATCAGACCAGAGACCAGAGACCAGAGATCAGAGAGAGACCAGAGACCAGACCAGCACACTTTAACGTGAGTGGTCAGAGAACGTTAGGACTGTCAGGCTCTGGGATTTATGGACCAGTCCTGATTAAACAGGATGGATGAAAGAGACATGAGCAGCTGTAAAGACCTCGACGGTCAGGGACCGAATTAATTTCATTATTTAAATAATCACTTTAAAACTGTCGTTGTGTGTGGCTGTAAAAAGAATCAGCTGCGTACTCTGGATGTGAGACACTGTGGGAGCATCGAGGCAGAAACATTTCTGTTTCTGAAAAATCTCAGAGGGAAAGAGAAGCTCGGCGGACTCCACTTCAAAGCTCCAGGTTCGATCCGTACATCAGAGCCCCTCTCCTTCGGGACTGACGTCTCCCAGGGACGTCCAGGAGCTGGAGTAATTGGAGGAGACCGTCTGTGATTTTAATCCCCTGCAAATGTGCCTCGTCTGATTTGTACAGTGACGACTCGAGCACAAACTGCTGAAAGACAAAGCTCCTGAGACGGCTTCACTTCCTCCTCACAGGACGCCTCCGATGTTTTTAGCATCTTCCTCACCGACTTCTGTGAAACACGGAGTTTACAGAGGAAGGTTTGGCCAGAATGTTCTGGTGCCAGCTCAAAGCTCTGTAACATCAGACCAGCACGCCCTGGGTCCTGGGCCCCTGAGTCCTGGGTCCCTGGGTCCTGGGCCCCTGAGTCCTGGGTCCCTGGGTCCTGGGCCCCTGAGTCCTGGGCCCCTGAGTCCTGGGTCCCTGGGTCCTGGGTCCCTGGGCCCCTGAGTCCTGGGCCCCTGGGCCTCATTACATTTCCCTTGTGAATTTTTTTTTTCCACAGTGCAATTACACCAAGATCCCACATAATACAAGAGCTGTGAGAAAAGGGCTTAAGACCTGAAGTGAAACCTACTTTTTCATTTCCAGCCAAGGAAGGAATTAGAAAAGGAAGAGCCACAGAGGAGGAGGAGGGAGGAGGAGGAGGAGGAGGAGGGAGGAGGAGGGAGGAGGGAGGAGGGAGGAGGGAGGAGGATAATTCAGCCTCAGGATGTTTGAAGGCAGGAAAATGAGGAACACACAGCAGAAATGAATGTGGAGGATTTGGTTTCAGCTCTGACTGGAAATGGAGGAAATGTGGACACACTTTCTTTTACTCATTATGTTTGAAGTTCTGCCGTAAATCTTTTCTTTAAATTCAGCAGCATGAAAGTGAAACGGCTCCTCAGCTCCTGGTTCATATGCAGATTAAGGTGAAGGCACCTCTGAGCCTCTGTCTCTGGTTCTGTGTGTTCGCTCTGAAGCGGGAGGCGGGTGGAGGACTGTTTCCATGCTGACGGAGGTGTGCTGATAAAGAAGAGCAGAAGAAGAATGAGCGGAGTTGGTGCTGACGGCGTGGATTACAGAGGATTCCTCTCCATTCACACGTTCACCGTGTGGACGCCTCCTGCTGTGTTTCTGTTTCCATAATCCCATCTGTTTAACCTGTGCACCTCCCCCCTCAGCGTCTCCCTCCTCCTCCCCTCGGCTCAGATTCACTCCTCCTGTTTTTCTTCCTTGTTCCTTATTTAGCTTCTTCCCTCTCTTCATCCTCTGCTTCACCTGCTCCTTCCTTTATTCTCGTTCTTCTCTGTTGCTTTTCTTCTTTCCTCTTTCTGTCTTCTGAAGTCCTTCCATCCTTGTCCTCTGTCATATCATCTCATTTCTAATTCAGTCTTTAGTTTAGACAGAACACACACACAGTTTAACAGCAGCAGGTTTTTCCTCCATCAGCAAGTTAAAAACCAGAAAGAGCACTTTGATGTCTGTTAAACATCACACAGCAAAAACAGCAACACGGACCTGAAAACACCTGGAACTCAAATCTCACCGCACAGCATGCTGGGTTTAACAGAGGCAACGTTTTATTCCCCAACTCTGAGAGCGCGTCGCTGACGACAGAACGAGGCCGCCCGAAAATCCATCACTGTTTCTGAATCACAGGAAAACAGCTGAGGCCACGCTGATCTGAGGTGAGACAGATTTTAACTCCACTGACTTTTTAATAAACAGGGTCTACTCATTAACACTCAGCCATTCTCTGTCTGTTAATTAAAAACAGGAGGAAATAACGTCACACTGTCATGTGCTTTGAATTTGTTCATTCACTGAATAAAAAGACAACGGGGATAAAAACAGTGACCTGAATATGAAATCATCAAACAACAGTCTGAAACTTCAACTTTACACCAGCAGTGAAAAACAAATCGGATGAAAGGCTCATAAATGTTCACAGTCTGACGTTAAAGGTGAGGAAACACTGCACAAACACATTCATCATATAAATATATAAAAATATTCATATAAAGTCGCTCAAAGCTCCAAAGAGTCTGAATCAACAACAGGCAGAACGAGCATCAGCTGCTCAGTCTGAAGACGTGAACATGAAAGAAAATCATTTGGCTTTAAATGCATCAATAAAAACTTTCAGAGTCGGAGGTGAAAACACGGCGGTGTGTGTCTGAATGAACTGAACGGATCAGCCAGTGCCAATAAAAAGCTTTTTAAAGAACCGCGGGCGAGCGGCGGCTCCGCTCGGCCTCCGGTTTCTCAGCCTCCCACACAGAAATGAGCCCACCTCCAGCTCTCACACACCCAAAGGAAAACCTCTCACATTTCACTCATTCAGCCGAGTGACAATTCTTCTGTTTAATAAAGTTTTTGATAATTGATCTGCCGATATGCTCGTCACAGCGTTTCCAGTTTCCAGTGATGTACAGAGAAAACGAGGAGCACAGCTTCTCATCTGAGCAGCTGGAGTCACGTGTCTGACATTTCTTCATCAGTTATTTTTCTAATGAGCCTAAAGCACCAACATGAAAGGCGTCTGTACGTGTCGTCTGCAGGAAAAACTAATTCAGTCTCTCAAAGGTTTTTTTTTCCCTCTTCATCCACCTGTTTTTCTTCCTCCTTCAAATGACCAGAGCCTCGAGCATGTGCAGAAACCCGATCGTGAAGTGGGTCAGGCAAATTAGGAAACAAGGAGAAACCTCCTGTCTGAAATCTGTCAGGAGTGACGTCGACTGTTTTCAGCCTCATCAGGGAACATCAGGGAACATCAGGAAACATCAGGAAACATCAGGGAACATCAGGGAACATCAGGAAACATCAGGGAACATCAGGAAACATCAGGGAACATCAGGAAACATCAGGAAACATCAGGGAACATCAGGGAACATCAGGGAACATCAGGAAACATCAGGAAACATCAGGGAACATCAGGAAACATCAGGGAACATCAGGAAACATCAGGGAACATCAGGGAACATCAGGAAACATCAGGGAACATCAGGAAACATCAGGAAACATCAGGGAACATCAGGGAACATCAGGAAACATCAGGGAACATCAGGGAACATCAGGAAACATCAGGGAACATCAGGGAACATCAGGGAACATCAGGGAACAAGCTGCTGCTGCTGCTGCTCAGATGACCAACATTACTTAGTGGTTAACAAAGTTTGTCTCTAGCTGCGCCCACAGATGACTGGTGTGATGGGAGGATGAAAGGAAATGAAAATCAAAGTGTTTCATCTCTTTCTATTCTTCCTCTGTTAAACCACCGCACACAGCCTGACGTGGTTTCACCCTAAAAACGACATTAACGTGCTTTTAAAACGAATCTCGCTGAAGAGCTGATCGGTTTGTCGGGATTATTGTGGAGGGAAAGATGTTTCCTTTCATGCCTAAAACTTTGGCTGTAGGAGAACGCCACCAGAGAGGAGGAGGAGGAGGAGGAGGAGGAGGAGGAGGGAGGCTGACATTTAACAGAGGATGATAAATCTGTTGGATGTGTTTTTGTGAAATCCAAACAGTGTCTTTCATTGTTTTCCTTCAGTTTATCAGAGGTGATAGAGGAAAGAAGCTGAGCAGCTCGTCAGAAACCAAATATTATCCTTCTCTCCCTCCCTCCGTCTGCCACCCAGATAAAACTTTAAAATAGAGATGAAACAAACAGAGGAAGATGCGAACAGTTCTCTGCTCGTGCGTCTGAACATCTGAATGTAAAACGATGGAGCTGTGAAACTCAGCCAGAGGCTGCACATTACAAAAACACTGAGCTGGGAAACGTTTAGTAGTGTAGTCATAGTAAAGACAGTCCTGCCTGTGCTCCTGGAGCATTCACCTCCTCTGCCGTGAACTGTCCCCTCGCTGCCGGCTCTCACACAGGAAAAGGCCTCCTGCAACAACATGTCACATGTTCACATCACGGGACGAGAGACAACGAAAACCATGACTGATGGACTGTGTGTAAACATAAAGACTGTGGCCCCAAATTCACAGGAGAGGAGAGGAGAGGAGGAGGAGAGGAGCGATGGGCCTGGTCTGCCTGGAGACAACGTATGCGAGCACAGGTGCTGGAAGCTGCTTCTGACCTGAACTGCAGGTGAAGCTACACTGAACTAAATCCTCTTCATCAGCACAGCTGCTGTCATCAGTATCTATGCAGCATACAGAACATAAAGCAGCGAACCTAACACCCGGCTGCTGCATCATCATGTCACCGTGACGACGAGCCATAATAAACAGGCGTCCTCATCACTGTGTCTGCATTAATCCATAGTAACAGTTGCTAATGACCTGAGGTATCAGAGCCCTATACAAGAGTAACTCTACACATAAGGTGAGTGTCTCACCGTCAGTAGAAAGGCGACTGGGGGCTGATGTACAGACTCTGTGTTTGGGAGGCAGGGGGGGTGAGAGTGGGGAGAGAAGAGAGGGGAGAGAGGGGGAAGGAGGGGGGCGGGGCAGGGGGAGGGAGGCAGGAGGCGAAGGCCCTGCTGCCGCATGTCACGACCCTGGGACTGGTGGTGGAGGAGGGGATGGCGAGCGGAGGAGAGGGGCTGCTGGGAGAATCACAGGAAGCTCCGCTCAGGAAGGACGAGTCTGGAAGAGAGGAAACAGAGAGAGAGAGGGAGAGGAGCTGAGAGAGGGGTGGAGGAGGAGGAGGGAGAGAGGAGGCAACACAAAGACAGGGCAGGTGGACAGAAGCAGAAAGAGAAGAAAATAGAAAAGGGGAGAGCGACGAGATGAGACGTGTGGAGAGAAAGGTGAGAAAAGACAAAGAGGGAAGTAAAGAAGGACGATGGGTGAAGAGAGGGAAGGAGCTCGTGGTGCATTCAAACAGACACATGAAACATTGCTGCATCATTTTAGGCCAAATTCCCCCAGAGAAAACACGAGAGCAGGGACTGAGACATGCAGTGACCGATGAAGGACAGAGGACGAAGGACAGGGGACACGGTTTCTCTCCTGTGGGTTGAGCTTTGTCACCAGAAGATAATCAGCCTCCTGTGGGGCTGCCAGCGTGAGAAAAAGTGGATGAGAGAGTTAGATTAAAAGCGTGGACCTCCAGCAGCCTCTTCATACTGATGTGCAGACTGAGCCCCACCTTTAGCTGCATGGATGGTGAATTAAAGCTGCACTTAAGCTCCGTCCCCAAGAGACACGCTAAGTTTAAAAAAAAAAACAGAGGGATGATGTTCAGGACAGAGAGCTGAGGGACTGAACAGCTGTGTGTCACAGGAAAGGCATGATGGGAGACTTTTAAACATCACTGTCCATTTCTGTCCACGTAACCACGATGACATTTCAGCACATAAAACTGGATCGATGTTCGCAAGCAGGAGCTGAGGGACGGAAACTCAGCGCTGAGGAACCTACAACCAGTGAATCCTACACAGGACGGAGCCTGATGGGTTTAAATACTGAGTGAGATTAGTTTAGTTTCCTGTGCTGTTTAATTTCCTTTATGTGCTTAATGTAAAACACGAGGAGAAGAAGAAGACAAAATAATGTGTGAATAAATGATGATGTTAGATGATAATATGTAATAATGCAGATGAATGTGCTCCTGAAACGAGTCCAGCTCTGTCTGAACTGTGTATGAATACAAATGGACTGTTTTAAAATGCACGTGTAAAGTGATGGGATGTCCGCGGCTCTGCTTCCACGGACATTACCTTCACATAAAAACCTTCCATTTAAAGTGAGTGTTGTTTTTATTACAGTGCAGCTGCCTGTTTAAAGCCTCTGCACCAGGGTCAACAGTTTAAACTCTGCGGCCTCAAACAGCCTCCTGCAGCACGGCAGCCTGCAGTCACATAAAACCGTTCTCTAACTAAATATCATCGCCCCATCACAACCTGGAAACCTCGTGTTGAACTTCCCGACTTTAACTTCTCCTTCCAGATAAATGAAATTTCCAGGCAGGAAGATCGGCTGCCAGCATGTCACAGGTCCTGCTGGTGAACCTGCTCACACTGCCTCTCCTCTGCCTCAGCTAACAATCCTGCTTGTTTATTCATACGCCACGAGTAAACAGAGTGTTTACGCATTCAGCAAACACAACATCCAAACAAGCAAGCGTCATCATATATCTATATGTGTCCTGGGCTGGATGTTTGGGAACACTGGACACGCCACATGCATGTTAAGCTGGGTTTATGGAGTGTGTGTGTGTGTGTGTGTGTGTGTGTGTGTGTGTGTGTGTGTGTGTGTGTGTGTGTGTGTGTGTGTGTGTGTGTGTGTGTGTGTGTGTGTGTGTGTGTGTGTGTGTGTGTGTGTGTGTGTAGACTGTACCCAGGTGTGTGTGTGTGTGGTGTGTGCCAGTGTGTGGTGTGTGTGTGTGTGTGTGTGTGTGTGTGTGTGGCATCCTTTGGCATCCTCCAGCAGCACACACAGCTTATCTGGGATGTAGGTGCACACACACACACACACACACACACACACACATGGGATCACAACACACACACACACACACACACACACACACACACACACACACACACACACACACACACACACACACACACACACACACACACACACACACACACACACACACACACACACACACACACACACACACACATACACACTTTTTACTCCATGTTACTGTTCTGTTAGTTATCATAGCTTCTGCAGGTGTGAGATGAAGCCAGGTGCTGAGTAACGTCAGGTGAGCTGTATTAGGAGCTGAGTCAGGACCTTGTACAGGAGCAGCAGCTTCCCGTCCTGTGCAGGTGTGGAGTACAGGTGGTACTCGGGCTGTGACCAGCAGTTCTTGCGGCAGAAGAAGTCGAGCAGGCTGACAGCGGAGCTGATCTGACTCTGCTTCAGTGACAGCAGGTTGGTGGGGGACAGGGGAGTGCCGGGAAACAGGGGGAACACAGCCCTGTCCACGTCGTCTGACAGCACGGAGACAAACACGGCGTTAGCGCTAGCGCTCATTAGAACAGACGTTTCGTTATACAGAGAGGACTGATGGGCAAGAACGTGGATTTTATCCATTCAAAATTAAAAATTTACATTTTTCATTAAAAATTAAAATTTACAGCAGAATAAAGTGTGAAAAACACAAAGGATCTGAATACTGAAGCCACCACATCACTCCCTGTATGAATCTCTCCATCTGTCCACCTTCTTACACCTTCACCCGTCTCTCTCCACCTCTGAAGCTCCATCTCCATCCTGAATCTGTCTCTTATCTCCACCATGGATCTAACTCCCAAATAAATGTTTCATTCATTTTCCCAGGAGTCTCTCTCATCTATCCCTCCCTGAATCTGTCCACATCCTCCTGTCTCTCTCTCTCTCTCTCTCTCTCACTCTCTTGTAGAAGAACAAGGGAGTGTAGTAGTAGTAGTGTCTCACTGCTCTCATAAATATTTCACAGTCCATTTGTGGGAGAGTTAACTTTAAAACTTTTCTCATTTTCAGAAATGTCTCCGAGCATCAGGAAAGTGAGGTCTTCATCGTCAGATTATTATCGTGGCTGTATCAATACACGAGTGATGAATGTGGTTTGTAATGGATGAGACAAAGTTAGAACCCGCTCTAACTCGCAGGATAGAAACTGAAATATCATCATGTTCAATTAAACAGCAGGATTTTACAGGCAGACTGAAAAACACAGAGCAGGTCTGTTCAACAACAGAAAGCTTCAGTCGGAGCAGCACGTTTCACACTAACCTGGTGATGATACCATAAAAACATTAAACACAAACCTGCGATGATAAAACTAATAATCATATAAATCAGTACAAAGTTTTCAATATGACCATGAAGCTACGAAAGAACTTCCCTCAGCTCGATGCCACAAATGTTATTTCACCTTCTTACCTGTCAAAGTGTCAAAGTATTTTCCAAACAGGACACACACACACACACACATCAGCCTCCTCCTCACCTCCTGCTGCTCCTGGGTAGAAGGGGCTCTCCAGGCGAGGCGGCAGGGATATGGGTCTCAGAGGAGAGCATCCATCACCTCCTCCCATCATCCCTCCAGCGTTCCTGTGCAGAACAGAGGTCCCGTTCCCTCCTCCTCCTCCTCCTGCGTTGTTTCCCGGGTATGCCCTGCTGTTGTACTTCCTCCCAGCGACCCCTCCGTCCTTGATCCCCGCCGGTTTGGCCAGCGTCACCTCCACTGTGGCTCCATCAATCTGGGCTCCGTTCATTAAACCGAGCGCAGTGATGGCGTCCTCGCGGCAGCGGTAGTGGATGAAGCCGTAGTCTGTGAGTTTCTTGACGCGCTCCACGGAGCCCGGTTTGAAGCGGGAGAACTCCTGACGAAGAGTTTCTTCACTGGTGCTTAGCATCAGATTACGCACCTGTAGCAGAGGAACACAACACACCAACATTCAACAGTATTATCCGACCTACAGGTGCTAACACAGGTGAACACTGATCATTACAGAGGACGTCTGTCCTGAGCTGATGCATCAGCTGCTGATCCATGAGTGGGACAGTTTATTTCATATATGCAGAAAGATGACATCCCTGCGAGCGCTGCAGGTTTTTTATTATTCCTGCTCAACTGTTCTGACCTAAAAAATATAGATGAGTCATGTTTCAGTGGAAAATAAATCCCCAGTTTTCTAACCAGGAAAAGTGTTTACAGTTTATCTGAGCACTGAAACAGTGTAGTTCACTTGCTGCATGTAGAAGAAATTTAAGCATCCAGGATAAATTCTGTACGCAACACTGGTATTTATCTGATGTAACTGAGTCATCTGAGGTACGAGTTCTCAGATTCAGGTCTATTCCCTGATGCTTACACTTACCTCTGACTTTTCTTTTAACCTACAGTTCATCAGGATATTCTCTGAGATCTGAATTTCCTCTTTCCGGTCCAGAGCCAACATTTTCTGAATGAAGACGAGGAGGGAAAGGAGGAAGGACAAAGACCGAGGTTCCACCACAGTAAAACAGAATGTGGCTTTCTAATGAACCGAACATCTCACAAAGATAGTAAAGTAACATCTGCTATGTTAATTCTCTGATGTCCTTGGAGAATTAATGGAATTTCCTGCCTCCTCCTTCTTCCTGCTTTCCACCTCTGAAACATCCCTAAAACTCTGAATTTGCCATGACTGATGAAAATACGACCGCTCTCTCCAAACTAAGCCGACACTCCGGAGTGTGATGACCTGATTCAGAGCTTCTTAAATCAGAGGAAGCTGTGGTTATTCCTCTGCTGGCAGAGTCACTGTGGATCCGTGCAGCAGTACACACACATCACCACCAGCTCGATTTACCTCTGGGCCTCCCGGGCTAAAAATACCCTCCTTCACCCCACTGTAAGGTGCTTTTAGGTTTGTGTGTGTTACCCTTAGATCACATCTCAGTCTGCCGGTGTAAAAGCCTCCACAGTAATTGATCCCCTGGAGGACGTACAGCTCCTGTGAGTCTCGCTCACCTTTGATCTGAACGGCGCTGCTGAGTATTTCAGAGGCGTCTCCCTAAAACACTGACCTTTGGCTGCAGAGCGGCACAGGACAGGGCAGGAGGACAGGGCAGGGACTAACTTTTTCATCTGCAGTGATCCCAAAATAAAGGCTTTAGAAAGGTGCGTAGGCACGTACATAAAGGACTCTGATGCGCTGCATGACCTCCTCGTCCACGTTTTTCTCAGGCTGAGCCCAGTCCACGTGGATGGAGTGACCCCACAGCTGGAAGGTTCCTGTTAAACACAGAGGAAACAGATTCGCTAACATCGGCTCAGTGCTCCTGAATAAATCTCCACTCTCACACACTTTCCCTCTCATATGCAGTGAAATGCTGCACTGAAGCAGGAAAGGAAAGCAGCACTGCAACACATTCAAACGTCACATTAACAAAACATGGAACAAGGAATGTAATAAAGTGAGAGAGGCCCTGATGAGCAACACCTGCAGATGAAAAACATTTACTCTCACATGAGTGATGATGATGGAGTAGTTCCTGGAAACAGACAGTAAACTGATCAAAGCTCAGTCCCTCTGCTAAACAATGTCCTGCTGTGTACAGATAAAATAACCAGATAGGAGTAAAGTGTTTGTGGCTAATCCTCCCCCAATACTTCCTCACAGCAGTCCTGCTCACTGAGGTCCAGACCAGAGGTACAGCGACAGAACTGTATCACAGTAACTACATCACAGTACATATCACCACCCAGCTGTACTGGGAACACTTCAACACTTTTGTAATGGTGAAAGTGGTGAAAACCATCTATTTCCTGCTGACGTGACTGTGTGAACCCAGTGGTGCTGCAGCACTAACACCTGTCCCACCTGTTTTCAGACCGTTTCTGAGACGCTGATTCAACATCTTCATCACTTTGGGGGACGGAGTGTCCAAGCCAGAGGTGACGTCTCCAAACGTCTCTGTGCAGTGGACTGTGTTAGTTTTAGCTGAGTGATCTGAACGTTTCTGAAGTCTCTCAGTTAAATTCCACTACAGACGTTCCTGCTGCTGTGTTTTGTGTTCTAGCTCCCTCTGCTGGACAAAGACACCAGCTGATTCAGGGTCAGCGAGGTGGCTGAACCGACACACGCTGTACAAAGAGTGTGTGTTGGCATGTTAAAGAAAAGCAGTGATGGCTCAGAGGAGAAGGACGTGTGGCAGGATGTTACCAGGTATGAGCTTCCTCCTCGCCATGGCTGCTGCTTTGTGGGATTCATACTGAACAAAGGCAAAACCTCGATTTCTGCTCTTATCTGTGGAGCTGGGATACACAATCACATCCACCACCCCGTCCGTCACCTGGGACACACACACACACACACACAGATATGCAGACATGAGATGAGTGTGGTGAGGACACGGTAATTAGAGGGAAACATGTGCAAAGTGTTTACAGCGTCTGTGTGGAGGCAGACGAACAGTGAACACGAACATCTGCTGAGTCGTTTACTGCGAGTTTTTCATGCGTTTAATCTCTGTGATTTACTTGATTACTGCAAAGTGTGAAACCACATGCTGTGGTTAACGAGGGGAAAAACTGTGGTTTGGGTTTTCTACACTTACGACATACGGCCAAAACTATGTGGACACTAACTGCAGCGATCGGTCTGGGCCTTTCATGGTTTTAGCTCAAACGAAGGGAAATCTTGATATTTTAGAAAACAGTGGACACTTTCCTGTTTCAACAGGACGAGGTTCATGCACTTTGTCCAAACCTTCAGAGTTTCTGTTATAATAGAACTGTGTACCTTCTTCATCTCCTCCATGATCTCTTCCTTCCTCTTGTCTTTGGGGATGGAGCCAATGAAGAGGCGGCAGTTATCCAGACTCACACACACTCCGATGAACTTCCCCTGGCGGATCTCGTAGTTGTCCAGCATCTGGATGGCCCTCTGAGCTGCTTCTCTGCACCACAATCAGTAATCACCAAAGCTTCATTAATCATAAAGAGTTCACTGCCTAACTGGGCTGTTGTTGTTGAACTTGCCTGAGCCTGTGATTCAGGTGATTTCTATCTTTCTGAGCCGTTACCTGGTGGTGTACATGACGAAGGCGTAGCCGCGGTTCTCTCCGCTGAACTCCATCATCAGTCTGAACTCGTAGATCCGGCCGGCTCTCTCAAACAGAGGCACCAGCTGGTCTTCGTATATGTCTCTGGGAATCTTCCCCACGAACACCTCACAGCCCCGCGGGGGGGCCGGGCCCTCCCAACCTGGAGCGCACAGACACACACATCGTGTGGCGAAGGTGAGCCGAGCTCAGCCACCTTCAGGTTTTTATCTATCAGTCTTTAACAGAAGCCAGATTCACCCGCTGTCGTGCGTTTGAGAGGTTCGTTTCTTGTTATATCTGATTCGGTACATTGATCTTTTTTATTTTTTTGTGTTTAAAATGTTCACACGTCTCTGGTCGTCTTTTAGCAGATTAAACTGATCACTGGGGGGTTTATTATTTGGGTTATTAATCCGTCTAATGCAGCTGAATTTCCCAGCAGGCGACTTTCATCAGACATTCATCAGTGGACTGACTGGAAATGAGATTACAGTGTGTGCAGAGCCCTCGTCTCCAAAATCTTATTTTACAGACCTGTCAGAAATATTACACATACATCTTCAATGTGTGTCGTTTTCCATGATTCTTTCAGAACTTAATAACTAATGATCATGATTTCATTATAGATTAATCTACAACTAATAGATTGTTTTGTCTACAAAATTAATCACAATTCACACTTTGTCCTGGTTAATCACAGTGTATGAAGCTGTTTGGTTTTCTTTGATGTATTACCTGTGTTTGTGGCCTTTTCACACACACACACACACAGACAGACACACACAGACACACACACACCTGGTGGAGGTCCACCGTACTTCCTCTGCCCGTTCTCCTGAACCATGTCGTACCCTGTCTTCTCAATCAGGGCGAGCAGAGCCATCTCCTTAGCGCAGGACACCCTGAACTCATCTTCACCCACCAGCGGACTGATTTCACCGGGGTCTCCCTCCATGACTCCGTCTGACTCCCTGTCGCTGTCTGTCCAACAAGCGGTGAAGCAAAACTTCCAAAAACGTACTTTTTACTGTGACATGTGAGCTGCTTCTTTACCTGAGTTACTGCACGTGTGGAAATTATTCAGTGATTCAATTGATAAAAAATAATTATCAGTCACTGTTTGTTTGTTTTCAGCTTCAAGCTTTTCACCTTGGACTCTGGAAACTAGTAACAGCCAAGTTTAACTACTTTCTCTTATTTTACAGACTTAACAAATCATTTTTTTTACAATTTAAGAGTGATTTAATCCCAAACAACAGACTGGAAACTAAAGCACAGTGTTGGATGTTGGAGCTACGATCAAGTCAAAATAACTTTTAATAAAACACAACATTTTTATCGTATTTAAGCCTTTAAATGACTTCAGCCTAACTCTGAGAGCCAATTAGCAACATTAGCAACATTAGCATTAGCTTTTTAACCGCTACGTGTGAGCTAGTCGTAAAAACGTCAAAAACTAGAACAACTAGTTAAAAACTAGCACAGAACATGCTAATGGGTTAGCTAGTGTTAACGCTAGCGTCTCTGTGACGGTTTGCCGGTAACTTTCACGAAAAAAAACGTTTTTCACGATCAGCGGTTCCGTTGATAACTTAGCTAACTACGCGGAAACAAACCCTCACCGGCTCTGTCTTTCGCCATTACGCCTCGGGGTGAAACGTTTTCTTCTCCGCCGGAGTCAAACCTCAAACCGCGACACTTCGCAGAAAATGTTCGGGAGAAAAAAAAAAAGATTGGTTGTCAACAACCTGCCAGCATCTCGAGTCAACTCGGTTTGATTGAAGTGAAGCGGAGTCACTCTGAGCCAATCAACGCGGGAATCCGGAGCACAGGGGGCGGGACAATGCGCAGGCCTTCTACATTTATGATTTTCTTCTATGAAAACAAAGAAGAAAAATAAAAACCTGAAAAAAATGAGTCCAGTTCAACATTCAGATGAGAAATGGTTCTCAGCAAAAACTCAAAACTGTCAGAAAAATACAATCTTTATTAGACTCAGGTCGTGAATTTACATTTTTACAGATTATTTTCACGTGTACTTGAAATTCTCAGACTGCAGACCCGCAAAGACAAGAACCATCCTGGTGTTAGCTGAGAGTCCGCTCACTCGCTCAGGCTTCTGCGTCCTTTACGAGGCCATCCAGATGAGGAAGGGCAGCAGGACGGCCAGCAGGGCGGAGCAGGTGGACACAGCCCTCAGGTAGAGAAGCAGACACGCCCCCAGCACCCACGTAACCTTGGCAACACGCCGGCTCAGGAGCAGCTTCCTCACGGTCTTACAGAACTGATGGAGAGGAAAAGAGATGAAGCGAGATGATGTGTTCACGTTAAACAGCTGATAATCCATGTTTGTACTGTGTACATGTACTGAACAGTTCATGTATTGTTCATAATTATTGCGTTAAATACTGAGCTGTATTAGTAAAAGAAAGTTTTTCCTATTTGTTGTCTATAACTTGTGTCTCTGTTCAGTTTCAGTGTAAAACATGCTGATTTATCTCCCTGTCTCATGCATGAAATGTGTGAAGCAGTGAACTGAAATAACAAATTCCAGATTCATATCCAGACCTTTGGATAATCTATGACAGATCTATTGTTTCCTCAATCAAAAATAAATAAATCCATGTTTTTTGTGTTTGACTCTGGTCGAGTTTAAAGTCAGAACCATAAACAACCTCTGGGAGGAGTCGTTGCACTGTGACATTTACACACTGTGATGAATGAGCTTCAGTTCCTACATTAACATTTTTTATATGATCTTTTTCTAAATGTAAAATCTAAAATCTAATCATCAGTGTTTAGTGAAAGATGGAAAGAGGGATGATCTGTTTCTCAGCTCACAGCTTCTCAGACATTAGTGGGAATGGTACCAGAAACAGGCTTTAGGTTTTTAAACTGACGGTCTCTGACTCTTGAAGCTCCCCTTTCCTCTCCCTCTCTCCTCCTCGTTCTGTCCATCAGTATCAAACCCAGCGTCTTGTTGGCTCCATTATTTCACAATTACTTCACTCTGTCACGCTTTTAATCAGAGGCTGCAATCAAAGCTCCAGCGAGACAACCATCTGCAGCTGAGAACAATACCACAGAAACAATGGAGCTTTCATCGACGGCCTGTTGCTGCAACAGGGAGGCTTAACCCAATTAAAGAGGGAGGCTGGTCTGATCTGTGATCAGCATTAATCTGCAGCAGGAAATAAACGTCTCACAGCTGAAAGTATCTGACCTTTAGCTGTGAGGTGCTTATTTCTGGAGCGGGTTTGTGGAAACAGTCAACAGAAGCCAGGAAAAGAGTGGAGGTCTGCTCCTGAACTGCTGAACTGTAAATACAGTGTTCCACAGGAGGGAAGTACTGCTGCTCGCTGCTTCTCTACGCTCAGTGAAGATTATTAGTCATAACCAGTTGTTCGTCATAGAAATGAGTCATAATTCAGTCAAATGTGAACACGGACATGATTTTTAGATTCAGTGTGTCTCATACTTTCCATCCGTGTCATTTTCTCTGATGCTCATCACAACTGAATGTCCAGTAATAATGTCATAATAATCCAGTGTGAAGACCTCCTGATCCTGATCCTGATCCTGATCCTGATCCTGATTCTGGTTAAATGTCTGTTGTTGAGCATCACCTGAAACGTCTGGAAGCTCATGACGGTGCCGTATCGACAGTACATGACGAAGTGTTCGCAGTTGTACCACAGCAGGCTGTAGGACACGTCGCCCTGCAGCTTCTCCGCCCTCCTGGCCACCTCCTCCCCCTGCAGCGCTGAACGGCTGCACATCTGGACACAGGACAGAACAGGTGGGGATTTTTATGGATTAACATTTATTCAATAGAAGTGTTCTGTTCCAACCAGGACAACATGTTTACAGTGCACACACACTCTGATCAGGTTTGGTTTGACCTCTGAGACGGGGTCGGATTTCAGTCACCTTGTCCATGGTGTTGATGAGGATCTCTGATCCGTAGGCGAAGTCCTCCACTGAGTCCACTCTCACACTGCCACACTGAGGACAAAAGACATTTATACACCAGTTTATTCTGTGAATACAGAACACACCCATTCCTGACAGGAGCCTGAGGACATCTGCTCCACCTCTGAACTTTAGTCCAGTTTAGAGATTCTGCTTCTTTACTGGAATCTGTCCAGATGGACACTTTCTACTTTTCTGCTACATTTAGGAAGGAAATGCTGTTTTTGCTCTCAGTCAGTGTACTGGGTAGAATGGGTGCTTCGCTACCTTGGCCAGTACTCCCAGTATGAGTCTGCTGTTGGTGACCATCTGTTTGATTCGACACTGGTCACTGGTGATGATGGGCATGATGTCTGGGATGAAATGTGCAACTCTGGAGAGGAGAGGAAAAAGGAGACAGAGAGAAGAACCTTGAATTCTGAACCGTCACTCTTCATCACATCTTTGACCACTCAGATCACAGTATCATGATGTCCATGGCCCTTCAGACTCACCTGCCTCCCCCGAGGTAAATCCCAAAGTGTGTGAACAGCGTCCTGGGCACCTCCAGCAGGTCTCCCCTCCTGAATATCAGGTCGTACTTACTCTGGCTCCTCTGTCCTCTCTGTCCATCTGCCTCGTTCTCTTTCTCTTTCTGCCTCGTCTTCTCCTCAGGGTCATGTCTCGGTGTGGAGATGAAGAGCAGAGTGAGCAGCTGCAGAGGAAACATGCTGTGAGCAGAAGGAGAGGGAAATGTAGTCGTCACCTCATAGGTGATTTTATTCTCTCGGGGGGGAGGGGCAGAAAGGGGATTAGAAAATGCCTCCGGGGCTGGTCGAGGGTCAGCGCCGGGTATTTTAGTCCTCAGCAGCTAAAGGTCATGATAGAAAAGCAGCACAATTCAGTTTCTGCAAACAGTTCTGATCAAAAACCAATCAACAAGTTGAGCATTGTCTAATTCCGACCTGGCAGATGAACAGCAGGTAAACAGGTCAGTGGAGAGAATCCTGCACACGCTCTGTCCACGGCGTTTCAGGTTCTCAACTCGGTTTGGTCAAAATGCTGTTGCACGTTTCTCACCTCCAGGATTTTCTGTTTTATTCTCATTTCTTTTGACCATGAACACGACTGTCGTCACAATGTTAAAAAAAAAAACACGACAGCTGCTCTCTGCTGTTCGGGGCTGATGCTGCACTTTCAGGCTGCCTCAGTTTTATTTCTCATTTTCTGTTTCTGAGAACTGAGCTGAGTCACACAAACCTCAGAACAATGGAGAGAGGATTATTATGACTAAGCAACTTGAATCTGGCCGTTTCTCAATTCAGCCTGTCGACTCAGTTCAGTTTCCCAACAACAGCTTGGCTTTTTTTTTTCTTTTGTCTTATTTCTGTGCAAAACCACCACAGCTCACACGGCAGGACTGTGAGAGACCAGCAGCTGATTAATGTCCCGGTCAACATCTGTATGTGCAGGACACACGTGATGGTTTCACCATGAGACGAGTGAAATACTGAAGATCACGCTGAAGCTCACAGTTAGCTCGTTAATCTCCGGTTTAATGCACATGCACATCGTGTTTTATTAAAGGTAAAGGTAAAAACAGTCAAATGGAAAACTGTGGTTTCACATGTGGTCATGTGTCACTTTAGACACTGATACTATAAAAATACACACTGAGCTTTTAACAGTGCGCCTGACTCAGACCAAGTCAAAGTCAGGAGGCTGCTGATATCATTGTGTGTGTGTGCATGTGTGTGTGTGTGTGCGTGTGTGTGTGTGTGTGTGTGTGTGTGTGTGTGTGTGTGTGTGTGTGTGTGTGTGTGTGTGTGTGTGTGTGTGTGTGAAGCAGTGCTCTGTAACAGCCAGTTTAACCACGTCTCATGCTGGTTCCACTGGTTTCCAGAAGAGGGCGACACATAACAGAGTTTTTCCTCCACAGACTGACACAGATTCTCCGAACAAACAGCAGCTGATGCTCTTACTCACTGATGAGTTAGTGAGGAAACGTACAGATTCAGTAACAGTTGAACTGTGACCTCCTGTTTAACACCCAAACCACTGAGCACGTCTCAGACCCAGAGAATTCAGCGAGTCCACTCTCCTTCCACTTCCTTTATTTACATAAAAAAAAAACAACAAAAGTGTTACAGCGTCGTAAAAAATCATTTCTGTACAAACGTTTGTGACTGTTAGAAAACAATCAGGTCGAGAAGAATATCTACAGATATGTACAGAAGAGCTTTAGGGGCTGAAATGAACACATTCTGACCTACGAGCCAAAGAAACTGAGTTTTTTTTCTACATGGTCGCCACAGAGTTGGACTTTCTCTGTGTAAATGTGTAAAAACCTGATTTCAGAAAATACTGCAGAGTAGAAGTAGTGTCACAAAAACCTTAACTCAACTTAACTCATGTTCCCTCATCACTCCTCAGTTTTTTCTCTCACACACATCGTCCTGCTGCCACAAACACACACACAACACCAAACGTGGTTTAATCCGCCACTGAAAATAGTCCCCAACAAACAGTTCATCCTGTTTGTTCAATAAAAGTAAAAAAAATTTGGAGAAAATCTGATTATTAAATGATCTTTGGTCCCGTTAACGTCACAGTTTAAAGTTGGAAAACTTCAGGCCTTTAACTGTGTTAAAGTTGTCTCTGTCTCTTCACCTCAGAAAACCAGCTGTCCATCCAACAGAGAGGGTAATGTTTTTGTTCTTTGCTTTAGTCTTTTAGGCCATTTAATTTCTTTTTATCTGTTCAGTCCTGGTTGCTAATGTTGCTAATGCTAATGATTCGTTTCTTCTTTTTCTGCTTATTCTAAGCAAACAGACATTAAAACCAATCACTTCATGTGCAGCTACAAATGGATTTAAGTTCTCGGACTATAACATTATTAGTAATGCAGTTGTTTGCAGACGACTCTGTCCTGTCCATCAACATGATGGCTCAGCCTGCTACACATCAGCAGTGATGGTGGATGTCGTCCTGAGACTTCTAGCTGGCCATCCACAGGGTGAAGGGGATGAAGAGGGTGGGCAGGGCGGTGCTGGAGGATATTCCCAAACACACCATGGACAGGATCCCCAGCAGTGCCGTCAGGAGGACGTTACGCTGGTCCCGGATTAACGACTTCAGCCACTCACAAAACTGGAGAGAGAAGACAGGGGGGAAGACAACAGGGGAAAATGATATCAAGATACCAGCAAAATGTTTAAGGTGACACCAGAATGAAAAACCTGAAACCTCAACCTGCCAACCCTCCGACAGAGGACCCGAAAGAGAAACTGCTAAGTACTTATTATTCTGTAGTTTAGATAATCACTGAAAAAGTCTGTTGAACCTTTAAAAAAAAAGATAAAACAAAAAAATGTAGAGTCTAACTGAGCCAGCGTCTGCTCAAAGAACCAAGAATATAATTAAGCTGTTGTTTATTTTACTGTGGGGCCCTCTGAGGCCCCTGACAGAGCTCCTGTTGGCCCCCACCCCCCTTTAATGGACCTGTAAGAGGCAGACTGTGAGTCCCCGGCTGCAGGCAGGTCAGATGTTTAGGTTAGCAATTACAGGAAGTGAAACTCGAGGAGGGGAAAGTCTCTCTGTGCCAGGGGTGGGGGGTGGGGCATATAGCCTGACTGGACAAACAGGCCACGCCCCCTAACATCCCCCATGCTTTACACTTATTTTACATTGCATTATATTACGTTCACCAAAAATGAGTCTAGAAAGACAAATCTTGAGAAGAGAAAATATTCCGTCCACTGGCTGATGAAAAAGTTTTGAAACTTTTTCTCAGGTTACGACTTTGTTCTCAAATCAAAACAAAGATGGCCGCTGTTTGGGATAAAGAACCTTTGTCATGGTGCAGCAGGCTGGATGTGACGGGGAGAAGAGTCTTTGAGGATACGAGAAACACAAATCCAGAACAATGTTAAGTGTTTTTAAACGAGCCTCATGTGAGAGGCACAAACAGTGAAGGAGCCCCTGCCCCTCCTCCTTCATCATCATCATCCTCATCACCATCAGCCTGCACTGACTCAGACTCTCTGCTGCTGCTGCTGTTTGGTTTCTGGCAGGCAGCTCCGGCCTGAATGCAGCTCTTGTTCTCTGGACTTTTCCGAGGAGCGACCCAGATTTTCCTGTGGTTTAAAAACAGGCTCACACCTTAAAACCGAGGAGGAGGAGGGAGGAGACGAAGGAGCAGCACTCAGATCACTGTGAAAACACTGTCACGAGTAAAAGCCTCCGATTTTCACTTCTACACAGGAATCAACAGGAAAATGTACTGAAATGTTCTCATCTTCCCAACCTGATAAATCTGAGGGTTTATTCACTTCTCATCTGTTTTAATGTAAAGTCTCGCTCAGCTTGTTGCTGTTATGATTCTTTTTCTCAGCTTGTTCTCAGCACACACACTTTTTCTCTGACCTCATTCTCACTGAATCAAACACCTTCAGAGCCTTTGTGGCTGTTTTACACCTTTACCTGCTGCAGAGGATGAACACACCGTCAGAGAGCTGCACATCAGCCTGAGGACAAACCGAAGTCACAGCCTAAAGCCGAGCAGAGCAGTGAGAGCGCGGGTTGATGGCTCCATGTGTTTTACGAGGCTGCAGCCTCAGTCCGCCTGACTGACGCCTCCTGCAGCAGGACTCTCTCTCTGTAAAACGCGTTGGTGTCACTTCACTAAACCAGGATAAAGTTTTCATTCACACCTTCACACCACGAGCTTATGATGGAGAACCCTGGGTGATCAGAGGCGGGAAACGCTGCAGGACATGGCCTCAGATCAGATTTCTGCTGATCTGTTTTCATGAAAGTGATCAACCCGCAGATCTTTGAAATCTGCAGCAGAGCACACTCCTCTAACTGTGGACGGACCATCAGACCCGGTCCACCTCTGCGTGCCGAAGCCACATCAAAGCAGCTCACCTGGTCGGTCTGCAGGCTCTGCGCCGTCCCGTACCGGCAGTGGGTGACGAAGTGCTCGCAGTTGTTCCACAGCAGGCTGTAGGACACGGTGCCGACCAGCCGCTCCGCCCGCCGGGCCACCTCCTCCCCGGACAGCGGGCTCCGGCGCACCGCCCGGTCCATGGCGTTGAGCAAGATCCCGGCCCCGTACGCGAAGTCCTCCACCGAGTCCACCCGGATGCTGGCGCGCTTGGAGAGGACCCCGAGCAGCAGCCGCGTGTTGGTCACCATCTCCTGGATCTGCCGGCTGTCGGCCGTCAGCACCGGCAGGATGTCCGGGATGAGGTGCGCCACCCGGTTGTCGCCCAGGTAGATGCCGAAGTGGGTAAAGAGAGTCCGCGGGACCTCCAGCAGGTCTCCCCGCTGAAACTTCTGCGGAGCACCGGCGGACTGCGGCGGAGGGTCATCCCGGTCACAGCGCCTGGTGAGCGGCGCGTCTCCGCGCTCTCTGCCCAGCGGAGGCAGCAGGCTGGACAGCTTGATGTGGGCGAGGAGGAAGAGTTTCTCCAGGAGGAAGGTGAGTGTGTCCAACATGACGGCAGCGAAGAAGAAACTCAGAGGACAGAAGAAGGAGAGAAAATCTGTCTGACTGCCCGACTTCTCTGCCTCTGTCTGTCCTCCCTCTGTCCTCTCCGGAGACTTTTCCTCCTCTCGGGGGAAAGTTGGAGGAGGAGGCGGAGGAGGAGGAGGAGGAGGAGGAGGACCGAGTGACGTTACAGCTGCTGAGACTGAAACAGTCTGGATGAGGAGCGAGACACTGAGGTTTTTAGAGAGAGAGACTGAAGCAAGTCAGCAGAGAACACTGAAACAGAACCAGCAGAGTTAAACTTCTGTAAGCGAGTCCTTCTTCTCTTTATTCTTCCTGTTTGCATCTGATCTTACTCCTGATGACACAGACATGATCACAGACACGGAGCCAAACTCAAAACTAAAGGCGGTCCAAAGAACCTCTTACCTCAAAGCCAACCAAATGTAGGGCACTCAGAATTTCCACCACAGCAAAGCCCCCCCCACCCACCACAGTTCAGCTCTACAGTCACAGTGTCTCAGATGATTAAAGGGGTAAAACTCTGCGGACATGTTTGGACCTGGACCTGGCCACATTCTTTAATGAGTGTGGACGTGTCCTGGTCCACAGTCCTGGTATCGGTGAAGCCGTTCAGCTTCAGCTGAATGCTGCTGGACAGACGCCACCGGCAGGACCACGATGGACTCACAGAGGACAGAAGCTTCTCATTCCTGTCACTCACTCATTCACTCATTCATCCTGCTCCTGCTTTTCTTCTGTTTCCTCTAAAGAGAAGAAGAGGATTTGGGGATTAAGGGAAGATTATGGAAACAAACACACACAGAGCCTCAGCCACACCCCCCCCCCCCCCCCCCTCACTCACCCCCACCCCCCGCTGAGGCAGCCTCAGTGCTGCTGAATGACTGTGGAAGGACGACATTTGGCTGCTGAATGTGTGTGTTGCTGTGACCCCGGCTGAGCTGCTGTATGAGAGTGAATGGAGCTGAGTGACAGCTGACTGCGTGTGTGTGTGTGTGTGTGTGTGTGTGTGTGTGTGTGTTACCCTGCAGGGTGCTAATGCTCTCCTGCAGTGTGGGGAGGAGATGTGGGACTTTTTAATGGGATAAAACCTGCAGATTATCAGAAAACAGAAACTGAATTAGCTTCTTTTCACAGGAGTTTTCCAACAGTCCAAACTTTCTGCACAATCACTAACATCAAACTCTCTCTGAGGGAAGTGACCTGGAAGTGTCTGAGCAGCCGTGACGAGGAAAGGTGCTTCACTGTTTCCTCTCTTATGTCCTTCAGCGTCCTTTACCAAAGGAAAGGAGGCTATGCTGTCCCACAGTTCCTTGCGGCAGCCACATTTAAGCGACACATCATTCTACACCGATAGCCTCTGCCATCACGTGAGCACGTGGCCTGGTGGAAGTGCAGTCGGCTTCACTTCTCTCGTTCCATCGAGGTCAAACAGAAGCGGTTTGGTTTCTGACCTTTCAAAGCCCTGGAACCTGGGTCTGGGTCTGTGGTCCTGAACAGTCTCAGCAGATACAGTAAGGCCCGGGAGGAAACCGTCCGTCCATCCATCAGTCACCACCTGCTCAAAGCTGAACTCCTGTGACTGACTGAAGGACAGACGGACTTCAGTGAAGCAGGATCTGACTGCAGACGCCACGGGAGGGATAAAGAGAGAAGAGCAGTGATGGATGACACCTAATTTATCTCCCTTTATCCTCCATGACAGAGAGAGGGAGAGAGAGAGGGAGAGAGAGAGGGAGGGAGGGAGGGAGAGAGGCTGTGAATGTGTGGTTTCACCTCTGTCAGTCTGAGCAGCACAAAGACGACAACGTCCTGACAAACGATTCAACAGACGACCTGCAGCTCTCACACTGATGAATGAGTGCACACACACACACACACACACACACACACACACACACACACTCTCTCTCTCTCGTTCCCATGCCGCCTGCATGTGATGAATGTTAATCACATCTTTCATCCTCAGTGTCAGTCTGATGCTGAACCTGCTGTTTGTGGGAAAACAACCAATCTGTGTTGTGTTGGTGCTTTAAAGGACCAGTTCACCCAAACCTCCTCCCCCCGGTGCAGCCCCCCCCGGTGCAGTCCCCTCGGTGCAGCCCCCCCGGTGCAGTCCCCCCGGTGCAGCCCCCCCCGGTGCAGTCCCCCCGGTGCAGCCCCCCCGGTGCAGTCCCCCCGGTGCAGCCCCCCCGGTGCAGTCCCCCCGGTGCAGTCCCCCCGGTGCAGCCCCGGTGCAGCCCCCCCAGGGCAGATCGTTTTGGTTTTGTCAAAGTGCAGAGCTGAAAAGCAGCAGAACAAACTGTGGCTCCTGTGACCAGTGAAACAGATGCTGACGGTTTCTGTCTTGTTGCTGTCGACACCTTTTGCTGCTCTGCTTCCTGTGACAAAGACGTTTTACAGGTTAACAAGACAGAGGAGGGACTGACGCACACAGACACACACAGCCAACACAGTTAACTTCAAACAGAAGCTTTGTTCATAAAAATATCTTTAATCTCTTCAGTTTAAAATCTACAGCATCCTTCAGAAATCAGCTCGTTATGTGAATGTGCTCAGTGATTTTCTCTGTGCAGGAAGAAGAAGAATCAAAGTGAGTGTTAGTTTTTCTTTCCATGTTTCAGCTGCTCATCATTTAGTTTTACTCATCTAAGATCTTTAATCATGAGATTTCTCATTCTACAGGTTTAATCGTATGTGCTTTTGTTTCCAAAGTGGACGAGGAGCGGAAACATGTCAGAGAACCTGTCAGAGATTAAAACGTGGCTCTGCATCGAATCAAATCAACAGTGACAGAAAATGCACGTGTGGTTCCACAGTAAGGCTTCATGTGTTTCCCGTGAGTTTCTGATGCGTCCATGAAAACATAAAGTTCGACCTGAGTAAGAACCAGAACTTTAAACGCTTTTCTTCGAGCTCAGAGACGCTGGAGCTTGTCGTCGTTTCCACTGGTCGAGTGTTAAAGAAAAAATCACTGGCGTTCCACAAGGCTCAGGTCTGGGACCTTTGCTCTTTACCCAGCTAGCAACAGTATGGTCCATGTCTTCAGTGGACTGACAGAGTTTTCCACTGAGGCGGAAACTTAAAGCGATCTGACTTCCTGTCGTCTCACTGTGTTTAGACTCAAACATCTACGTGTCGTTTCCCTTCACATGCTACACGAGGTGCTTTGGAAAACATGATTTTTTTTTTTTTTTTGGGGTGGGACTGCACGAAGAAAGAGCCAGAACATCTTTCTCCACAATGACGAAGAGTTTCCCCAAATAACTGACAACAACTGTTTCCTGGGAATTGCAGGGCTGGAGCTTTGGGAAGCAGCAATATGCAGGACAGATGTGAACCCACAGCTCTGCTCTCAGCCCTCATTTTCATCATTAAGATGTAAACGCATTTCCACATTTCAGCGGTGATGATGTCACTTGGGCTTTTTCTCAGTTTGCGCTTTAATGCAAACAGGAAGTGATGAAAAACCAGCTTTGAGTTTAACACCTCGCTCTGCAGATCAGACCACTTCAAAGTCGCCTTTAAATCCCAGAGACTTGCTGATAGATTCTGATTTTTCCCGTGTGATTCCTCTTTCATTGGCCTGATTTATACTCATGCAACTTTGTTTTGAACTCGTGTCTGGAAGGATTTGTCTTGTTGTCACTTCTGGTTTTTTCTGCACACAAGTCTTTGAATGTCCGTTTGGAAGACCACTGTTTATTTACTGGTTGAGGCAGCCCGTCTCATGTGGTTCCTCTTTTGTGTTTGGGACCGTCCATTTGACAAAATACTTTCTTCTACCACGATCACCAGTTTCCCAGAAAACCAAAAGAGGTCAAAGGTCAGAGAAACGATTTTCCTGGGACCTGAGAACGGTCAGATGAGGAGGAGCCTGTCTGCTGTTTCTCTGAGAGGAGGAAGAGTCGAGGGTGAGATGATTCAGAGGAGGAGGGTAAGACGAGTTTCCAGCCGTGACAGAAGCTGTGGAGCTGCAGCTTCAGCCTGTTTGCAATTACGGATAAACAGACTGGAGGCCAGAGAGTCGGTTTGGTGGAAGGAGACACACATTCCTGCGGGGCGGCGGACATGGGAGCCGGGTCACGTCGAGGTGAACGAGCCGGGGGAAACCAGGCGCCGAGCCCGTTCGACCTGAGGCCCGCGAGCGTGTGTCTCCTCTGATATCTGACGGGAGGGAAACCCAAACCACCACTCCCCGTCTCAGGAAGTCAGCGGTCAGCAGGACAGCAGGCCTCTGGGACGGAAACCCCCTCTGCCATACGCTGGACACGGGCCTGAGGAAACTGCAGTGACTGTAGGGTTTGTGTTGTTAAAGGACACACAACATAAAACCTTAACACAACGACCAGCAGCCGACAGAACTTTAAATCAAACCACATTTTCATTATTGATTAATCTGCTAATTATTTTCTAGATTACTGGATAAATCATTAGACACAGACACAGATTTCCCAGAATCCAATGTGACATTCGACTCAATGAACTTTGAATGTTTTCACGACATCAGAGTCTAACACAGCCCTCCACGGAGAGAGTGTTGCATTATGGGTAGTTCTTGGCCTTAATGCTGGTGACTGATGTTTCCTGAACGTTCTCCTTCGGGTTGCGTCTCGTGCGTGGTGCAGGTCATGAGGCTGGTTCGTGATTTCGGGCTGAGTGAATAAAATGGAGTTCTTCAGGTTTTCCCTCGTTTGGATCGAGGACGTGATCAGATATTCTCTCTGACGCGATCCGTAACTGATGCGTCTCCTTGTCTTCGGCGTCTCTCTCAGTCCACCAGTGATTTGAGGTCAGGCAGTCCTCTCAGCTTCACGTCCAGCAGCATCTGACCGAAGGCTTTACCCTGAAAACACGACACCAGCTTTAAAACCAAGAAGCATAAAAACTGTGTTCGACCTCACAAACTCAACACGTGTGTTTCCACCGTAACGTGTTCGAATTCACACGCTCCGTGTGTTTCAGCTCCACGAGTCAAAGCCTGAGTGTGAAGTGTGTGTGTTAGCACGTTGTGCTGAGCGCACACAGTGTGTGTGTGTTTCTTTGTTGTGCTGCAAATTCCAGCGAGGCGGCAAAAAACTTTACAGGCAAGGAGGAGGGTGAAAGGAAGAAAGGACGCAGAGAAGAAGAAGACAGACAAAATCTGGAAGACAGAGGGGACAGAAAACCTCTTATTAACCTCGTCATTTTGTGGAAACGCTGTAAATTCAGGACAAAAGCTGAAACATGAAACTTTTAACGTTTAACGGATGAAAACGCTTCTTTTGTCAACTTTCTGGAAATTTGGTTAAAATTTGTCAAGTTCACCTGCACTGAAGCAGCTGTTGGACATGAAAAATCATTTCTGGTGTGTGTCTCTGTCCTCTCACTGGGGAAAGTGGTGTGTTGTTTGACGTCATGTTGTGTCTCTGGGATTGTTTTGTGTCTCTTTGTGATCATGTTGTTTCTCTCTGTGGTTGTTTTGTGGCTTTTAACTGAGAAATAACATCCTCCTCTGCCATGACTTTAACTTCAGACAGGAGACAGACGTCAGGAGACAGACGTCGGGAGACAGATGTCAGACTAACAGAGCGGAGCTCGTGTGAGTGGCTGCTGCTCCCACACATCAGAGGAGGTTTGCTCTCGCTGAGCACGTGAAGCTTCGACAGACGCTGAGTGGAAACGGAGCGAGAGAAGAGGTGATGAAAGAGGGAAAACAAAAAGAGGAAGAAGGAGGACAGTTAAGAAAGAGTGGAATGTTGGTGTGTGTTACCTGGGGGTCGCTGCGTAGAGACGCCACCCCTCCCCCACCCAGCGAACTCTGCAGCACAAAGTTGAGGCCGTGGATCCCCGGCAGGGCGAATCTGCAAACCACAAAAACACACCAGTAACCACGGCAACACAAACCTGCACGCCTTAAACACCACACACACACACACAGGTCTGCCACAGCCTGTCACCATGTGGTGATTTGGCGTTTTATTGCACGTGTGTGTGTGTGTGTGTGTTAACAACCTTGCTTTTTGATGTTTGCACGTGTGTGTTCCTGATGTGGTTGTGTTTTTTAGCTTGCAAACAGCGGCTGCAGGATTTTTAAGAGGCGTGTGTGTCAGAGTGTGTGTGTGTGTGTGTAAAAGTGTGTTTGTGTGCAGCTGATGGTGGAAGGGTTCAGTGTGATCACATGCAAAACCTGTGAGCGAGTGTGTGTTTCTGTCTGTAAGCAGTTAACTGTGTGAGTGTGAGTGTGTGAGTGTGAGTGTGTGTGTGTGTGTGTGAGTGTGAGTGTGTGTGTGTGAGTGTGTGTGAGTGTGTGTGTGTGAGTGGATGTGTGTGTGTGTGTGTGAGTGTGTGTGTGTGTGTGAGTGTGTGAGTGTGTGTGTGTGTGAGTGTGTGTGTGTGTGTGTGAGTGTGTGTGTGTGTGAGTGTGTGTGTGTGTGTGTGTCGGGGCCCCCTGCAGGGTTAACGAGCGGTGGAGGTGCACTAATGAAGCGTCTGAGCAGCAGGGAGGCGTTTGGGGTGTCGGAGGAGATGCCGGTCAGCGAGTTTTACAGCCTCCACCTCTTCATTACGCTAATCGTTAACACGCCGCGCGCTGAGTCATCGCTCAAACATGTCCGCCGGCCGTGCACGTGTTCAGCCATATCCCAGAATCCTCCATCACACCTGCAGATTTGAACCTGAAACTCTCAGACAGCGAGTCTGTGTGTTTGATGAACAGCGACCCCAAGTGGCCACGAGGTGCCGTTACAGGACGTGTGTGTGTGTGTGTGTGTGTGTGTGTGTGTGTGTGTGTGTGTGTGTTTGTGGTGAATTTCACTGTTTACTTCCTGAACTGTTCAGATCCTTAGTGTGAGACTCTGAGTCGACTCAGTTACACAACAACCGTTTATTTTTCATTTCGGTCGTCGAACGCCAGCACACAACGATCCACAGGCGTTAAACAACACGACAAATAATAATTAATACAAGAGCATCAACACAACAACAACAACTGTCCCACAGTCCCAAACCACACACAAAACATGTCAGAGACGTGTCGTCTCTGCAGGACACGAGATAAATTAACTGTGATCATTTCAAACGAGCTGCTTTCACCACGCGGCTGTGGCGCTCCCGCCTCGTCTCCAGTCCTCTGCGAGACGGTTTATCTTCCATCAGCCTCCAGCTGTTTGTTATCTGTGACTCTGGTTTGGAGACAAACTGAACGTCCAGTGTCTCCGGCTCCTGGTTCCTATTACGTCTCCTCTGCTGTGTCGATACAAGCCCATTACCTTGGAGGAGGGTTATGACAGTCAGTGATGTGGTTTCCCGGTCTGAACCACGGCTGTCCGGCGCTGTCTTCAGGACTCTGTTTGGTCTTCATCAGCGTGGGATTTGTGGGATTTGAAAGCGGAGCCAGTAACATGGTTAAGATGTTTGACATCAGATTTTAGATTTCAGATTTTAGTTGCAAACACGATATAACAAACAGCTGTGGAATGTTGTGCAATGAAAAGGCGACAGATCTGCAACGCAAGCAATCTGTAGGAAGTGACTAACGATCAGCTCCATCTCTGATTAATCTGTTTTTCACTTGTCACAGATGACAAATGTCCGTCAGTGACTGATGTGAGTGTTCAGTCTCTGCAGTTTCCCAGAGAAAAGGCTGCAGACGGGCCTGAGATCACAGGGTCGCCGGGTCCATCCGTCCTCTGACGGGTCCCGTCCAGAAACCTGGACCTGAGCAGGAACCGGCCTCAGCAGGAAGTTTGTTCCGCTGCTCGACAAAGTCCGTGCAGTTCCACTGACCACAGGTATAAAACCAGCGGAGTTAAAGTGTGACCTCGCTCGCCGGCTGCAGCGTGAAGCGAGCAGGCGTGCTGATACATACATGACACGGAGGAGGCCTGTGTGGTTCCTCTGCGCCCTGAGTGCCGTGCGAGCTGCGTCTCTCAGGCCTGAGCGTGACTAATATGTGTCCGCCTGCAGATTGTGGGTCTTGTGTTCCTGCTCTGTTGTGTCTTGTTGCTGAAGGCCGACGTCTGACAGTGATTACAAAAACCACAACTGTTAATTGCACCACTTTGCGTGTGTGTGTGTGTGTAAATGTCTGAGAGCAGGGTGGAGGAGGCTGTTCCTCTCTCATCTGAAACAGAAGTGCACAGCTACACAACGACATCCGCCTTTCCACAAAGAAACGCACACTCACACACACTGAACTCCACGTGTGTGCACGAGGATGTGCACATGCTGCAGACGGAGACGCGGGAGGGAACCTTTCCTCGTGTCCTGCCTGGTGAAACTGTTCATTCAATAATCAGTAACCAGAGATCAGGGCCGGCTCGCGGCCTCGCCCAGGTGGCGCGTCGACAGGTGAGTCGCCGTAACGTACGACAGCAGCAAACATCGGCTCTGTCGCTCCTTTTATCGTGTTTTCCACCTCAGACGCTTCGATGTGGTGATCGTCCTCGTTTACTGAGACTGACAGTGAATGCAGCAGCGCCCCCTGCTGGACCGAAAGGTGCACACACACACACACACACTCTCTCTCTCTCTCTCTCTCCACACTCTTCCTCTGCTCACCGTGTGACGGCGTTACGAACTCCCGGCTGGATGAGGTGGGAGAAGTATTCCTCCACCACAGCAGAAGTCAGGTGTTTCTTCAGGTAGGGGAAGAAGAGGGGGTGACGAGCTATCACTCCTACAGAGAGAGAGAGAGAACAAAGGCCGTGAGGGGACCGAGGACGCTGATCTGTCCCCCCTCTGAGCGCTGACGTGCTGCTCACCGATGTTGGCCGAGTCTCCCTTGTCTCCGCTCCTCGTGTAGGCCAGTTCCTCCAGCCTGTAGCTGTGCGGTCCACTGGGCAGGTCTGAGCAGGAAAGCAGAACCTCAGACGAGTTTGTTATTCACTCAGCTAACGGTGATAAAGCAGGTTAGGGTTAGGGCTTCATTCTCATGCAGATCAGTTCGACCTGGAAGCCTTTTCATTGTCTTACTGTCAAATTATTTCTTCAGCTTAAACTGGGAAAAGCTTTTCTACCGTCTCTGCGTCTGTTCAGAGACGCGTTCGTTCATCGATCTTTGTTCCGTCTGTGAACGTGTTCATCAGAGCGAAGACTCTGATGAACACGTTCACCTCAAAGGAAACTTTCTTCTTCTCCTGCACAAATAAAACAAACCAGAGTAACAAAGGTTTGATAAGAAACCAGCTTCCTTTTCAGAGTTCCTTTTTTGTGTACAACAATTCAATTTCTGTTTCTCTGGATTTGTAAATAACTTCGGAGCCTTTGCTTCATCAGAGCAGCATCATTAACGTCGGGAAGACAATTTCTCAGCAGCTGCACTGAAAGTGTGTGTGTGTGTGTGTGTGTGTGTGTGTGTACTGCACAGGGCCATGTGAGGGACGTGTTGGTGAAAGGGTGAAAGGAGGAGAAAGTGGCACAGCTCGTACTCCTCAGGAATAAGAGATAGATCCACACACACAGACACACATGAGACTGTCGCCCCCTGCAGGCAGACATCAGGAGTCTAACTCACAATCATGTTTATTAATAATAACTGAAAATCTCATTGTGAGTTTAGAGGCTCAGCACTAAGCCTTGAATGCATCACTGAGTTATATCCCACACAGAAAACAGTTACCTGACAGGTGAAACTAACCAACGACGGGTTAACTGTCTGTTAACTGGCTGTGTGTCCACTTACCTGTGTCGGGTATGTCCTCTGCGGGGGTGGGAGGGGCTTCCTGCTCAGGTGCGTCTGCCCCCACCTCTGACAGCGAGTCCAGCAGCTCTCCCCCGACGTGAACGTCCACCTGCAGAGGGATTCACAGTCATGCTCGACTCTTTTTCACTCTCTGACTCACAAACTTTCCTCAGCACGCACAAAGTGCTGAGACTGCTGCTTTTCTTTTTAATCAAAGTGTTCCAACTGGGTCTGAAATCAAGCGCACCTTCAGCTGAGATTTGGGGTGTAAGAAGAAGAAGGGCTTCAGAACGGGAGACCTGGAGACCGAGAGGACAAAATGAGGTCAAAACATGACGGCTTTGTTCTCTGTTGGTTGTTGTACGAGGGTAAATTTGAATTTCAGCTCCCTGAGAATAAAAGTCCATATTTTTAACTCACACTCTGGGACGTCCGCCCACTATACCGGTGAGTCCAGGAGCTGTGAGTCCGAAGAGCGAGAGAACGAGGAAGAAATGAGAGGAAGAAAGAAGCAAAGAATATCTGACAGTCTGTTTTCTATTCACCTTCACCTTCACAGAGCAATCTGTGCTTTGATCAGGTGCAGCAGCTGGTCTGAGATCAGCTCAGCTTCAGTTCCTACTCACAGCTCCACAGCACGACAGCGTGAGTCAGCAGACTCCCAGGAGTCACAGTTCAGTGTGTGTGTGTGTGTGTGTGTGTGTGTGTGGTTCGGCTGAACTTGTTACCATAAACAAAATCCAACTCTGGTTCACAAGGTCAAACCCTCCCTCTCTGCAGCAACACACAGGCTGCAGTGAACTTTACAGAGAGTGTGTGTGTGTGTGTGTGTGTGTGTGTGTGTGTGTGTGTGTGTGTGTGTGTGTGTGTGTGTGTGTGTGTGTGTGTGTGTGTGTGTGTGTGTGTGTGTGTGTGTGTGTGTGTGTGTGTGTGTGTGTGTGTGTGTGTGTGTGTGTGTGTGTGTGTGTGTGTGTGTGTGTGTGTGTGTGTGTGTGTGTGTGTGTGTGTGTGTGTGTGTGTGTGTGTGTGTGTGTGTGTGTGTGTGTGTGTGTGTGTGTGTGTGTGTGTGTGTGTGTGTGTGTGTGTGTGTGTGTGTGTGTGTGTGTGTGTGTGTGTGTGTGTGTGTGTGTGTGTGTGTGTGTGTGTGTGTGTGTGTGTGTGTGTGTGTGTGTGTGTGTGTGTGTGTGTGTGAAGGCACTGAGGATGACATTATTCTCCTGTTTGTTGCTGCAGCTCTGATCGAACCTCAGAGGAACATTTACCAAACCTGCTGCAACGTTACCGACGGAGCACAGACGTCTGTGACTGCTGTGTGATATTTACTGAGACTACGGTTGTAAATGAAGCATGAATTAGATGTGACGTCAGGCTGTGACAGAGCGTGGAGGGGGGGGGGGGGTGACGGCGTTGGCCTGTCGTACCCATGCCGGTTCCTGCAGGAGCGATTTCTCTGGAGAAGAGTTCGAGAGCTTTCTTCTGTTTGTGCTGGACGGACATCCAGATCACAGCCTCTCTGGAGTCCTGCAGAGACACACACAGATCAAACTGACCACGGTTAACACGTCATGTGACTGACAGCGTGTCCTGTTGTGTGTCTGTGTGGTGTCATTACAGCTGAAATGCACCTGAAGCTGTTGATCAGAATAAAAAAGGGAACATGGTGAAGAAAGAGAAGGAAGGAGAGAAAAGACAAAACAGGCTTAGCTGTGACCCTGACCTGCTTCTGCTGTCAAAGACAGAGGGAGGGACGGATGCAGAGAAGAAAGAAAAAGACAAATCAGCAGAGAGACGTGGAAAGACAGATCTTAGTTTGTGTTTAAGTTAAACTGCTGTTTAAACTGCTGTTGGAGACAGAGCAGCTGTCTCTGCGTCTCCTGTTTCCTGTCCCTGTACGTCGTTAAAGACACGGCACAGAGAACTGAGGAGTGTGTGTGTGTGTGTGTGTGTGTGTGTGTGTGTGTGTGTGTGTGTGTGTGTGTGTGTGTGTGTGTGTGTGTGTGTGTGTGTGTCACCTTGGTGCGAGCATTGGCACCATAAGTGTCCTCAGCTCCGAGCACCTGGATGTTGACGGAGCTGAAATCTTCCAGTCCTAACTGCTCAAACATCCTCTTTGTCCTGCACACACACACACACACACACACACACACACACACACACCAGCTTAGTCGTACTCGTCCACAGAGCTCAGAGCTCCACACACAGGACGCCTCGTCTCCTGCACACACACCGTCTGATGATGCTGTCCGCAGTGTGTCTGGCCTTTTCCGCCGCTCTCGGTCCTCCGACCGGACACACCGCCGTCACACGGAAACCGTCCATGTAGGTCGCACACACCTGGAGACAGGAAGTGAGGAGGAGTACAGAGAACAGGAAGTTCAAGCTGCGGCTTCCTGCCGAGACAAAGACCCGTCGCACGCTCGGAGGACGATGATGACGCTGCTTTACCTTGTAGTCATGTGATGGAGCGAAGCCTCTGGCCCCGGTCACGCTGACGGCGCCTCCTTCCACACCTGGAAATGTCAGTAGATTATCAATAATCCATTCATCATCTCCACCTCCGTCCTGCTGAAGGGGACAAAAGACAGCTGAGCGGATCAGAGAAGACACCTGAGCCATTCAGCTATGCCTGCTGTCCTGAAACACACAGGAAAGGACAGACATGTTTTCCCCTCTGTCCTTCATCCGTCTCTCCTCGACACCATCTTTCACCTCCTGACATCTCCCTCAGTGCGTTGACAACATCACGCAGCACTTTGTTCACCCCGGCTTGAACCGGACTTCAGACTCTCAACCCGGTTCGTCCTCAGTTCACGTCCCCTGCTGCTGAGAGAGTTGGGTCACGCCGCGGCCAAACGGGGCTGAATGACTCAACCGAGGCGCAATTAGACGGAAATATTTACATTTTTAGCAACAGCAGAGGCTGAAAGTTCACGTCCCAGAGTGGAACCAGAGTGGAACCAGAGCTCCCACATTTTCCCTCCCAGTTTGTTTCCTGTGAGACAGAGACTCGGTGTGGACGGGATTCTCTGCAGCAGCTCTGACCCATTTCTGTGCTGAAGAACCGGGTCATGCTGGAGACGTAGATCATAAAGACTCAGTGCTTCTGTTCAGGGTCGAACTGGATTTTCTCCACATACGTGAAACTGTATACAGAACATATTTCATCTGGGGGATTATTTATTTAAACAGCGAGAGGGTCGGTTACGACTGTGAGTGGAATCCCAAACGTGCGGGGGTCTCTGCGCCTCCTCCAAGCACCAAACTCTGAATTAATTACCACGAAGAAGAAAAACTAAAGCTCTTATCAGTGAGGAGGAGTTCAGAGGAGGTTCGTGTGAGGGTTAGACGCTGCAGCAGAGCAGGAGACGGGTTCACTCTGATGGAATCATGTTTAGTTTTGAAAAAGGCAAATAAATCACGAATAGCTGATAAAGAGTTTATTCGAGGTTCACGGGAGGGTGAAGGGTTCAGGCAGGGGTCAAAACCAACTTCCAGACACGTTTGTTTAGCGTTGCCAGAGGAGTGTTTAAGGGTTATGAAAACAGTGGACAGTTCAGCCTGTGGTCATGTCCTCAGCGCTGGCTGTGTGTGTGTGTGTGTGTGTGTGTGTGGTGTACCTGGTACTTCCTTGATGACCACCTGGCTGAAGTCGCAGGTGACGTCGGGCAGCAGGTATCGCCGCGGGTCGCCGATCTCGTACACCAGCTGCTCGGCCACCGTGCCGAAGGAGACGAGGCCGCCGGTTTTGGGCGGTTTGGAGAGAACGAAAGATCCGTCGCCGGAACATTCCACCACCGGGAAACCGATGTTGTCCCTGAGAGAGAAGAGACTGCGATCAACTCACTGAATCGTTCCACGACCCAACGCATTTCTCCAGACCATGAAAATCCCACTTCTCCTCCAGGTCTGGGTTCTTCCTTACCAGTCAGGAACTTTGTGCCAGTCGGTGAAGATCCCACCTGTGCTCTGAGCTCCACACTCGATCAGGTGACCTGCCAGACTGATTTACAGACACACACACATTAACTACAGCAAAGCACCAAAGCAGCTGCTCGGCTCTGATCAGGAGGTTTTCAAAAATGTGTGCTCTGAATTTCATGCAGACATTTTTGTTTTTGTTTTATGAAGTATGAATGGTATGATTTGGTGTGTGTGTGTGTGTGTGTGTGTGTGTGTGTGTGTGTGTGTGTGTGTGTGTGTGTGTGTGTGTACCTCCCTGCTGCAAGTAGGTCATACTGATCCCTCTCCCATCGAAACTGCAACAGATAAAAAACCCAGGCAGACGTCACATTCCTGAACATCGACTCCTCCTGGACGTTCCTCCTCACACACACACACACACACACACACACACACACGTATCCGTGTCAAACGTACCGTGTGCATGAGGGGCCCCAACGCCAAGGCACTGTCCACACAGCGTCCTGTTACCACGATATCTGCCCCGAGATCCAGACAGCGGCGGATAGGAGCAGCCCTGAAGACGAAGAGAGGGACAGATCAACCCACAGCAGCAGGTGGACGATGAAGCAGCAGACGGTGAAACAGTGACACGTGACACGTGTGTGCAGCGCTCGTACCCGAGGTAAACGTTCATGCTGTGCAGTGTTCTCGGTAACTGTCGCCTGCCGCCGCCGTCGGCCACCTTTACCTCAGAGAGGCTGTTTCTCTGAGAGCAGAGGATGAAATCAGTCACTGATCATGTCTGCAGTAAAAAAAAAAAGATGATGATGTTGGTGGAGGGGTCGTACATGGGGCATGAGGTCATCGCCCGTCACCACGGCGACCTTGAGGTCAAGGCCGGCCTTCTTGATAACTTCCTGTACGGCCTCGGCGCAGGCCAGAGGGTTCACGCCTCCCGCGTTACTGACGACACGAATACCTGCGAGGACGAGAGGGTGGGGTTTACGTGTCGCTGTGAGCTTGTGGTTACCATGGAAACAGCCGAAACAACACAAATTCAATTCGCTCACCTTTCCTGTGGATGTCGTTGATGAACGGAGCCAGAGCCACCTGGACAAAGTCAGGGGCGTAGCCCAGATTCTGCAGGAGGACAGGGACACAGGGACACAGGGACACAGGGATCAGCTTCTCACAAGAACACACACACACACACACACAGACACACACACACACACACTCTCTCTCACTCACACACACACACACACACACACACACACCCATACTCGTTTTTGCCCCTCAGGAGGCCCACCAGTTTTTTGCTCATTTATGGGGTCCACCCTTTCCAGTGGTTCTACACTGCTGTAAAAAATCAGGTAAGATAAAAAAAAAATCCCAATCACAAAAATCACTTCAATTTAACAAAATTTTAAACTTTTGTCTCCATGCCAGTTTTTTGGTGACTTGTGGGACCCGTTTCTAACATACAGTGCTTGTGAGGTCCAGTGTCACACACACATACACATTTCTTGTTTTTATATCTTTGCGGGTTCTTAGGTTACTATCTGGGGCCCATTAATGGTTTCTAATGCACATAGACACTGACTGCATTAAGGATCTATATTTCAAATTAAATTCTTCTTTCTTCCTTCATTCCATCTCTTTTCCCTTTATACCTGCAAATTAACATGCCTTGTTAGCTCATTAACTACTGTATGTGCTATCATTTTAACAAAAGATTAGGAAGACAGGGTAGTAGCATGGTAATCAAATAATGATCTTCAGCACTAGCACTTAACTGTTCCAAATTAATGAGCCCCAAGATCTAATTTTGAGTTAACACTTTTTTTTTTCCTTTTTATTCCACCCTGGAATTAACAGTAAGCACAGTTTTTCTCATCACATATGTTAGCCTAGTCTCCCGACACTGCTGATTCACCATGCATTATCATGCAAAAAAAAACTTAAAATAAGACTTGAGGCAGCTATTCTATGAGGCTAACAATAAAATGAAATGCTTTCAAGAAGTTATCCTGAAGGAGCATGTATTTATTTTGCCAACAGGTCAAGGATCAGACTGCATTTTGAACAAAACAAAAAAAAAGCTTTTTTGTCCATATATAGATAAAACAAAAAACATGCCCTCGACAAAATTGAGAGCGAATTAGGGCTGCAAGAAATGACTATAGGAAAATGAAATAACTAATTTGCATTAGCAATATCATTAACAAGAAAAACTGAAAACGTGAGCTACTTCAAACTACAGCAAAGAAGTGTTGCAGGCCATACTGAAAATGTGTCTCCATACCTCTGATCAGTGAATTGCTTTCATCATTTTCTTCTCATAGCAGTTATTCTATTTTTGATGAAATACTTGACTGCTTTCCAGTCTCTTTTTTGCAGCGCTTGTGGTTCTGCAGAAATGCAGTGCTCACAGACCGCTTTACCTGGAACCTCTTGCCTCACAATGAACTTCTTCAGATGTTTTTCTACTGCAGCAATTTCCTCTGGTGTCCAACGTTGGACAACAGCTTGCTTACCTAAGTAGACAGAAAGAGATTACATTTTGATTAAATTGACAATTTGCAGAGCTGTGATGCGCTCACTCTGAAAAGCCAACGCAGCTCATAATGCCACTAACTGTGCAAAATGAGCCTTTACTCTGTGTTGAAAGTAAATGCATCTGAACATTGTCCATACTACGCATATCTCACCAAACCAAGTCATTACTGCTGACAATTATAAAGTCCCATCACGGCACCTCGTAATATTTTTTTAAATTTTTTTTATAACATTTTAAATGTTATAAAAAAATATGTTTTTTCATGACTATTTACATTGTAGATTCTCACTGAAGGCATCAAAACTATGAATGAGCACAAATGGAATTATGTAGTAAACAAAAAAGTGTGAAATAACTCTAAATATGTTTCATATTTTAGGTTCCTCAAAGTAGCCACCCTCTGATTTGTTGACACTGATGCAAACCCTTGGCCTTCTCTCAATGAGCGTCATGATGTAGTCACCTGAAATGGTTTTCACTTCACAGGTGTGCCTTCTCAGGGTTTATTTGTGGAATTTCTTGCCTTCTTAATGGGGTTGGGACCATCAGTTGTGTTGTGAAGATGTCAGGTTGGTAAACAGCTGACAGCCCTATTTGACAACTGTTAGAACTCATATTATGGAAAGAACCAATCAGCTAAGTAAAGAGAAACGACAGTCCATCATTACTTTAAGATCAGTCAGTCCGGATAATTGCAAAAACTTTGAATGTGTCCCCGAGTGCAGTCATAAAAACCATCAAGCCCTACGACAAAACTGGCTCACATGAGGACAGCCCCAGGAAAGAAAGACCAAGAGTCACCTCTGCTGCTGAGAATAAGTTCATCCGAGTCACCAGCCTCATCGCAAGTTAATAGCACCTCAGATTAGAGCCCAGATGAATGCCACACAGAGTTCTAGTAGCAGACACATCTCTACATCAACTGTTCAGTGGGGACTGCGCGAATCAGGCTTTTATGGTCAAATAGCTCCTAAGAAAACACAACTAAGGAAAAGCAACAAGCAGAAGAGATTTGTTTGGGCCAAGAAACACAAGGAATGGACATTAGACCAGTGGAAATCTGTGCTGTGGTCTGATGAGTCCAAATTTGAGATCTTTGGTTCCAACCACTGTGTTTTTGTGCAACGCAGAAAAAGATGAACTGATGGTCTCTACATGCATGGTTCCCGCTGTGAAGCTCTCAGAGGGTGTGATGGTGTGGGGGTGCTTTGCTGGTGACAGTGTTGGAGATTTATTCAAAATTGAAGGCACACTCAACCAGCATGGCTACCACAGCATCCTGTAGTGACATGCCATCCCATCCGGTCTACGTTTAGTTGGACTATCATTTATTTTTTGAACAGGACAATGACCCCAAACACACCTCCAGGCTGTGTAAGGACTATCTGACCAAGAAGGAGAGTGATGGAGTGCTGCGCCAGATGACCTGGCCTCCACAGTCACCTGACCTAAACCCAATCGAGGTGGTTTGGGATGAGCCGGACTGCAAAATGAAGGCAAAAGGGCCAACAAGTGCTAAGCACCTCTGGGAACTCCTTTAAGACTGTTGGAAAAACATTTCAGGTGACTACCTCATGAAGCTCACTGAGAGAATACCAAGAGTGTGTAAAGCAGTATTCAAAGTAAAGGGTGGCTATTTTGAAGAATCTAAAAACATGTTTTGAGTTGTTTCACACTTTTTTGTTTACTACATAATTTCATTTGTATTCATTAATAGTTTTGATGCCTTCAGTGAGAACCCACAATGTAAAGAGTCATGAAAATAAAGAAAACCCATTAAATGAGAAGGTGAGTCCAAACTTTGGACTGGTAGTATATATATATTTGAACCACTGTCGCACAATGGTTCTCATTCCCTTCCTGGGTAGGAAGCTCTTTTAGGTGTATTAAGAATTCAGGGACATGCATTTATTCAGTGATATTACCATCAACACCTTAACCTTAAAAATAATTGAGTGGCACTGGCCCAAAAGAGGATGTGAGTCCCAAAGCTTACCTCTCTTTCTTGCAGACACACTCTTTTTTTGGACTTGCGATGTGGAGGTACATTCTTGCAGGGATGACGTGCTGACCTCATCTTCTGACCACTGTTCTTCCGACATACTGACATCTAGACACAAAAAGAACTTTATTAAAAAATAGAAGACCTAAAATACGAAGAAACTGTCAGTATAGTGATTATTTTATTGTTTTTTTATAAAATAATTTAGTATATGGTAATTGTGTCTCTTAAATATCCTCTCCAATTATCCTATGTAGCTATTTTAAAGCGTTCTCATTGGTCTTTAAATTGTGATTATGACGTTTTTAGCCAAAATCACAAAACCTGTGCCATTTACCAGGGCTCTTCTTCTGCAGAGCGCCAGCTCATTAGCAATGTGCCTCTGAGTTGTGCGCGGAGACGACACTGCTCTACACTCTCCCCCATTCGCACAGAACACTCCCACGCTGCTGAGAGCTAGGTCTTTACGCTAGGTTGAAGGTTGAAACCCTGCAGCCCTTCCATCACAGGTTGTTGCGTCAAAACCCCAGTCTGCCTGAAACTGCCAGTTTGCGTCTGCATTTGGTTCACAGCAATTTGAAGGCAGAAATACTCAGAAATCCAATGTCACACTTACTTTTTTGCTGATATGTCCTGTAGCATCAGAAAAATGCCACATGAACATCTGAACAACATGAAAAACGTGATTTTCATCGGAGGGGGTCTTTAAAGAGGAGTGGTAAAGTTCAGTCTGCTTTCACCGTTCAAACTCACTCGTTGAAGAAGCTGCCTGGTTTTGGACTTGTGATGTGGAGGTACATTCTTGCAGGGATGACATGCTCTCCTCATCTTCTGACCCCTGTTCTCCTGGTTGACTGACATCTAGACACAGAAAAGGTTTATTCAACCATGCACGATAGACATGTCGACCCTAATATTAAGTAGTCAGCAAAGCTAGCTTGATAAGGATATTAATCAAATAACTGTTGTGATTGTGACAGTAGTGATCAAGGGTATACAGATTTTTAAAATGATCCGTAGTAAAAATGCATGCCATCACCAAAGGTTCACACCACAAGACAGTATTTTTAATATTGGGTTTCTGTATCCAATAATGTCACTTTTTATGTAAATGAAAAAGAACACTGTACACATCCAGGGACAAATGTAATTGAGCAAAGGCCATTGTATATTGCTTATTTGATTGGAGTATGACTGTGAGCTACAAAGAAGCCTGTGGAACAAGTTCAGGCAGACAACTCAGAGCTGCACCAAATCTTGATCAGCTGATCCATCACATGCTCCTTTCAATTCAATTGTCATGTAGGGCATGCCGCTGATGTGCCATATGCTCAGGCTATGCTTATACTTCTGCTGCAGCTTCTGCACATTAAGTCTGCAACCCCACCTCCTCCCCAGCATCCACCTGTGTGCTTTGTTTCTGTTAAAACCCGGGGGGGGTCTTACTATTCATTCCCTGTAATATCTGACAGGCAGATCATTTCAGGGAATGAATATATCAAGACAGAGCCTGACACCAACTTGCTTGCTGCTAGTTATAATAATTATTCATAACCAATAAAAGACATTAAATTAATCCTGAGTTGTCTGACTGAACTGAGTGAAAGAGGTTCTAACAGCTGGTCTGCTTATTCTCCCTCTCCTCCGTCCAAATGTATGTCCTGTTTACTGTATGTTTCTGTGTCAGTGCTGGTTCATTATACTTCCTCTCCATTTTAATGAAGTAGAACATAGCATATATAATGATTATCTATCATTATTATTTATCCATAACATAATTAACATCACCTGTCATGTTCTGTGCTGTATCACTTAATTGGCAAAAGAAACATGGTGACATTCATAATTTCTGAAGCTGCACTGGAGATTTGCCAAGACAGATCTTTATAAAGTATTTGCAGCGGCTTCAGATGTTCTGCAAATGACGTTTTCACACAGCTGCAACTTTTCCCTGCAATATTCTGAAATGATTTTGTTCTGTCCTGAATCAGTTCAGAGAAATGTAATATTGTTACTTTCCTTTGACAATACACTGTATCATAGAGTAGACTACAATCCCAGACCCCTGTCTTGCTGAACCAGACTTGTACCCCCAATGGCAGAGCATCAACTGGAGACAATGTACTATATTTGTGTCATCACATAATGTTAGGAAATAGTGAATCAGGGAAACCTGCAGGCTTTCATTGCAAACAAAATACAAATACAAAGCTCATAAATATTTATGACCAATGACGGATAGTTTATAACTAATTTAAAAACAATCACATACCTTCAATGTCCTCTTCTGAAGGCCCCTCCATGCCAATGGTCTCTAAAATGTTAATTGATATAATATTATTAGTTGGAAAGCTGAGACTGTGGGCAATCAGTATCAGTATACAAAAATACTGCACATAACTGATAGACTGATCATGTTGTTTTAATTACAACTGAGTAGATACAATCATAATACAATACTAATACAAAACTATAAAAGTTGCCCTCTTCGTCTGTATGTTTGTGTGCGCAGTATGTGTAAGTGTGACACTAATTTAATGCATATGTATAGTCTTACTGATTTTAAAGAAGGTTGAAATTTGAAACTTGCAAATTACCTGCATACAATTCTATTACTTAAAAATTCCAGTTTTAGTGACTTACTGAATGCTGAAGACTAAATGTCATATATATTGCACCTTTAAAATATAGTACCATTAACATCAACTTGAATTTCATCCAGACTCTTTCCCTTGTATTCTCCCAGACGTCCCTGTTCCATTGCCAGGAGCACTTTGCTGATTTTGGCCAACTGGAGGGTGCCCTCTGGAAGGCGGTAGTGTTTTCGGTGGACAGCAATATTATGCCCGAGGAAGTCTGCCAACTGATCAAGTTCTGTGGTCTTCAGGTTCAATACAGTAGAGAGGGTGGCGATATGTTTCCTCAGTTTTGTTGACGTTAATGCTTCAGGATTTTTGATGTGATCACATTCTTTCACAAACTGCCTTATGCAGTCAGAAGCCCTTATGTAATGGACAGAGCATGGTAATGCAAACAGATATCCATTTTCACGCAGAACCCCGCATTCTTCTCTCTTCTCGGTTAGAGCATCAAGTGACTCTCTCATGAGTGGGGTTAAAAGAACTGGAACCTTTCTTCCTCTCTTTCCCACGATTGTAATCCTTACAAAATGTTTGCACAGCTTCTGTTCAAGCGGCGTAAGGGCCAAGCTAACGTCATCATGTGTGTCTGATGTATCCTTTGATAGGTACGCAGACAGGAGCATCCTGGACACTTCCCCTCCTCTCCGGCGGTTAAACAGTACAACTTGTGTCAGGGTCACTTTTGCAAGCTCCTTCCAGTTTGATGGTGATGCGTGTTCTTGAAGATCATTCAAATGTTGCTGCTGTCTCTCAGCTAGATGACAATGAAGCGTTTGGATATCTTGTGTGAAAGGTAACAGCTGAGGAGCATTCCATTTGGTCTGGTCAAGTTGAGTTAATGCTTGGCTTGCAATGTCAAATCTCCAACTTTCTTGATAAAGCTGCGCAAACTCCTCAGCATCTTGAGTAGCTTGTTTATCTTTCTTTTTTAGGCCTTCTGACTTAAAAAACATGGCCAAAGAATGCAAGCTGTGTCCAACCTTGCGAGCAAGAGATGGACATTGGTATTTGCCAGTTTGCTCACTGAATCCAGATAGGCTCTTTGCAGCAGTGACAACCAGACTGTACTGTTCAGGTTTTATGAGTTCTTGGATGGTCTTCACATGTGTAACTTTTCTTGCTTCCAGTAACAGCCTGCCAAGCTCTCTCAGTTTCTGCCGAATATACTGGTGTTGACTGACTGTCTTCTCGTTCTTCTTGAACAGTCTGTAACCATACTCGAGAATGCAGCGGTCCTCTTTAACAGCAACTGTAATCTTGTCTTGATTCATAACACTTAAGAACTTCCAATAAGCATCGTTAAATCCAGGTGGAGCAGGTTCAGCGAAAGCACACAAAGCTTGAACTCTGGTTTTACCTGGTTTAGTACTCTCAGGTTTGAAGCTGCATACCTTAAAATGCCGCCACATCGCTCTTCTTGAGAACAGGCCATAGCAGTGAACACAATGTGCAAATTCCTGTCCTTCAGATTTTTTCCGTGGTTGCTTCCATGGGATGAGTTTGCCTTTTTGTGTCTCCAAAACGTCACTGTTGTGCTCAAAGTTCCCCTTATTTCGTATATAGTCTAACTGCAGTTTCCTTTCTTTTGAGTTCTTTGGCAAACTGAATGCTTTGGCAACATCTGTTTCATCTTGGTGTTTACGCCACAAGTGTCTTGACATTTTCTGGACAAACTTTCTGCAATAAAAGCAGAAATGTTTCTTGTTGTAGCTTCTAGATCCATCCCCCTTCTTTATAACTGGACTGACAATCACAGACTGCTTTTCTTCCAGGGGCATTGAAACACTCACATCCTTTTTAGAATATGTTGCCACTATTTCCTTTTTTTTCCCATCAACTCTGCTATTTGGAAATTTTTGACTTGTTTCAAAGGGTCTCTTCTGGCTAACATCAAGCTGGCTCTGACTGGAAGACTCACTTGTGTTCTGACTGAAAGATTTGGTTCTTCTCTGCTTGGAGGACTCGCTTCCACTCTCCCTGGTCTTAAACTTGCTCTGACTAGATGACTTGCTTCTGCTCTCATTAGATGCACCTTTTTTCTTTTTTTTATCTTCCAGGGTTAATTCCAAACTGCTATCACTTTCTGTGCTTTCGTCCACGGGACATGGAATGTACTCATCTTCACTATCAATGGCTGAGTCATCTGATTCCACAAGATTCATCAGAGTCTTTCAAAAAAAAAAATTAAAACGTGTCAATAACTTATTTTGTAACATATTAAGTGTCAAAAATCTGAGTATACTTTAACTGTATAGGCATACTGAGTGAAGAAAATTCTGTATGGAGCCTGGAGAGTATTTTAAGTTCAAGTAAATTTACAAGTTAGAAAGACAGACTGTTAAATAATGTTAGACTAAATTTGACTAAAAAGTAGGGATGGGTGTTTTCAGTTACTTTAATATTCAATTATTCGCATTACATAATGAACGAGTACTCGCATTTTTGTTTTTTTACTGTAAAAATAAATCCAGGAGTTCTGTCTGACCGTTAACACTAACATCCGCTAGTGTTTCCAGTCAGACACGAGCATATTGCCTGTACTGCTACATTTGTTGTAGCCACAACAAAGACACTGTGCAGGTTAGAGTTCTCAGCGGATATGAAAATTTAGGCCCAACCTGACCCGGCCAGAGTATGTAAAGTCCAAGCCCGGCACTACAGAGCTACACTGCTGTGCGCTCCCACAAGGTGCATGCAGTTGTCAGCAGACAGGCAGAACTCGGAATAACACCGGTGGCTCAAATTATAACAAAGCGAGAGAACGCACATATCGCCTAAAGCTGGTAAAACGGCAATTTCATGTTCAATTGTTCATTCCAAAAAATGAGAAGTTGCCCACAAAATAAAGTTCAATCCCCATCCTCACGCCACAAACTTACAGCAGTGATCTCTCTCTCTCTCTCCCCCTCTCCCTGACGGACTCCCTGCTGGCTGATGCTCCATTCCCAGTCCCAGCGTGAATAGTCAACTGTTACTCGAATAATAATGCCACGAACGGGTATTCGAGCACTCGAGTAATCATGCCCATCCCTACTAAAAACCTTCAAAACAATCTGAATGTGTCATATATACAAGAAAGCCTAAAAAAGGAACACACTTGTTATCAATTTACAAAACAAAATGGGGAAATAAAATTGAGTCAGTACCAGGCTCACTAGAAAAAACAACAGACATGTTCACAGTCATGGAAGCACATACAAGAATGATAAAAGGGCTTACAGGATGGTAAGAGCTTCTTCTTGGCCTCTGTGAATGCCTTTCAGGCTTAGAAATGAGAATGCCCTCTGTGCTGTCATCGTTTGAATCGTAGACACACCCAGCAAAATCTTGTACTCTATCCATCTGCAAAAAGGGAGACAAGGAGATATGATTTTTCTGTGCTTTTTGTTGACACAGTAGAAAAACAAATGGCAGGGGAAAGTGCCCATCAGCTAAGTACTCATACTGTTTTAAATAAGTTTTAGGAGCTTACCATAATGCTTTTTGTGCGTCTCAGTGATGGAAGAAGTTCATCATCTGATTGCTTGTTGGAATGGTTACTTGCAGAAGTCTCATCACAAGTTTCTTTCACAACAGTTTCAACTGAATCGTACAAATGATTAGAAACCTCCGATCCACTATCCATCTGCAAAAACAAATAGCTATGTCAAGACATGCATCCATTCATATGTAAATGCACAATCTATTAAAACCAGAAACAGGTTCATACAATTACTTGACTAAAAACATTTTAATTAAAAGAATCAAAGGCATACCAGAGTGTTTTCTGTTATCTTCCTGAGAACATCATGGTGTGGATTGGGAGTTTTGTTCTCCATAAAGTCCTCATCAGTTTCATCACTATCTGAATAATCAACGAGCGATAACCCTTGGACAGCAAACACCTAAACATAGATAAACAGAAAAAACCTGTTAACGTGAAAAGTTCATGTATGGTGATACCTGTTAACTAGAAAAGTTAGCCAAGCAAAAACTGTTACTGAGATAGCAGGAACATATAAACATGACATGATCTGACTAAAAAGCTGCATACAGAAACAGTAAAAACCTTCAAACTGAGAGCACAGCATGGTCTTTCTGAGGTATTAGAAACTTCTCACAGCCCATTACAAGGGTTTGCAGTGGGTCACATTCTAAATATTGCTTTAAAACATGTAACAGCTCAGACAGTGTACAATTCTAAATCTTCAAAACCAAATTGAGATTATGCCAGGTGTGGGACAGTGGCATAAAAACAGTTTCAGTGAGAACCACACGGAAGGGCCCCATATGGGTGAGACTAGAAACATACAAGTGTGTCACACTGTTACCTGGTCTCATTAAGGAAAGACGAGAGAAAGAGTGTGTTTGTGACATAAAATGACCCCATAAGGACATGACTGGAAACATGCGTGAGTTTGACATTAACTGACCTTCTCCACACCACCCGATAAGTAATCCTGACTGCGTTTAAGTAATTTGTGAACACTGGCCCATTTTGGTAGCAGAACAACATCACATACAAGTCACCACAGATATTAGTAAAGACTGTGTGTACACTGTCATTTTACCTGTGGGTGAGTCTCATCTGGCTTTGATTCCTTGTGGAACATCTGATGTACAGGGCTGGTCTCTGACTCTACTGCTGCTGCTGCAGGAGTCTGAGAGTCTGTCACCTGAAATTTAGATACCAGACAAGAAGATCCTTAGAACTGACAGAAATTATAACTGTATGTGGAGACATTCACAGGCTAATAAGGTTACCTAATGGTAAAACAGCTTCTGAAACAGTACAGACCTTCAAACTGAGAGCACAGCATGGTCTTTCTGAGGTATTAGAAACTTCTCACAGCCCATTACAAGGGTTTGCAGTGGGTCACATTCTAAATATTGCTTTAAAACATGTAACAGCTCAGACAGTGTACAATTCTAAATCTTCAAAACCAAACTGAGATTATGCCAGGTGTGGGACAGTGGCATAAAAACAGTTTCAGTGAGAACCACACGGAAGGGCCCCATATGGGTGAGACTAGAAACATACACGTGTGTCACACTGTTACCTGGTCTCATTAAGGAAAGACGAGAGAAAGAGTGTGTTTGCGACATAAAATGACCCCATAAGGACATGACTGGAAACATGCGTGAGTTTGACATTAACTGGCCTTCTCCACACCACCCGATAAGTAATCCTGACTGCGTTTAAGTAATTTGTGAACACTGGCCCATTTTGGTAGCAGAACAACATCACATACAAGTCACCACAGATATTAGTGAAGACTGTGTGTACACTGTCATTTTACCTGTGGGTGAGTCTCATCTGGCTTTGATTCCTTGTGGAACATCTGATGTACAGGGCTGGTCTCTGACTCTACTGCTGCTGCTGCAGGAGTCTGAGAGTCTGTCACCTGAAATTTAGATACCAGACAAGAAGATCCTTAGAACTGACAGAAATTATAACTGTATGTGGAGACATTCACAGGCTAATAAGGTTACCTAATGGTAAAACAGCTTCTGAAACAGTACAGACCTTCAAACTGAGAGCACAGCATGGTCTTTCTGAGGTATTAGAAACTTCTCACAGCCCATTACAAGGGTTTGCAGTGGGTCACATTCTAAATATTGCTTTAAAACATGTAACAGCTCAGACAGTGTACAATTCTAAATCTTCAAAACCAAATTGAGATTATGCCAGGTGTGGGACAGTGGCATAAAAACAGTTTCAGTGAGAACCACACGGAAGGGCCCCATATGGGTGAGACTAGAAACATACAAGTGTGTCACACTGTTACCTGGTCTCATTAAGGAAAGACGAGAGAAAGAGTGTGTTTGTGACATAAAATGACCCCATAAGGACATGACTGGAAACATGCGTGAGTTTGACATTAACTGACCTTCTCCACACCACCCGATAAGTAATCCTGACTGCGTTTAAGTAATTTGTGAACACTGGCCCATTTTGGTAGCAGAACAACATCACATACAAGTCACCACAGATATTAGTGAAGACTGTGTGTACACTGTCATTTTACCTGTGGGTGAGTCTCATCTGGCTTTGATTCCTTGTGGAACATCTGATGTACAGGGCTGGTCTCTGACTCTACTGCTGCTGCTGCAGGAGTCTGAGAGTCTGTCACCTGAAATTTAGATACCAGACAAGAAGATCCTTAGAACTGACAGAAATTATAACTGTATGTGGAGACATTCACAGGCTAATAAGGTTACCTAATGGTAAAACAGCTTCTGAAACAGTACAGACCTTCAAACTGAGAGCACAGCATGGTCTTTCTGAGGTATTAGAAACTTCTCACAGCCCATTACAAGGGTTTGCAGTGGGTCACATTCTAAATATTGCTTTAAAACATGTAACAGCTCAGACAGTGTACAATTCTAAATCTTCAAAACCAAATTGAGATTATGCCAGGTGTGGGACAGTGGCATAAAAACAGTTTCAGTGAGAACCACACGGAAGGGCCCCATATGGGTGAGACTAGAAACATACAAGTGTGTCACACTGTTACCTGGTCTCATTAAGGAAAGACGAGAGAAAGAGTGTGTTTGTGACATAAAATGACCCCATAAGGACATGACTGGAAACATGCGTGAGTTTGACATTAACTGACCTTCTCCACACCACCCGATAAGTAATCCTGACTGCGTTTAAGTAATTTGTGAACACTGGCCCATTTTGGTAGCAGAACAACATCACATACAAGTCACCACAGATATTAGTGAAGACTGTGTGTACACTGTCATTTTACCTGTGGGTGAGTCTCATCTGGCTTTGATTCCTTGTGGAACATCTGATGTACAGGGCTGGTCTCTGACTCTTCTGCTACTGCAGGAGTCTGAGGGTCTGTCACCTGGATTTCAATTAAACAAGAACCGATGTGTCTTTTACAAGATGACACATTTTTACCCACTTTAATTTGTCAAAAAAAAAAAATCTCCATGCCCAATCTAACCAACTCACCTTCCTGCGCCAAGGCCATTTTGCATCACCATAGTTGTACTCAATTTCAGATCCTGTTTCTATTTTCTTCAGGGCAAAAAGGCACAAGTGTGGCTTGTTGTTAACTATGATTTTTTTCATGACACAATTCGGATTTTTGTGGTTGTCATTGACTAATCTTCCAAGAGATCCATCTTCTTTAGATGCATCAAGGCTGAAAAGTATAAGAAAAATTGTAATATTGTTATAATTAACAGTTTTGTTGGAAGAGATATTTTAAAAAGTATTTACAAGAGTACTTGTGCTTTAGTTAAATCACTAACTATTAAAAGTTTGTTTCAGGGTTAACTTAGAATTTCTCTAATCTATACAACATACGATATATATACATGCTTACCACAAGCGACGGTTCTGCCACTCAAAGTCAAAGAGAAATGTGACTTCAATCTCTGAGTATGGTCGTGACTGGCATTCTTCCTGTGTGAGGAGTTCACCCCTGTACTCCAAAACAAAGTCCCCTGGTTCAATGGGCTGCATGGCAAACACTCCTCTTCCTGCAAGAATATAACAAACACTTACATTCTGGGCAGTCTAAAAGAGATGTTAGAGTTTTTTGTAAAGTTGGCTTGTATGCCGACATTTACATCTAGTCGATGTATTACCTGCAGACAATGCTCACTCTCCCAGTTGTGATGGGGACAGCAATAAGAGGTATTTTAGCCTCCTATAAGAAGTCCCTCTAAAAAAAAATTCATTGATATGCAAGTACAGCGAATATCTGCAGTATTGTTCAGCAGTTTAGCTAGTTGTAACTTCTTATTTTTTTGGAGGGCAGCCCTCTCCATGTGCAAAGATAATGTCAATAAATTATACTATAACTTGATAGAGGTTTAGCGCTAGGGCTGCATCATTCTAAAGGATACTCATCCTAAATAGCTTTTTTTTAGGTGAGCCTGAAA
>CM028893.1:14593449-14713449 GCA_016801885.1 Toxotes chatareus
GGTGAGGGTCAGGAACATCGGCATCGGGTGTGTTTTTCTGCTCTGCTTCGGGCTGATGGGCTTAGTAGTTTTGTACTTCCCCGATGTGCCCACCGCTCCGATGTTTTCCATCTTCACCATCACCGTAATAATTGTGTCTTTCTGCAGCGTCTCTGTTCTCCATGCTCTGGTTCACCCAGGGGTGAGGAAGGCGGGCGGGGGGAGGGAACAGGCTGACCGATCCAAACGGAGGGCTTTCCATACCATTCTCACCATAACAGGAGTGCTGGTGTTGAGGTCTTGTGGGCTACTGGTTTGCAATATCATTTTCAGCTTAGAGCTGGGAGGGAAAAGGGATCTGTGTGTGGTGCTGATGTCCGGACTTTGGCTCTGTCTGCCGAGCAGCCTGATTCTGCCTCTGCTGTTTCTGCAGAGAGCAGGAGCATTCGCATGCTTTCATCACAGAGTGAATAAGGACGAGACCTAGAGAAAACTAGGTGACGCGAGATTAGAGCAACGTGCTGCGTGTTGGTATAGTAGATGTTACAGTGAGTGAATCAGTAGTTCAGATCACCTGTGGAAACACTGGTGTTACAGGATGTTGCTCAGATTTTTCCCGGGAGTATGAGGGTAGGTTATTGCTCTGTTGTTGTGTGGTTGATGGGGTGTTCTGTGTGGTTGATGGGGTGTTCTGTGTGGTTGATGGGTGTTCTGTGTGGTTGATGGGGTGTTCTGTGTGGTTGATGGGGTGTTCTGTGTGGTTGATGGGTGTTCTGTGTGGTTGATGGGGTGTTCTGTGTGGTTGATGGGTGTTCTGTGTGGTTGATGGGTGTTCTGTGTGGTTGATGGGGTGTTCTGTGTGGTTGATGGGTGTTCTGTGTGGTTGATGGGTGTTCTGTGTGGTTGATGGGGTGTTCTGTGTGGTTGATGGGGTGTTCTGTGTGGTTGATGGGGTGTTCTGTGTAGTTGATGGGGTGTTCTGTGTGGTTGATGGGGTGTTCTGTGTGGTTGATGGGTGTTCTGTGTGGTTGATGGGGTGTTCTGTGTGGTTGATGGGTGTTCTGTGTAGTTGATGGGTGTTCTGTGTGGTTGATGGGGTGTTCTGTGTGGTTGATGGGGTGTTCTGTGTGGTTGATGGGGTGTTCTGTGTGGTTGATGGGTGTTCTGTGTGGTTGCTATGGTGCTGTTAGATGGTGTTTTATGTAGCTCCATTAGATCTAAACCTTTATCTTTTTTTATTTTTTTAGTAATCATGACCACTGCGTGTTAAACGTGACATTCTGCAGTGGTTCTCTGGACACACTAATGAACGGCAGCACTGTTCTAAATGACTTCAGGCTTAACGTTGACATTTCTGTTCTGCAGTCTGTTGTTAATTATAGCATAGAGCTAACAGTAGGAGCTATTTCAGGTCCAGGTCATTTTTCCCATAGAAGACGCTGCATGGCTCACAGTTGGAGCGCTTCTGTGTCTGTATCAGTTTGAACCTACAGCCTGAATTGCTTGACATTTCCCTGCTGATAAATCAGGAGTGTCCTCTGGCAGCTGGGACCTGAAACCCTCACCCTGTGTGGAGGGGGTTGACCACCTTCTGTCCCGATCACCACGACTTTAAACAGGACTCCTGATCCTGATGGCCTCCTTTACACAAGTTAAGCTGTCTGCCAAAGAGTGTCTGAGACATCTGGCTCTGGACCTAAGCATTGGATGGACAGAGGGACGGACCAACTGACGTCCCAGTACAGGTGAAGAGTTTTATAGATTTACTTCCACATAGAAATGACTGGAACCCAGCTACAATAACAGCGTTTGCATGTCACTCTCAGAGTCATCACATGGAAAAATCCATTCCTCTTGACCATGTGGCCACAGGTGAGATTTAATTAGGTGGTTACAGGTGGGAGTTCATGCAAAGAACTCCCACTTTATTTTCCACATGTTCCACACACACGGACACTGTGCAGAGCAGCAGGACAGGGACACGGTTTGGAAGGAACAAAATAAAATACCAGTGACGAGGTTTGCCTCCTTTAATGTTCTCAGATATATTTAGATTTATTTGTGGTTTTCTAAATAAATATCTGACCGTCAGTGACAACCTGCTTTACTGTTCTGGAACCATGAATCACTGTTTTCAGTTACAGAAGGTGACCAAGGTAATGGCTCAGTAATGGCATAATGGTTAATAATGGACTTGATTGGCTGCAGTCAGATAACCTGTGACAGCTGAATTCAAAATGAATCCTCATGTGTTACAGCTTTGCCCGTTTGTTGGAACTGTAAAGCATCTGAGGGGCGGCTGATGAGCGTGTGGCTGCAGGCAGAGCGAGTCAGTGTCAGAAAACCAAGCACATTTATTTCTCAGCATGTCATCGCTGCTGCGAAGGTCCAGAACGCTCCGTGGCCCTGGCTCCTTCTGCCTGAGGCCACAAACTCATCCATCCAGTTTTCCAGCAGGTGGAGACAGAGATCAGCAGGAAGACTCTGAGGCTGCAGGAGCTGATTAAATCTGCTAATAAAATCATGTCAAAGTGAAACGTTTTGAGCAGCGCTGCCAGCACCATCATCATATCAGTGTGTTTTTTACCTTCCAGACTCCCTGATTCTTCTCTTTGTCTTCTCGTCCTCATCCACAGGCCATGTCTGTCAACTTCCAACCCTTCTTCAACGTCGTCCTTGCCCTCCCTCCCCTCTCCTCCTCCAACTCCTCCATCTATGGTTTGTACTCAGAATGCCAGTACTCTGCAGGCAGTAAGATCGTCTACAGCACCTACACCTTCGCCAGCATCCTCCTCTGCCCTCTCTACATCCTCATCCTCCACATGTACGTCCAGCGATGGAGGCGTCAGTGCTCTGCCCCTGCAGGGACAACAAGTCACGCCGACCTGTTCACGTACCACCTGGTTGTTATGGAGATTTGTGCTGTTTTTGGATCAGTTTTCTATACTTTGGGTACATTCACCAACAGTGACAGGGTGCTAATCTTGGGGGTGTTTGTTTTCTGCATTATTTTCCCTGGACAGACTTTGTTACACTGCCTCACCTGTGTGGAGCATTACCTGGCTGTGGTTCATCCCATCACCTACCTGCGCCTGAGAGAAAGGGGCGGGGTCAGGATCAGAAACATGAGCATTGGGTGCGTTTGGCTGATGTGCCTCGGGTGGGTGGTGCTAACCAAAGCGTACATGCCTGATTTTCCTGCCGTCCCATTTATTTGCTTGGTGTGCTTCTCGTTGACTGTCACATTGTTCTGCTGCTTCTCTGTGCTCCTCGTTCTGAGTCGTCCGGGGCCGGGGGAGGTGGGCGGGCACGAGGTGCGGGTCGACCAATCAAAGCAGAGAGCTTTCCGCATCATCAGGGCCATAGTGGGAGTGCTGGTGTTGAAGCTGGTCGGATTTCTGCTTTGTTTTGGCTTTTACAACATTGAGTCGGTTGGTCCGGACGTTGTGTGTGCGCTGATGGACTCGGGCCTCCTGCTGAGTCTGCCCAGCAGTCTGGTTCTGCCTCTGATGTTCCTGCACAGGGCAGGAAGGCTGTCGTGTTGTAGGCCGAGCGCTGAGTCAGGGTGACGAGTCACCTGAACTGTGCACGGAAGTGAAACTGGAACTTCCGGGTTCTGTTTCAGGAGTAAGAGAACCTCATCTAAAATCCCACTGACCTCTGTAATAATGCAGACAGATAATGATCCAGCCTGGGAACATGTGTGTTGCCTGAAGTTAACGTGTTACTTCATTTCACTGTCTTGTTTTTCTTATTTGGTGTTTTTGTATTTTATCCTCTGTACTTTAATTTGCCAGATGTTGTGTGAACTGAACTGAATAAACTGTTGTTGTCCATATCTGCTGTGTCACGTGTCTTCATCTGTGTCCAGGTACGTGTTGTTAGCAGCTATGAACCGTGACAGTTTAAATGATTTCATTCTGAGGTCTGAACGTCTGAGCGTTTGTGTTTCAGTGCAACAGGCGTGAAGCACGCTGCATCTTTAGTATGAAGTAAATAAAGTTTTCCGTCCCGGTGCAGAAACAGCAGAGTGACACCATCCATCCCAACATGAATGGCATGAGATGAGCTCTTAGCAGCTGCTGTGTGGGATGTGACAGGAATCCCACAGCTGTGAACACAGGGTCAGTCTGCAGCAGCTGGTGTTTCCAGCTCATTTGGATCCTGTCACATGTGATGGACGGAGACGTTTCAGAGACCTGAGACTTAAAGGTGCTTCACAGGTGAAACAGTCTATACATCCTGTACCTGTGCATCACGGTCTCCCTCTGGGTCGTTCTCACTCGGAAGCGTCCAGGGCCAGGGGAGGTGGGCGGGAACAGGGAACACACACACACACACAGTGCTGGGTTTAATGACAGGATTGGATTTGAATACACACCTCTTGGTTTGTGAATCATTTGAATCCTGTCAAATGTTCCTTCTGAGCGACGGTTTAAACGAACCGTCGATAAAAATCACACCGATGTAAATTCAGCTGGAATCCTCAGACTTCAAATTCCAGAAATTCATTTGAAAGTTCATTGGAAAGTTTCAGATGTTTCAGATCAGGAACGTATGTGTGAGTCAGTACAGCTGCAGGGTAAAATCACTGTGTGATGCTTTAGTGCAGCATCATAATGTAACTGTATGTAAATAAAGGAATAAAACACTTGGCTCTGTGTTTTCTCTCTGGCGTCAGATTCAAATGATGCTGTCGACCCTGAAATCTGAACTTCCTGTGGCACGATGATGCCAATACAAATACATTTGCCTGCTGTAATTTACTGTAAAAGAATATCATAAAATATGACTTGCAAAACACACACACACACACACACACACCTTAAGCACAGATCCATGTTGGGTGTTCTTTGATACCTGTGAACAGCAGTCAGTGACTCAGGAGGACGACGGTCAGACTGGAACTCTGCTGAGGTCAGTGTCCTTTAAATCTTTACATAAACATATTGATTCAGAAATATTGACAGATGAAGTGATTCCTGTGAATTCAGTGTTGAACAGACTGTTCATATTATGTGAGTAAATCATCATTTCCAGGATGATTTCGTGTTGATGTTGTCGATAACACACACACGTGTCCTTCATGTTCTCACATATTAAAACACATTTGCTAAATTGGTGACTTTACTTGGGAAATTCATTCATTCATTCATTCATTAAATTCATGAATTCTTATTAAACTTTATTTATAAATCTACCATGAAAGTAAAGGTGGAGCGAAGCTTTGTGCTGTCAGGGAAAATCAGAGGTTACATGTGTAACCACGGTTCTTCCAGCTCTGACACATCACCTGTGGCCATGTATGACTGGATGAATCGTTAGTAACATGAGGCCCACACACACATGTGGATTCTCTTTAACAGCATTAACTGAAACTGAATCGAATCTCTCCTCTTCCTCCTCAGGCCTCCATCCACAGAAACATGTCAGTCAACTCCTCTTCCTCTGCTGACCTCTCCCTTCTTCCTCCTCTCTTCTCCTCCTCTAACTCCTCCCTCCATCCTCCCATCAACTCCTGTTTCAGGACCAAAGCGAGCATCTTTGCCTTCTCTGCTTTCTTCATCACCAGCCTCCTCCTCTTCCTCCCACTCTTCATCTTCGTCCTGTACCTGGGGTACCAGCAGTGGAGGAAGCAGCGCTTCGTTTCCACAGCAGCAGATCTCTTCCTCTATCACTCCATCGCCATGGAGCTGAATTCATTCTTGGGGTTCAGCTTCTTCTTCTGTGGTGGATTCTTCAACCTCCAGGTGATGATGTCGGCAGGGCTCTGCCTCTGGTCCATCACCTCCCTCGGACAGGCTCTGTTTCACATCCTCACCTGTGTGGAGCGCTACCTGGCCGTGGTTCACCCCATCACGTACCGGGGGCTGAGACAGGGGGGCGGGGCCCGGATCAGGAACATCAGCACCGGATGCGTCTGGCTGCTGTGTTCGGGATGGATGACCGTACTGAACCTAACCGGCCCTGAGTTCACGATGGTCCTGTATCTGTGCATCATGGTCTCCCTCTTGGTCGTCATGTCTTTCTGCAGCATCTCAGTTCTCCGCGCTCTCAAGCGTCCAGGGCCAGGGGAGGTGGGCGGGAACAGGGAGCGGGCGGACCAATCCAAGCAGAGGGCTTTCCACACCATCGTGGCTATAATGGGAGTGCTGCTGTTCAGGTTCGGGGGGAATCTGATCGGCAACTTGCTGTTCAGCTCGTCGGCGCTGGAGCCCAGCGACCTCTGTGTGGTGCGGCTGTCTGCGTTCTGGTTAGATCTGCCCAGCAGTTTGGTTTTACCTCTGCTGTTCCTGCACCGGGCTGGGAAGCTACGGTGCTGCAAGAGAGGTGGAGCAGAGGAACTGGGCTGACGGAACAAAGCGCTGTACAATACAGTTTTAATGGTGTGATAGAGCCACAGCTGGATGTAGAGAATAGAGTCAGAGTCATGTTATTCATATAGAACGTCAACAGTAAGAGACCAAGACCAGGTCCAACTAAAGACAGAGGTATCAGACAGCATGGACAGACCTGTGTTTATGTTTGTGATTAACTGTCCCACATTAAAAACCAGTGTCAGTCATGAACCAAAGTACTGTTGTGTTTCAGCTCTCAGGTCACGTGTCCGATCACATGATAGAATAAAGGCGGATTTACTGTGTGAGTCGTGTCTGATGTAAACGGACGGTTCGCTGCAGGTGTCAGGCAGGTGTCCACCTCACCTGTTACATGTAAATGCAAACAGAACAAACTGCAGACAGGAGCGATCCCGGCAGCTCAGCGACTGAGTCACAGTTTATTCAGGCGGTGAACTTACAACAGTGTTTTCATTGCACAGGCACCTTCATATAACTTAGAGAGACATTCATTTAAATAGAAGTAAACACAGAAACTCACACTGTCCCGGCGTCTGCCACCAGGTGACTCTTCATGTGCGTCTTCAGACAGTGGCTCTGAGTGAAGGCTTTGTCACAGAGCGTACACTTGTACGGCCTCTCCCCATTGTGAGTCCTCATGTGAACGGTCAGGTACGTTTTGCGAGCGCACGCTTTCCCACAAATCCCACAGACAAACGGTTTGGCGCCTGAGTGGACCGTCACGTGGTTGTCCAGATTGATCTTGCGCTTGAACGACCAGCCACAGTCCGGGCAGCGGTACGGCGTCTCTCCCGTGTGCACGCGCATGTGGATGGTCAGCGGCCCCTTGGTGGTGAACCCTTTGCCGCACTCGCCGCAGTGGTACGGCTTCTCGTTGGTGTGCGTCCTCATGTGAATCTGCAGCTGCTTGCTCGTCAGAAACATTTTGCAGCAAACGTCGCACAGGTACGACCTCTCTCTGTCCGTGTGGATCTTCTCGTGCTGTCTCAGCGTCCCAGGAAGTTTGAAGCTCCTCCCACAAACCTGACAGCTGTGAGGTCTTTCTCCAGAGTGGGTCATCTTGTGGCGGGATAAGGACCTGACGTCGCTGAGGGATTTCCCGCACACGCCGCAGAGGTGCGTCTTTTTGTTGGAGTGAGTCCTGCGGTGAGCTCTCAGCTGTTCCTTCAGCTCGAACACTTTGTGGCATGTGTAGCATGTGTGAAGCTTCGCTGCCTCGTGCAGCTTCTGATGATTCTCCAGCGACACCTTTAATGCAAAGGCAGCATGGCAGACATGGCATCGGTGTGTCCTCTCCCCTGAGTGGGCAGCCACATGCTCATCGAGGCTGAGCGTGCTGAGGAAAAGCTCTCCGCAGATGTGACAGTCGTCAGTTCTGTGGTGACTCCGAAGATGCTCCTTCAACCCGTCCACGGAGTCCGGGCGTTCTCCACACACGCCGCACGCGCTCGCTGGATCGTCCACGTGGCTCCACGCATGTTTCACAAAGGTGACCTCTGATTTGTGCAGAGCTTTGCAGACTCTGCAGCAGAGGACAGCATCGCTGTCATCAGGCGGCGGCGGCTCCGGGGCCCTGACACCAGAGCGTCTGGTCTTTAGTTTCTTTGTGGTCTTGGACGGCAGTTCAGAGTCACTGTCCCTCAGATCCTCGTCGCACTTGTCCGGTTTCCAGTCGTCACTGCTGTCGTTCGCTTCTTCTCTTCCTCCTTCCTTTTCATCATCACCGCAGGCGTCCCCTTTCCTCTCAGCTGCAGAGCGGGACACGCGGTCCTCAGCTGTTATCCAACCGTCTTCATCATCAGCTTCCTGCGTTTCCACGTCCTGTTGTTGTGACGTTGAGCTGCTGGGAAACCAGAGGAAGAATTAAGGTCGGTCACACGTGACGTGTTTAAGGTCTAACATCACTGTGTGTCCAAAAGTATGTGGACGCTTTATAAATCCAGCATTGGCAGCAGGTGACTCAGACCAACTTTACCTGGTTTGTGGTTTGTTTTCTTCACATGTCAACACGGCAGCAGTGGACACAGAGTCTTCAGTGCTGTTGTCTTTTGTCTGTGGAGGACGAATCTCTTCCTCACTGCTCTGAGCTTCCTCCTGTGCCTGGAAAAATAAAAGTCTGATTCCACTTTGCATCTGAAAACAATGATAGAAACAAAAATAACAACAGAATATGATAAAGTACCTTTGGTCTGATAAAGAGAGTCGAGGTCTTCCATCCTGTGCCGCTGACGTTTCTGTGGATCTCCTCCGCTGTCGTCGTCTTCAGTTTCAGACGCTGTAATCGCCGTCTCTTGTTGGACGTTAACATGTCAAAAGGTTTGTTGTCTCCAGCCAGCTGAGGGAAGGTGGATCTCAGCAGGTCCAGGAAGTCTGCCTCCTGCAGACCTCGGGGACACTTCAGCTCCAGGACTGGACATTTCTTAAGAACTGACGAGGGAGAGACAAGTACAGGAAGCAGATTAGATCAGTTTAGCTTTATACAGTGTTGTCTTTGTTTTAGAAGCAGCACGAACATGACAGACAAACATCCCATAATCTCAGCTGATAAAACCCAAACTGCCTGCGTGGCCAGAGGAAAGTTCTCTGTGTAAAAGTACCGTTTCTTGACAGTATTTCAGTCTGTGGATCCTCCAGGATGCGGATCCTGAGGTCTATGTGGTTCTGAGTGTCACTGATCTGAGATCTGCTGGACTCAGACTGACCTCTGGAGGGAAAACAGGTGAAAGATGAAGTTTGCATGTTATAAAATACATGTACACACACACACAGTCGTGCGTGTGTCACACACATCCTGTCTCACTCTCACACAGACAAAATAATAATGATAACAGAAGCTGTTTCTGTATGAACCTTGACAGAGTTTGATTTTTCAGATCTTCCTGGTTTTTACGGGACTCGTCGTCCTCAACGTGTCCGAGGCTCCTGCTGCGTTTTACACCTGAGCAAAGACAGAAATCAGTTATTCCCACTTCACTTTGCTGAAAATCTGTGAGACTGGAAGGATTTCATTTTGAAAATGATCTCACTGGAACCAACTTTGGATAAAAACTGAAACCAATTAAAGATGTTATTATCATTATTATCACTATAACCATTATTGTTACTGTTTGTCTGTTCAGCGTGTTCTGCTTTAGCTTGACTGGCTGTTAAATCCTCACTTGGAAGCATATTTGCAAAACTCTATCACCTAAACTTAAATTCTGCATGTGAGTCATTCATGAGCCGACACATTTATTTAACGCACTGGTGTTTAACCGTAAATTCGGCATGTAAATTATCCACAAAGCTGCGAGATATGTTGGGGAAATGACCATAAATCTGCGAACTTTGGCGATAAACAGCCCATTGCAGCCCGGAGAAAGAAGAATATTAAGACCGTTTCAAATTTAAACGTTAAATATTGAAATTATGAACTCGTTGGTCGATTTACAGCAAAGCCGAATTAATGAGTAAATCACCTTGATTAATAAACCGTCTAAGGCTTTGTCATTTAGTGGATGCAGCTTTGTCGACAGCCAAGTAAATGTTAAATTAGAAGATATTAAAATAGAGTTTTACATGACCCTGTCTTTAAAAACCGGCGGCGGCGCTTGGACTTCAATTTTTATGCCAAAAAATGACCAACCGCCTTCGGTGAGTGTGACCTGAGGCTGCAGGAGAACCTCCAGCTGTCTCCTCTGCTGGTCAATCTCCTGTCTGAAGCCCGAAGCCTCCTCCTCGTACCCGGCTACGATTCTGTCCACGGCCGCTAAGATTTCCTGGGAGGCGGCGGCGAGTCTCTCAGTAACAAATCCCCGGAGAATCTCAGCTTTAGACATTTTATTCAGACTCTCGGCTGCGTTTGTCCTCAACACGTCCGCCACAGGTTAAATAACTCCCGGAGAGAGCCGATCACCTGCGGCATTGTTTACCAGCCTCACACTCTTCCGGTTTGGGTACGTGCGTCAATGTCATCCGAGTAGAAACCTGGATCTGAGCCAAGCGGTTTCTTCTCCTCCCTCTGCTCCTTCACCTTCTTCTTCTTTTAAAATAAAGTAAATAAATAAATATAAATAAAATAAATGAATAATTATCTCACATGTATTTTCCCCTCAAAGAATATGATCATCAAAAATTAAAAATGAGTGAAACAGTGGAGTTTTGGTTTTATTGGGGGCACAGAGCATCATGCAGCATCAAGCCTTGGTTTGTCAGCAAACACAGAATTTACAAATCACACATCTGAAGACTGAAGCAGAGCAAAGGTCATGTTGTTACCTAAAGATTTACTCTGCATACAGGAGCCACTTTAGACCAAAGCTTTGTGAACTATTATTTAAATTTAAATGACGTCGCTGTGGCTGGTATGTTCAGCCACCGTTAACTCGACATGTTTCCAGTTTTTATACAATGAAATCTGGACCAGACCTTCAACACTCCTCCTCCCCTTTGTTTCTCACCCCCTCCAGCTTCTCTCTTTCGATTTTCACCGGCATGCTCGACTTTCTGGGCTTCTTCTTTGGTACGAGATCACCTGACTCCCACTGCTGCGGCTGATTGGTCAGCTCTCCTCGTTTTCCTTTGGTGGAACTGCTGCAGCTTGCCATGGTGAGGGGGGCGTGGTCAGGGAAGGGAGCGGGTGCGATGTGATTGGTGTTGAGGCTGAGCAGGTGCTGACAATGTTCAGTTTTCTCTGCCACAGGAAGGACCAGGGGGACAAGGGAGGGAGGAGAACCCACCGAGGAAGCACTGTGAGCTGGGAGCGGGGGAGGAGTGAGATTAGGTGGTACCTGAGGGTGCAGGTTGGATCTGAAGGTAGAGTCACTCCAGGTGAAGTTCTGGGTGGAGTCTGGTGGTGGAGGTGGAGGGGAGTCAGGTTGAGGGGTTGTGTTGCTGCCATGGTGTGGGTTTGTATGACAGTTCAACCCATTTCTAAGGGTATATACATGCATCAGTGTGTGTGCGTCGTCATGCTGTTGTAAAAGTGTGTTGCTGATCTCTTTCTCCCTGCACATACGTGTGTTGTGTATGTTTCTGTGCGCCTGTTTGGCCTCGTGTGTGTGCGTTTCAGAGTGTGCGTTTCTGTGGCTGTGTGCGTCTCTGCCAGAGCCGGTGTGTAGCCGTGGGTTTGGGTTTGCACTGTGACGGTTTCGGCTTCGCAGCGAGCTGAAGACCATGGTGCAGCCCGCCACCGTGCAGCGATGTTTGATCTTCAGGTGGACGGCGTTGTAGTGGATCTTCAGCGTTCCTGCACAAACAGAAGGAAAATGGTGATCTCGGAAAGATGGCGCCTCCAGCGGAACCCTGTGGAACCCCAAGGATCTCCAGTGGAACCCATCACCTTCTTACCTTTGTCATAGAAGCTTTTCCCACAAACACCACAGCAGACCCTCCCCTTCCGACCTCCTGAGGGAGAAGGAGAAGGTAGGGAGGAAGAGGAGGATGGGAGAGGATGGAGGGAGGAAGTGAAGGAAGAGGCAGGAAGTGGACAGAGGAAGGAGGAGGAGAAGGATGGAAGAGGATGAAAAGAGGAGGGAGAGGTTCCTCGCATCTTCTGGTAAATCTTTGGAGGAGAGGGAGAGGAGAAAGAAAGTGATGGACGGACTGAGGAAGGCGCCGGGGTAAATGAACAGTTAAAGGAGGGAGAGAGTGAAGAGGAGTGCTCCTGTTTGGCCGTGACCCTGTGAAGGTCAAGCTCCTGGTGTCTGTGGATGCGAGGGTTTGGCTGCCATGGCGACTGGGCCGAGTTTGGCTTGTCGGGGTCAGCTTTGATTTTTAAAGCCGCTTCACCGTTGGAGTGATGTAAAGTTGGGCTGTTCTCTTGTGCTCCTCTTCCTCCATCTTGCCTGTGTCTCTCAGCTGGTTTGGCCCCACTGGGCTTCTGTAGGCACTGTGTTAGCTTTGTGGGAGGAACAAGATCCTGATAAAAGAGAAGGAGGAAGAGGTCAAAGTGGGTGGAACAAAAATAAAGAACCTTTCAACCAAAATAAGCGTCCTGCTGGAAAACAGAGGCGCAGTCCGACTGCTTCTAATGCAGTTTCATTTACTGACCTTGGTGGGTGAAACCAAACACTGGACGGCGGAGCCTGGAAAATGGAAAGGCAGAAGCAAAGACAGTCCACCTGAAAAGTTTTCAAAATGGTGGACAGTGTCACCGCGGTCAGCACGACTGCTGTTCTCAAAATGGCAGACGCCGGCCACCAAGCATGAATCTCCCCGGGACTTCCTGAACGTCCCCGGTGTTCCTCCATTGTGCTCAGTGAACGTATTAATGTTTGACTGGCCGCTCTTTGGGGCGGGCTTTAGCTCCGGCTCGGAGAGATGATTGACAGCCGCCAGGCACTGAACCGTCATCAACTCAACGATGGAGCGCGTCTCGCCAAAACGAAGGAACTGTTTGAGGATGAGCAGCTCTTCCTCAGGAGTCACCATCATCCAGCGGTCCAGCACCTTCCCACTGGGAAACTGGACATAAGGACAAACATTAACGCCAGTGTGAAAATGTCTTAAAGAACAATAACATGTCTCATTAGAATCAATGCAGGTAAAGGCCAACATCCAATAGATAAGTTCCAGTTGTCCTACAGTCTGTGTAAATAAAGTTTATTTGTAACGTCAGGCGTTGCATCATACACCACAGACGCAGTAAGATTATACTGTAGTGGCTGTGTTTACCTGCAGCATGTAACCTCGGACATAATCTCCCAGACTCCAGCCCAGCGTGTGCAGAATGTGTCCGACCTGAAAACACGACAAAACCTAATGTGTTACACAGTAAATGTGAAGGACGTCCCTGCCAGAGGACTGGGTGTGTACCTGCTCTGGGGACAGGACGCTGAAGAGACGGTCCAACAGAATCTTCAGCCGAACAGGAATGGCCTGAGCTCCGTAAAGGACCAGGGAGCTCAGGTCGAACACCAGCCCGGGAAGGGCCACCTCCACTGGGCCGCAGCTGGAGGAAGGCTGGGCCTGGAGCTTCTCCAAGGCTGGAGAGGAAAAGGACAATGAACCACACAATGAACCACACAATGAACCACACAATGAACCACACAATGAACCACACAACGAACTACACAACGAACTACACAATGAACCACACAATGAACTACACAATGAACCACACAATGAACTACACAATGAACTACACAATGAACCACACAATGAACTACACAATGAACCACACAATGAACTACACAATGAACTACACAATGAACCACACAATGAACCACACAATGAACTACACAATGAACTACACAATGAACCACACAATGAACTACACAATGAACTACACTGAGGTCACAAAGTTCTGACACACGTTTGTCAGAGCAACAGATGTGTGTTTACCATCTATGAAAAACGCCACCTAACTAGACAGGTGTGTGTGTGTGTGTGTGTGTGTGTGTGTGTGTGTGCGTGTGTGTGTGTGTGTGTGTGTGAGTACAGATGCTCTCTCCAGATGCTCTCGGTGATGCGATGACAGCGACACCTGACTTCCTGTCACCATAGCGACTGCACACATCTGCAGTGTGTTTGTGTGCGTGTCAGTCGGTGGGTGAAGTCCAACATTGTGTCACTGTCAGAGTCAACAGAGTGACAGGAGAGTTTTTTATTTACGTTCTGAAAACAAACAAACAAAGCAGCACCGAGGCACCGAGGCACCGGGGACACAGAGGACACTGAGGACACCGCGATGATGTCGGGAATGTGAGCGTATTAATGTCATGCCACAGGACTTTCATTCTACAGCTCAGCACATGTTATATTACACACGTTGGATTCAGATTAATTTTATTTTGATTCCAAATGTCTTCTTAGACGTAATGTGAGGAGACAGAAATCTATTAGGATCATTTCAGTACAATCCAGTGAGAGTTTGGCTGGTTGCTGGTCAAATGTTTCTCATGAGGCCGAGACGTTTCCATAACTGTGGCAACAAAACCTGCAACAACACCTGGATCATGGTTAAACATCTGCATCGTGGAGCAGAAAAGCCAGTGTGTGTGTGTGTGTGTGTCTCACCGTGCACCACCCAGCCATGTCCACAGCAATCACACGACCTGAGTTTGGTGCTTCCAGGTCTGAAGGACACACAGCTGCAGCTGGACACTGTGCATCTGATGGACTGATGAACACAACGTTACAGACTCTTCTCATGGTTAACTGTTGTTTATAAAGTTTATTTTTTATTTGTAAAAAGATTTGATAGATCATGATAGGACACACACACACACACACACACACACACACACACACACACAGTCTGTACCTCCTCAGTGTCTGGACTCATCCTCATGTCTCAGTCCTGCAGTAACAACACAAACATCAGTCACAGCTGAACAATCTGAGTTTCTTCTTCACTTGTGAACAGAGTCGATTATTTATGAAGAATGTAAAACATGAAAGTGTGAAAAATATTTATTCAACATGAAATAATTCAGAGAGTTTAAGACTCAAACACTGGTTCAAAGATTATAGTTTCTATTGGGTTTTAGTTTGAATTGTTTGCTGTTTATTCATAGTTACAATTATTATTATTATTATTATTATTAGAGATGTTTAAATTCTGAAATTTCATACTTATATTCACCAGTATCTTTTAATATTTATATATTTGTTATCATATTTTATATTAATGTATGGACACATCTTGTATTGTATTATTCTTCTGTATGTTCATAATTTTCCTTTCATACACACTGATGTTCTTAAACTGACAGAACGACTCTGCACTTGTTAAATGAAGTGATTTCTCAGACTGATTATCGTATAAAATGATAAGTGAAATAGAAGCATTGAATTTAAAATGATAAACTTTAATCATTGTTTTTATGTGATGAACATTAATTATTATGAGATTAATATGAAAAACAAACTCACCTGTCTGTCGTTGAAAAAAAGAACAACCTTCCCTTCTTCTTCTTCTTCTTCTTCTTCTTCTTCTTTTTCTTCTCAGATTTTTCTGTTAATAGAAATTTTCTTGTGTTTCTTTCTTCACGCTTATTTTCTATCTTCTGTTTTTCTGTGGTTTTGTTTCTTTCCTCTGTCTTTTCTTCCCGTGTTGTTTCTTCCTTCGTTCTGTGGACGGTCAAACTTCTCCCTCCCTCTGTCTTATTTATATAAATCTACAGTGAACGTACAGTTTTCTGTTCGACGCTCTGCCTCCTCTGACTCCTCCCTCTGACTCTATACATGTGATTGGATGGATCGACGTCCTTTTTCTACTTCATCCTTTTGTCTCCAGAACAGATCAGACAGAGATGATGATGATGATGATGATGATGATGATTCAGGTCTCAGATCAGCCACACACTCACCACAGTCTTCTGAACCAAGAGGTTCGAAATAGTGAGTTTGCACTAAACTGTCTAACATATACATGTATATAACAGTGTGTGTGTGTGTGTGTGTTTGTGTGAAAACTCTGCAGAGACGAGTATGAAAAGACACAAATTTGTCCTTGGCGTGTCCACCAGCCTCTGTGTCCCCTGGGGAACAGCGTCCCTCTGGGAGGAAGGTCCCCCCCCGAGGGTCAGATTGAATCAGGGTGACAGTAGGGCACCTGGCCTGCTGCCACACACACACACACACACACACTCAGCCAAAAAACACAAGGTTAAATTAATTATAATATTGAAAATGTCTTTGTCGAGTTTTCGAGTCTCAGATTTAGTAAAAATCCTCAGAAACACGACGACGTAACAAACAGACACAAAGTCAAAGGACGAGTGAACAAAATGAATGAAGACAGTTTTATTCTGAACTGTGACTTTTCTCCTGTTCACACACACGAGGAAGTGAAGTTAAAACACTTTCACCGAACGAGGAAACTTTTGTCTGAAATCACATCTGAATCCCAGTTTGTCATCAATAAAGTTTTTACAGTGTTTTCAACACGTCTGCTGTGAATCAGGGCTGAACACACAGAGCGACCTGGTTCAGGGAGAAGACAGAGCCAAGAATACAGGACCAGGACACACACACACACACACACACACACACACACACACACACACACACACACACACACACACACACACACACACACACACACGCACACACACACACACACACACACACACACACACACACACACACACACACACACACACACACACACACACACACACACACACACACACACACACACACACACACACACACACACACACACACACACACACACACACACAGCGTTACACGTCTGATAGGTGGTACACCACTGCCGTGTAATGGTAAGTGTGTACACACACATCACAAACACACACAACACACACACACACACACACACACAGGGTCCCACACACACACAGCCTGTCCACACACACCCTACCTGATATTCTAATTAGTACGACATGTGAAAGAGGTCCACCAGGTGTGTGTGTGTGTGTGTGTGTGTGTGTGTGTGTGTGTGTGTGTGTTTACTTTTCAGGTCTTTCCGGCTGCAGGGAGGAAAAGCTGGGAAGCTTCAGGAGCTGTTTTCTTCTGTAAGAACAAAATGAAAATCAAAGTTCTTCAATCAGAAACTTTCTCACACAGACTTCAGACCGTGAGCTCAGTCCCTCGTTGAAGCTTCGGTGGCAGCCACTTCCTGGACGCGTCTCTACGAGCTCTGCTCACCTGGACTTTCTGGGGTCTGGACTTTGGCTGGTCCAACTCAGGGGACAGTCAGAGACTCGTCCTGAAGCTGCCGCAGCTTAGTCTCAGCTGTTTTCATCAGGTCAGTGACTTCGTGGTCTTTGTCCTCACATACAGATCAGGTCACTTTGCCACAGGTGGACACAGGTGGACACAGGTGGACAGGTTCTGAACACCTGAGATTTCAGTTTTTGATTTGAATAAATGTAAATGTTTTGGATAAATCTCATGATGATGATGATGATGATGATCTGTAGGTCAAAGTTGAGATAAACCAACAAAATGTTATTAATAACTTGTCAGAGTTTTTTTAGTTTTGTGTGAATAAACAAACCTTTTAATTCTGAGTTGGACACTTTCGTACGAACTCATTCTGTTTTAGGATAAATCCGTGTTCAGGCCGTTCTGCTGTCACGCTGCTGACACGCTGCTGACACGCTACCCCCCCCTCCTCCCTCCTCCCCCCTCTCCCCCATCACTCATCACTTTTCTGTCATTTGTCACCACAAACGTCGGCTTCATGGGATCTGAAGGTGAATTTTACATGACACCACAGTCTCAGCGTGTGTGTGGTGAATATTATGTATTTAACAGGACGTTTTAATGCTCTGCTGTGTGTGTGTGTGTGTCCCCTCACATATGCTTTGGCTTTCTGAGTGTGTGTGTGTCCTCTCTTCCTACTCCCCCACTCTCCCCATCCTCCCCCTCCCTCCCGTCCCTTACCCCACCCCTCTGAGTGCGTGTGTGGGATCCTCCCCCTTTATATCTGTGTCATTACACCAACTGAGTGTGTGAGCATTTCCCTTTGTAGCGAGTCCAACTTGGCACAGACGCAGTCACTGTGGGGGAAAGTGTGTGTTTTAAGTGTGTGTTTAAAAGTGTGTGTTGTCACAGGTACAAGTAGGACAGCAGGCAGGGAGGAACAAGGACTGAGAGAGATGAAACGTGAAGTTTCTGAAATAAAACGATGTGAATATTCATGAGGGAGCTCGAGAACAAAAACAGGACACTGACACTTCCTGAATTTTTCTTTTCTTTTTCCAGTTTTTCTTTTTATTCTTTTTCTGACAAACACAAGCTTCAAATCAGAAAACAGGTTTTTCCATCATCAGTGCTGAACAAAGTCCACTTACAGGCTTCCTCTGAAACTTTCAGTTGTATCACATGGTCTTCATCTGCGAACTCAGTTACAAAATACAGTGACCTGAAATCCACAGCCACGTTTGATCAGATCCATCCGCAGATGAAGACAGTGGAAGCAGGTAAAGTCTCAGAACGAGGCCCAGGACTGGTCCTGGTGCTGCAGCAGCTGCGGGACAGTGAGCAGCAGAGACCCTGTGGTGTCTCTGGCCCCGGAGCTTCTCTTTGTTTTGGGATTATACGTCTGATCCTCAGGGGGAATTCATCTCTCCTCAGCCTGCTTCAGATCTGTCACAGGCAGCAGGACGTGGAATCCGGTTTTCTATGAGAGAAGCTGCTGCTTCATCAGGAATTAAACTTAATCTGTCGTCTGCGAGCGGGACAAACTCGGGCCGCAGCACCGGACGTCTCCCGATGAATGGACCTGTCATTGCTCTGTGTGGGAGTTTGTGTCACGGGGCTAAAGGGAAACACCAGAGTCAGCTGTCCTGTCTGTGATGCTAAGCTAAGCTAGCCACTCCATTGAAAGCAAATGACAGGAGTCAACAGATGAAGAAAAGAGGTTTAATTGCTTCGTCCAGTCGCTGCTGAGACGTTTTCCGTCCTCTCGGGTGCTTCTTAAAACTTTGCTGACAACAAAACAAACAAAATGTGAAGCCGCGTCGTCCCACCACCCCCCCATCATCATGTCCCCCATCACACCCCACCGCCAACCACGCAGCAAAGACAACACTGAGGACTGTTCTGTTCTGACCGTCGTCCACGCACAGCAGCTGGTTACCCCCAAAAAACAAAAACAAAAAACAAACTCCGATTTAAAGAAATATTTTTATGGATTAATGTTTGTGTTCGAAACAGAGGAACAGTTTGACCCATGGTCTGAGGTCTGCAGCTGTGTCTGTCCACACTGATGATACGAGCAGCAAAGACTTTACAAGGAATCTAATGAAAGATATTCACTGTATTTTATCTTAATCAGCTTGTGAGTTAAAGCCACAAATGTGTGGACAGACAGACAGAGGACGGAGAGGGACGGACGGACGCCTCAGGCTGCAGCTGTCGCCGGCGCTGAGTTTAAAAACGGAGGGAAAGAAGCGACGGAACAAACAAGAAGAAGGAGATTCATGTTCAGCTGAATCAGCACGACTCAGAGTGTGTGTGTGTGTGTGTGTGTGTGTGTGTGTGTGACAGCAGCTTAGGTCGCTTTGTAAGACGTCTCACACACAGACACACACACTGAGCCTGAGGGTGTGTGTGTCTGTGTGACGATGTTTTTTGTATTCACACATTAATAGAAATCCACAGATTCAAAGCCTGAGGACCTCACACACACACACACACACACACACACACACACACACACACACACACACACACACACACACACACACACATCCACACACACACACACACACACACACACACACTTCACACACACACACACACACACACACACACACACACACACACACACACACACACACACACACACACACACACACACACACACACACACACACACACACACACACACACAGTCATCATGCTGATGCAGCAGTTGTAAAATGTTTTTTTTTGTCTGGTTGAAAACTTTTCTCACTTTTTCTCGTCAACATTTCAACATTTCCAGGATGAACACACACACACACACACACACACACACACACACACACACACACACACACACACACACACACACACACGCTGAATAAATGTTTCTTTTCGACTGTATAAATAAAGTTTTGATTGTCTGGATGTTTCCAGGACTTTCCAGGAGCATGTTGAAGAGTTTCCATGACCCAGGACGGATCCATTACAAACATTTCCAGACTTTCCAAACTGTCTGGAAAATAACAAATACTCCAGCACCAGGGGGGGGCGCTGTGTTGGTGAACAGCTGAACTACAACACAAAGTTTTTCTTCAGTTTTCCGATCTATCCATCTATCTCCTCCCGCCGCTCTTCACATGGCCTCTGTTCTTCTTTGGGATTTTCTTCTCCTTCGTTTTGGTCCTGGGGGGTTTGGAGGTGGGGGAGGAGACGGGGGAGGAAGGGGCGGGGTTTGAATTCTCTGCTGGTTCCTTTGAGGAATCTGAGACGGGAACAGGCTGAGGCGTTTCCACATCAGTGAGCGGCAGCGTTTCAGGAAACTCAGTCACCTGCAGCACGGACACAGAGAGAGATGATGATGATGATGATGATGATGATGATGATGATGATGATTATGTTTATGTTTACAATGATCATTTTCATGACTAAAACAGGAAATCATCAGAATGAAGAAGCTGAAAACAGCAAATATTTTGTTTCATAATTAACCGAACAAACATTTTCTGTGAATAATTTCAAAACTGATTTGCACAAAATAAAAACAGAACATGGAACTGAACACGTACAGGGACAAAGGCCATGTTGTCACGGAGACAGACGTCCTGCAGTTCGCTGCGCAGAGCGGTCACATGACTGCGGTGGGCGGAGACCTCCTGCTCCAACCAATCAATCCTGGAGCCGAAGGTGTGACAGACCTGAGAGACGACGGAGAGAAGACTCTGCAGAGAGAGAGAGAGAGAGAGAGATCAGCTGTGAATGGATGAAGGGATGAAGAAAAAAGACGTTCAAATAAAGAGAAGCAGCGACGTGATGAAAGAAGGAAGTTAGGAAAGATGAAGAAAAAAGAAAGAAAGGCGGGAAAGAAGGAGACAGATGAGAGGTCGGAGAGAAAGACAAGACAAAGACAAACAAACAAATCTTGTTACCTGGCACGCTGCCACCTCAGGAGCTCCCATGATGCTGTCTGCTCCACTCTGCTCCAGGTGTTCCCTTGGTAACAGCAGGGGGTGGGGCAGAGCTGACATGTGGGTGTGTGTGTGTGTGTGTGTGTGTGTGTGTGTGTGTGTGTGTGTGTGTGTGTGTGCGCCGTGATTGGATCAGACTTTCCCTGACCTGAGGAGCACACAGCATTGTATCACCACGTGTGTGTGTGTGTGTGTGTGTGCGTGTGTGTGTGTGTGTGTGTGTGTGTGTGTGTGTGTGTGTGTGTGTGTGTGTGTGTGTGTGTGTGTGTGTGTGTGTGTGTGTGTGTGTGTGTGTGTGTGTGTGTGTGTGTGTGTGTGTGTGTGTGTGTGTGTGTGTGTGTGTGTGTGTGTGTGTGTGTGTGTGTGTGTGTGTGTGTGTGTGTGTGTGTGTGTGTGTGTGTGTGTGTGTGTGTGTGTGTGTGTGTGTGTGTGTGTGTGTGTGTGTGTGTGTGTGTGTGTGTGTGTGTGTGTGTGTGTGTGTGTGTGTGTGTGTGTGTGTGTGTGTGTGTGTGTGTGTGTGTGTGTGTGTGTGTGTGTGTGTGTGTGTGTGTGTGTGTGTGTGTGTGTGTGTGTGTGTGTGTGTGTGTGTGTGTGTGTGTGTGTGTGTGTGTGTGTGTGTGTGTGTGTGTGTGTGTGTGTGTGTGTGTGTGTGTGTGTGTGTGTGTGTGTGTGTGTGTGTGTGTGTGTGTGTGTGTGTGTGTGTGTGTGTGTGTGTGTGTGTGTGTGTGTGTGTGTGTGTGTGTGTGTGTGTGTGTGTGTGTGTGTGTGTGTGTGTGTGTGTGTGTGTGTGTGTGTGTGTGTGTGTGTGTGTGTGTGTGTGTGTGTGTGTGTGTGTGTGTGTGTGTGTGTGTGTGTGTGTGTGTGTGTGTGTGTGTGTGTGTGTGTGTGTGTGTGTGTGTGTGTGTGTGTGTGTGTGTGTGTGTGTGTGTGTGTGTGTGTGTGTGTGTGTGTGTGTGTGTGTGTGTGTGTGTGTGTGTGTGTGTGTGTGTGTGTGTGTGTGTGTGTGTGTGTGTGTGTGTGTGTGTGTGTGTGTGTGTGTGTGTGTGTGTGTGTGTGTGTGTGTGTGTGTGTGTGTGTGTGTCTGTGTGTGTGTGTGTGTGTGTGTGTGTGTGTGTGTGTGTGTGTGTGTGTGTGTGTGTGTGTGTGTGTGTGTGTGTGTGTGTGTGTGTGTGTGTGTGTGTGTGTGTGTGTGTGTGTTGACCTCCTTGTAGCTGGCCTCTGCAGCCTTCATGTAGCTGATCAGACGATCTTTACGTCTGAAACACAACAATCAATCTATGATGAAACACTCGTGACAGGATGAAGCGTGTTGTGTGTTACTTATTGTTTTGGTGTGTGTTGATGGTGATGTCAGTGATTAACACACGACACCTGTGACAGAGCGGCTAAGAGACGCGTGTTACCTGGCGGCGTCCCTCAGCTCGTCCTCGGCTCGCTGCAGCCTCTCCTCCAGCTGCTTCCTCTCCTTCTGAACTCCGGACAGGTGCTTACCCAGAATCCTCAGCGAGCGCTCCTTCCGACTCGCCTCCTGCCGAGCCTCCTGCAGAGTCTGAGGACAGCGAGTTCACCGTTAGTGAAACCTCATGTTACCTGGAACTGTTTAAAGGGAAATTCCACCTTTATTTCCCTCCAACAAGAAGAACATGTGACAGACGACGACACAGGACTGTTCTACAGCTGGTGTAAGTCTGTACACAACGCCAGGTGTGCACAGGTGTACCTGCGTGGTCTGGCTCAGTGTGTGTTGTGTGCTGTTCTGCTCGGAGGTGTGTGTGTCGACTTGCAGCTGCAGCGTGTGCAGCCGGTGGGTCTGATCCTGGATCAGCGTCTGAGCCTCCTGCTCTCTGTTCAGAGCCTGACGGAGCTCCACACACACACTGTGAAACCGCTGGGCGGGGACCTGACACACACACACACACACACACACACTCAGAACTGTGATCATCAGACAGGCGGTACAGGTGTGTGTGTTTGCAGCCGCACCGTCCTGCAGGTGTCCTCTCTCTCCTGTCGCCGTCCTCTCTTCAGATTGGTCACCTCCAGCCTCAGACTCCGCCTCTCCACCTCGGCCGAGTGCAGCCGTTGGCTGAAGAGCAGGAACTGCTGCTGCAGGGTGGACACCAGGGCCTGATGGGAGGACACGTGCAGGTGGACACAAACACAAAGCTGAGTTTTCACTCCTTACAGGTGGAAGGTGCTGCAGCATCAGCTGTAACACACCCGCTGTTCGTCGCCGCCGTTCGTCACTGACCTTCACGTTGGGTCGTGGAGGCGTCGGTCTGTTCAGGCCGAGTCTCAGATGGCCGCTCAGCGTGTCCTTGCCCACTCTGCAGGACGCTGTGCCTGATTGGTCGAGGAGGTAATCCAGGAGGCGGGAGAAACTTGAACGAGCTGCTGACATCACATCTGGATGGGAGGAGCCTGGAGAGTCAGGAAGAGACACCTCCTTCGACACTGTCCACTCTTCGTGTGTGTGTGTGTGGTTACCAGTGTGTCCTAGCGCCCCCTGCAGGTCGGCCATGGAGGACATTATGGTGGAGGACAGACGTTTAGAGCGAAGCCACCGAGCACACACACCTTCACGACCTTCATCACCATCATCTTTATTTAAAAAACAAATAAAAACAAAACCTTTAGTTAAAGAAAACGACGTCACACTGATACCGACCTTTAACTGATCACCCACCTTTACTCGATGTGTCCTGACCCTTCTGTGTTGCCGTAGCCGAGCGTGCACAGACACACACGGCCGAACTGCCGCCGCCTCTCTCCAGCCGAAACAACACCGTTGTGTTTTTAGCCAGTGCACACCACCTCCTCACTGCCAACACCAGACACACACTCCTCCTCCACCTCCTCACTGCCCTCCTTCCTCTGTCCTCCTCCTCCTCTTCCTCACCCCGCAGAGCATCAGCCAGCCTCCTCACCTCCTCCTCCAGCACCTCCCGCTCTGCCAGGCGTCTGGACAGGAGGGTTTTCTGCTCACACAGTGCTTGCAGACGGCCGTGGGTGTGGTTCAACGCCCCGGCCAGCAGGGCGCAGGCTGACAGGAAGGAGGCCGACTCCCTACGGCTTCGAGAGAGGAGGCCCTGGAGCCGGGAGAGGTCAGAGGTCAGGGAGGAGCAGCGGAGCTCCAGAGAGGAGACGCAATCACGGAGAGCGTCGCACTGAGAGCCACACACCTGAGAGAGGAAGTGAGAGGTCAGTTACCTTTCTGCAGTGATGTGAACAGTCAGTAGATGAGAACAGAAACAGATCCGGACGTCCCTAAGGTGTTTATCACTTCATAAATCCATCTCGTTTCCATAGTTACATGTTTTTTGCAGCTCTCTTCATCTGAAACCTGCCTGTTCTCCCACAGACAGTAAACGGCGGCTGTGAAGTCAGTTTCTCTCTCGGGGACGGTGAAGTTGGGAGGAAAGTGATGATCTGAGTATCAGTCATCACGTTACTTCACGGAGACGTTGACTAAAGCGACAGTTGACTGAAAACTTCCTCCTTTATCTTCACAACCACCCGAACCTCCGCGGCTCGTCCTGCTGACTCAGCTCTGAGCGCCGCTGTCGCCGGAGGCGGAGACGACTGACTGCAGATGAGACGTGTGAGCGGTGAAAACACCTGAGGGACGAGCGTGTGTTACCTGCAGCTGGTTCTGCAGCCGCGTCACCGTGTGTGCGTGTTGGCTGCTCCACGCCTCCTCCCTCCTCCTCACGCTCTCCTCCAGACGAGACAGCACGCACTCCTGGCTGCGCTGCAGCTCGCGCACGCACACACTCTTCTTCTCACACACACTCTGCAGGTGGGCGATCTACAACAAGGGAGGGAGGAGAGGTGAGTACAGAGCAGCAGGGACAGGTGAGCGCGACGGCTCGCCGCATCAGCGCCGCCACCTGAGAGCTAACCTGCAGGACGAAACCGGCTCAGCAACTGCTCACCTTGTCGTTGGCCTTCTGGAGGTCAGAGGTCAGCTGGTCGACCTGTTCGATGATGACATCACACAACTCCTTCCAGGTGAAACTACCCAGGATGCTGTGGGGCTGACTGAGGAGGACACAGCCGGCCAGAAGGCGCTGGTACAGACAGTAGAGGAAGGACAGATGGGTCTAACACACACACACACACACACACACACACACACACACACACACACACACACAGTGTAATTAAATGACTCCTGCTTAACGACCTTCTGCTGCACAAATTCACATCACACGGATCATAACAAACCAGTGGACAAACCAGAGATTTATCATTTATCATCTATCATGGTCGCAGGTACTGGGCCTCACTGTGCACTGAGGGAGGAAGAAATGAGGGGAAACACAGGAGGACAGACCGAACAGAGGGATCGAACCTTTGACTCGTTCTGGTAGAGCTCAGTTATCTTCTGGACTTCTGCCGTCCTCTCCTCCCTCTCTTCCTCCTCCTCTCTCTTCCTCTCCTCCCTCTCTTTCTGCAGCTCATCCTGTAGATTGCGGCTCTGCGTCGACCAATCGGAGCTCTCCTGGCGAAGGCGAGTCACCTCCGCCTCCAGTTCAACCAACACCTGCTGAGACTCCTGAAGCAAAAAGAGAGGCTGAGCATTGATCCTAAAACCTTTAACTGTCCAGCTGAATCTGGTCTGGGATCAGAGGTGTACCTCGATCTGTCTGCTCTGATCTGAGGTCAGCTGTCTGAGAGTCTGGTTCTCCTCCTGTAGCCTTTCTGATGCAAAAAGCAGATCCTGGATCTGTCAGGAAGAGTCAGCAGAGTTAAAATCAGATTGACTGACAGTGAAACGCGTCCTGAGCAGAGAGTGACTTCACCTGCGTCCCAGTGTCTTCCAGTCTGTGCTGGTAGCTGCAGAGTGTCGTCGTCAGCAGCTGCAGGACTTCAGCCGATGGACTCTGTTTCCCATCATGCACCGCAGGAGGACTACAGCCTGCAGACACACACACACACAGTGAGAAAAGACCTGCGGATGTGGTTGTTTACAGCAGGTGTGTGTTGAGTTTGTACCTGTGTTGTGTTGTTGGAGTGTTTCTCTGATCTTTTTCACACAGTTCACATGAGCCTCTTCAGTATCAGACTGCCTCTGAGCTGCCTAAACACACACACACACACACACACACAGAGGAAAACTTAAAGGGTCAGTTCACTGAAAATCTAATTAAAACAGTGGGGGTGTGAAAATCTTACACAAGAGTCAAAATGTTCTGCACATGATAGATAACACAATAAACAAAGGTGTGTGTGTGTGTGTGTGTGTGTTACCTGCTCCAGCAGTGACTGTGTGTTGGCGTGTCGTTTCTTTTCTCCCTCCAGCTGCTCTGAGAGGTCAGAGGTCGTCTTCCTCTCAGTTTCTAAAGCAGCGCTCAGGTCAGACTTACACTGTTCGTGCTCTTTCTGCAACCTACGCACAAATTCACCACAGAACAAGAAGAACGACAGTAATGAATGAATGAAACATACAGATATAAAATACATATGAAAATGTAACATGAGCTGAACTGAATGAACTAACAGCAAATATAAACAAAGGACTTTAATCTTTAATTTAAATTAGAAACACAAATATTCTACAGGTTGTTGTTATGTTGTTGTGTTGTTTATGTTGTGATCTCACCGCTCCAGAGCGCGCTCAGTGCTGCCACTCCTCTCTCTCTCCAGGCTGTAAGCTCTCTCGACCTCTCTGAACTGAGCTCTCAGCAGCTCCAGGCTGGACTGCGCCTCCTGCTGGCCGGACCGCTCCACCGCCACCGCCGCCTCCAGGTCCCGCACCCGCAGCTACCAGGTCACATGGTCACAGAGACGCACGCTCTTACACAGGTTAACTGACTCGTCTTATATGGTGACACATATCGGTTTCTAAATAATCCCACAGGATGTTTCCTGGGACTAATTATAAAATGTATGTGTCTATGAAAGAAGACACGGCTCATTTCCTGCATGTTTTTAGCAGTGAAGCAGTTTTAAACATTACAGGTGTCGGGCTGCACTGTAAAGTGGCAGCAGCTGTTCTGTCTGGAACATGCTTGTTTTACCTGGATGATCTCAGAGTTGAACTTGGACTCCAGGTGAGCTGCTCGCTCTGCCTCCATGCTTGACTCCAGAGACTTCACCCTCTGATCTGACACCTGGAGAGAAGGAAAACCATCATTTCTTTCCTCAGTCCTTACTTCCTTCACTACCTTCTGCGCCATCTCCTCTTTCCCCCGTTAAAGTTCCCTTCCCTCCCTCCCTCTCCTCACCTCCTTCTCCCTCCTGCTCCTCTCCTCTCTCTCCATCAGGTATTTCAGTTCCTCTGCTTGTCGTCTGTTCAGATCAGCCTCCTTCTCTCTGTCCTTCAGCACCTCTGCCATCCTCCTCTTGGACTCCTCCCGAGCCTCCTCCTGATCCTGGACGAGCAGACACACAGAGTGCTTTGGTTTCAGCTTTGTCATAAGTTTTTTTTGCTTTTTTCGGTACAGCTAACTGTGTGTGTGTGTTCAGTTAACCTGCAGTAGTCGATGCAGTCGTTGGTTTTCGGAGCTGAAACTCTGAATCAGTTTGTCGCGCTCCTCAACCTCCTGCTGCAAGGCATGCTGGTCCTCCTCCCTGGCCTGTCGGGTGATGTCCAGAGCTCTCTGCAGCTGCTGCACTGTCTGCTGGAGCTCTGCTGCTTGCTCTGACACACACACACACACACACACTGTGAGTGTTTTATCCATTATATTTCCTGCTGGGTGTGTTTGATTCGTGTACCTGTGAGAGTGTGTTTGTCTCTGCTGAGCTCGGCAGCTCGGTCGGCGTCTCTCTGGCTCACGGTCAGCTGATACTGAAGCTCCTCCCTCTGAGCTTCACCTCGCTCCACTGACGACCTCAGCCGTGTCAGCTCCGCCTGCAGCCTGCACAGCTGAACACACACACACACTTTAAACACACACTCATCTACAGTATAACTGGGGTCTGGACCCCACAGAGACCTGATCTCAGCATCGTGGAGTCAGTCTGGAATCACATGAAGAGACGCAGACACTGAGACAGACTAAATCCACAGAGAAATGAGACAAGTTCTCCAGGACAGTGGAACAGTCTGCCTGACAGGTACCTGAAGAACCGTGAGCAGGTGCACTTTAGGCTTTCATGGCCTAAAACCAGTTGAACATTCCACTGAGTCCTCAGTGTCTCACCTCCTGGTTGTGGATGGACGTCAGCTCCAGTTTTTCTTTCTCCAGCTGGTTGACTCTCCACCTCAGCCTCCCTGTCTCCTCGCTCCCATCACCTCCTTCTGATGCCGCTCTCCTCCCTCTCCCATCCCTCTCTCTTTCCCTCCTCCTTCCTCCATCTCCCCGACTTCTGTCCCTCCCTCTTCCTCTCTCTCTCTCCTCTTCTTCCTCATCTGCTTCTCCTTCTTTTACCACTCGTCTTCCTCCTCCTGTCTCCTGCTTCTCCTTCTGTCGCCTGATAGTGACGATTTCCCTCAACCTGAAGAAAAAAAGAGAAATCTATGAAAGATTCAGGCCACAGCTACAACAGAACAACTATTAGGAGACAAAGAACAGCTTCAAAAAGATGCAAAACAATCACAACGAGATGCAAAGTTGCTAATACAAAAGTTTTTTTTGCAATTGCACTGAAACTATTACTAAAACATATCAGTGTCAGCAGATACCGGATGAAAAATAATTGTATTTTAGAACGTTTGCATCCATAGTACCGACCTTGATCTCTCCTCCTCGGAGCCCCTGACAGAAGTGACCCCAGCTCTCGCATGGTTCCCCTGCGGCTCTGCTCGGCTGTGCCTGCTCTCCCCCCGCCGACTCCGGCCAGCCTGTCTTCTCCGCTCCGCTGGTTCTGTCTGCATCGCTCCGCTTCTGAACCGAGTCTAATAAGCGTGGAAATGTATTTTAAATTGTTATTATTACATATCATTTTCCCCATTAATTAATCAAAGCGGATCACACTTGACTTTCGTAGCTAACTGCATCTAGCATTAAATCATTGATCTTTGAGTGGAAGTTCCATCTGTTTAATTTTTATTAAACATACTTTGGTGGCAAACATCAGAGAGCCTGGAGGTTGTTGTGGTAGCAGGGGAGGAGGTCTGGTTGCTGGGCTGCTGGTGTTGCCTTGCCAGCAGAAGCACTCAACCCCTCGCACGAAGCGAAAGCGATCTCCATTTATAAACCTACCTTGTAAATGTTCACTTTAGGATTGTCAGCGTTATGTACGTCCTCCAACAAAACGTAGCGCTTCTTACGAATTATTTGTATTGTCTTTTCAATTCGGCACGGGTCCAACACACCAAGGAGCGCTTCTTTCTGCTTATTTTGAATTTTCATCATTCACGATCTTGACTGGCCAAAGCGCAGAGCGATGGGGGGCGTTCAACAAGAGCCAACGATTTCCAGCTGAGATTTTACTCACGCTTTATGCGCCGAATTAACCACACAGCCGTAACGGTTCACTGAACGTGGAAAGTATTCTCCTAAAATGTCTAAATTTTTGTCAATGAACCAACAGTGTCACAGTCTTAAGTTTTGTGAATAGAATTATGTTCCCATTGGAAAAGCGACCAGAACAAAGAGCGTTTCACGGTTAATATTCAACATTAACATCTTTGTTTGCTTCAGACCAGCTTCGGTCGGTATGAGACGGTCTAACCCAGCTGCAACATTCACGAGAAAACATGGAAAAAGCTTGTAATAAACTTTAATAAACACTCACCTCGACACTTCAACAGCAGCGGTTTGAATCTGACGCCATCTTTAGCGTCCATACGTCATTTCCACATGAACACGGGATTGGCTGGAGGACTGACCAATGGTTGTAAACACGGAAACAAAGTTCTTCATGAGAACATATTCATCATAAACTCATCATACAACCCTTGTATTATTTCGATAACAGTTTACTGCTTTATTGTGATATTATTATTTTTGTGTTTTATATGTTGGTATGTGCATCATCATGTTTTGATTTCATCCATATTCTATGATTTTATTGCTTAACTTCTAAGCTCTTATTTATCTCTGAATTCTTAACTCTGAATGCACTAACACTACACTAGGGGACAGTATGAGCTGTTTAGGTGAGGTCGGGTGACGCCTGCCGTAATTCAGCGTAGAAGAAGAGAGAAAGTAACCAACATGGCAGCGTCCACACAGCACGTTGAAACCGCGTCTACAGCCTCAGAAATGCACAAAACAGAAGCTGCAGAATCAGCCAGAGACTCTGAAACCTCAGACTCGGAGCCTGCAGGCCAGGACCCAGACCCTGACCCTGATGAGGACGGAGGCGAGCCGCCCGGGCCAAAGATTCGAGACACCCCGGAGAACATCCAGCTGGAGGCGATCGCCAACACGGTGGCACTGCACCCGAGCCGGGACCTCCTGGTGTGCGGGGACGTGGACGGGGACGTGTACGCCTTCTCTTACTCATGCACTGAGGGGGAAAACCGCGAACTGTGGTCGTCTGGACACCACCTGAAGTCCTGCCGCCAGGTGCGCTTCTCCGCGGACGGGCTTAAGCTCTACAGCGTATCCCGGGACAAGGCCGTCCATCTGCTGGACGTGGAGCGGGGACAGCTGGTCACCAGGATCCGCGGAGCGCACGGGGCTCCCATCAACAGTCTGCTGCTGGTGGACGAAAACATCCTAGCGACCGGAGACGACGGGGGCACCCTGAAGGTCCGGTGTTTCTCCGTATTTAGATCCTGTGTCCCAGCCGATGATAACACGCTTTATCTGTTCTCAGACAGAATCAAATGTCCAATCTGGGTTTTGACTGTCCAAGCCCGTCTCATAATGATTTAGGATTGGTGTCATTTTCTAACAGGGTAACGGTGATGAAATGTCATTATTCAAATATTCAGATTGTAGTGATTTTTGGAAAATATCCATCCTGAAGCTGTAACTTTCTTGTATTGTGTGTGTGTGTGTGTGTGTGTGTGTGTGTGTGTTTCTTTCGGAAGGTTTGGGATATGAGGAAAGGGACAGCGATCATGGATCTGAAACACCATGAGGATTACATCAGTGACATCGCTGTGGACCAGGCCAAGAGGATCCTACTCACTGCCAGGTGATAACAGTGTCCCAGAGAACTTTATGTCCTGAGACTATCAGGTCACTGCTGATGAGACCAGCTACCAGCTCTCAGATTTTGACATAGTGTCCTTCAACACACTAACGGTCTACTTTAATCCAAGCTCACCTCTGATCTCATGTGATCTGATGTAGTGGTGATGGAACCATGGGCGTTTTCAATATCAAGAGGCGGCGCTTCGAGCTGCTGTCGGAGTACCAGAGCGGCGATCTGACATCAGTGGCGCTGATGAAGCGGGGGAAGAAGGTGGTTTGCGGTTCCAGTGAGGGGAGCATCTACATCTTCAACTGGAATGGCTTCGGAGCCACCAGCGACCGCTTCGCAATCAAGGCTGAGTCGGTAGACTGCATCATCCCCGTCACAGACAACATCATGTGCACCGGCTCCATGGACGGGTACATCCGGTGAGTTGGGTTATCACCGGCTGAAAGCCTGTCTTCAGTTTAGAACCTTTGTGTTCTAACTTCCAAAGTGAAGTAAAGTTTGTCTCTGGATAAACCGACCACTGCATTGGCCACGTACCGTTTGAGGTACTGCCCTTGTTATTCATCAAAGTTGCTATGTGCTGGGATTTCTCACCGCATGGCGTCTTTGTGACATGTTATATGATATATGTCGTGTCTGTCCTCTATCAGAGCCATCAACCTCCTTCCCAACCGGGTTATCGGCTGCATCGGGCAGCACGTTGGTGAACCCATTGAAGAACTCGCCAAGTCCTGGGACTCCCGCTTCCTGGCCAGCTGTGCCCACGATCAGCTCATCAAGTTCTGGGACATTTCCACTTTACCCAACACGACAGTCAATGAATACCGCAAGAGGAAGAAGAAAGATGGACGGATGAAGTCTCTCACAAAAAAAGCCCTCGGCGACAACGACTTCTTCTCAGGACTTGTAGAGGAAACAGAGAAGAAGGAGGAAGAAGAGGATGAGGAGGAAGAGGATGATAGTGACAGCGACAGTGGAAGCGATTAAAAAGCTGTTGTACTTAGGTTCATGTGTCATTAGTGTGCCTTTGGACAGTTTAGTCCTGAATAAGTGAATGGAAAGGTCGGCTCTCATTCTCATTTTAGAGACTGTATTTGTAAATGGAAATGTGAGATATGTGAGGGATAAACAGTGAATGTCCCATAAGAGTACACACTCTCTGCTGTTCACTGTTGATGAGCCCATATCATAGGAAATGATCAGACACTAAAATACTGGGAAATAATAAGTATGCAATGTGCTTTCTTGATACAGACTGAATTGTTTTTGTTATAACCAGGAACGAAAACTAGAAGCTGCCATAGATTTTTATTTACTTATTCTGTGATCAGCTCCTGATATAGATCAACATTTGCTGGCTCATTTCAAAAGTTTTTTTTTTGTTTGTTTGTTTGGGTTTTTTTTAGAAAGATTTGCTCAATTCCTAAAATTGTTTTAGGAATCATTACAAAAATAAATATACTGTATGGAACTGCCCAGCTCTGGTGGCAGTCAGCCTGTGAGATAGCTACAGTAAATTTATATATAATATATATTACGTTTTAATATATAATATATATTATATATTACGTTTTCGGTGACTGTGTTTCAAAATGAATTTGTATTAAATTTTCTAAACATGTTTGAATTTCCTCAATATTCCTAAAATATGAAAAGGGGAGAAGAGTTTAAGTTTAAATAGTACTAGTATTAATTTTGTATTTTGCGTGGCTGAGCAGTTGCTAATCTAGTCTTGAAATTTTGGATTATTTGCTCACAAAAATAAGTTTTTAAAAAAAAAAAATCTATTTCTAACTGTTCGATTTCGACCATATCCCCCATCTTTCCCGCAAGATGGTAGAGTCAACCCCCCTTCCTCCCGTCTCTGAGTGGTACGGTCCAAACGCGGGAAATCATCGAAGGTCACATGACACGAACAAATCGGCCAACATGGCCACGAGCTGGGGAGTGTAGCCTAGTAACAAGAAGCCTCCTGCTGTAGCGAGGGAACACCGGGCGTTTTTACCGAAAGATAATCGCTCGGTCTTCGGTAAGTTTGCGTGTTTTTCTCGTGTTAAACGAAGAACTGACAAAACTAACGTAGACCTGAGATTTACAGTGTCTCATTACAGCTGACGGACGGCTAGCTGAGTTAGCCTCTGTGCTAGCTTACCTGTATTTGTAAACAGTGAGTGAACATGTTGCCTAAAAACGAAACTGCTGACATAATGCGACACTTTTCACTGTAGGTTTAGCTGTGAACGACCTCTTTTCACTTTTAATTTCGATTGTTTAATTGACGTAAACGTTGTTTGGTCAAATTAGCACGAAAAGCGTCAGTACAGACTGAGAGCTGTTGGATATAAACAGTAGTTCCATCAGCAGTAAAACTCCGGGGATCAACTGAAGCAGCACAGGGTTTCACTTGCTATAACATACTTAAATAAATTCTTTAGTCTTTATTTGAACATAATAATTGCTGCTGGATTTTGTGAAATCATCGTGAATTCGGAGGATCACTGAACCTCTTCTGCAGCCTTTGATACAGAGCTGCGATGTGATTGGGAAAAGTTTTAGCCTTGTTGTGATGTTGTGTCTTATGTTTAAATAAAACACACAGGTTAGAAAGTAATCCACTGTTGACAGGAGTTAAAAGTCTGAATGACTGCTCTGTTGTTTTTCAGGCTGTTTCCAGCTGAGTGCCAGAAGCAGGTCGACCTGTACGAGGTTGCTGGTTCGATTCCCTCCGTGTGACTGAGATCTGAAGCAGCAAGATGCCGGGGAAAAGCAGCGACAGCTTCAAACCAGGAGACCTGGTGTTCGCCAAGATGAAGGGCTTCCCTCACTGGCCTGCCAGGGTACACACAAATTACAACAAATCTTATGTGTCAACATCATAAGTATAATAAAGAACTAACAGGGTAGATGCTGGTAAAACGGGCCTTTCTGCAAACCACAGACGGGCAGTCCATGGCTATAACTTATATCTGGATGTAGTTTTATATTTAATGTAATGCTTCTGTGTTTGTTCAGATCTGTAAGTCGGACAACGGATACAAGAAGCGAGTCCCGGTCTTCTTTTTCGGAACCCATCAGATGTACGTATACGCAGCTGCCAGTCAGTGACATCAGTTACATATCAACAGCTTAATGACTGACCCGTGATTAATCTCTCCCTCCTCAGAGGTCACCTCCCCCCAGAGAACATCGTCCCTTATGTCGGTAACAAGATGAAGTACGGCAGCGGCGTTCGCATCAAAGGCTTCACTGAGGGCATGTGGGAGATCCAGAACACGCCTGGAGTCGGGAGTAAACTCAAAGTCAGTGTCTCTAACTCTCTGATAACAGTATAGATATTGATTTACGTCCCTGTCATAGTTGTAAGTTGACATTTGTTCCGTGTGGTAAAGTTTGGGGAAAATGATGAGATTAACCACGAGACAATAGAAACTTGATCAGTGAATGTGTTCAGTAAATGTTTTGGATCTGTTGTGTCCTCAGATTGGAGCAAAGACCAACACACAGACTACATCCACTAAACAGACACCTGCTCCTAAAACAGCAAACGACGAATCTAAAAATACCTCCACCAAATCAGCTCCCGGTAAAACTGCCCCTGTGAAGCCCGACTGTAAACCCTCTGCTGACCGAGGTAAAACAGAACCTGCTGCTCCAACAAGAGCTTCGCTAAGATCCGCTCCAGAGAAAAGGTCACAGTCCAAACAGGCGTCTGAGAAAGATGTCTCAGCTACGGAAACACCGGAGACGACAAGAAGCAGAAGCAGAATTAAAAACACAGCAACAAGCACAACGACAGGGCCTGAAAAGGAGGTGAGAGTTTCACATGAACCTGGATTCAGTTCAACCTGTAGCTGGATGCAACGGCTTGATCTGTTTTGTTTTTCATGAAGTGCCTGATGATGGACAGATGAGTGGAAGAAACAGACAGAGGGAGAGAAGAGTCTTGGTTTGTTCTGATTCTTGGTTTGTTTGTTTTTCCAGGTTGTTGCTGAACAGCACAGGAAGAGGACACCTGCTAGTCCTGCTGCGACAGCTCCAGGTAACCTACGCACCTGCACCTGCTCGCACACCCCCTCACCTCACTGTGGGTTACGTTTGTGTGAAGTTGTTAAAAATCCCAAAATGAAATCTCTCAGTTAGAAAAGTGTTCAGATCCTTCGGCAGCAGTTACAGTGCATCAACCCATATCACAACTCGTCTCTTTCCAGCAGACAGAAAGAAGGTGAAGACACCAGAGACGTCCCAGAACAACAGAGGACAGAAAGACCAGAAGGAAGAAGGGAAGAAGACTTCTGAGAGTCAAGGAATCAAGAGGAAGAGAGAAGAGGAGGAGGAAGAAGAAGAGGTGCAAAAGAAAACAGAAGAGAAAACAGAAAAGAAGCCATCTGAGAAAGTAGAGGAAAAGAAAGAGAAGAAAACCACAGAAACTCAAGGGATGAAGACGAGGAGAGCGGAGAAAGATGAACAGAAGGAGGAGAGGAAAACAACAAAACAGGATGGGAACGAAGGAAAGAAAGAGGAGAGGACGAGAGAAACGAGGTCAGAGATCAAAGGAACGAAAAGGACGAGAGAAAAGGAGGCACAGCAGAAAACGACGAAGGATGATGGAGGAGGAAAGAAAGAAGAGGGGACCAGACGAGAGGAGAAACAGGATGAAGGTGTGGAAGGGAAGAAAGACGAGATGAAGAAGCCAGAGGAGAGAGAAGGGACGAAGACGAGGAGAGCAGAGAAAGAAGAACAGAAGGAGAAGACAAAGGGTGGAGAAGAGGAGGGGAAAAAAGAGGAGATGATGACAGAAGAAGAGGAAGAGGAGGAGGAAAAGGAGAAAGAAGGTGGTTCAGATGGGGAGGTAAACAGCTGTTCTTTATTTAGGTTGAAAACACATTTCAGTGAAATTAAAGCTCGACTGTAATAAGTTACAATACACAGTAAACTAACGAAATATTTCAGTGATTTCTTCATGAATTATTAATAAATGATTTTCCTTTTGGTGTGCAGCGGCAGCAGCGTCTGGCAGCAAAGCGAGAGAGTTTGCTGAGATCTCTGAGAGGCCTGCTGAAGGCCGGGAGAGGAGGGAAGAGGAGGGAGACGCCGAAGAGCGCTGAGTAAGAAAAACACACACATGGACACGTTAAAGGACGCGTGTTACACTACGTGTTCAATGTTCCTTTTCTGCTCTTACCAGGAAAGCTGGGGACAGAGCAAAGAAGAAGACAGAGACCAAAAAGACAGAGAAGAAGAGTGTGAAAGAATCAACCGTCACAAAGACGATGAGCAAGAAACCAGGCGGCAGATCCTCCACCAGCAAGAAGCTCAGCGGAGAGGTGGAGACACAGACGGAGGAGGAAGACAAGAAGATCAGAACAACAACTGGGGTCACACTGAAGGAAAGTGCGAAGAAAGAAGAAAAGGACGAGATAAAGACGACAGCAGAGAGAAGACAGAGGGCAAAGATGAATGAAAAGGAAGTCAGGCAGAAGAAGGAGGAAAAAACGAAGACTGAGGAAAAGAAAAACGAGGGGGTGAAAGACAAGAAGGTAGAGGACAAGAAAAGTGATGAAGCAAAGCAGCAGAAAGATGAAGAAAAGAAGGACGAGAGAAAAATAATCGGAAAGATTGTGAAAGCAACGGCCGGACAGGGAACGAAGGTTCAGGTGAAGACGATGATGGGAGGAACGACTGCAGCAGCAGTGGACGAGGAAAAGCAGAAGAAAGAGGAGAAGACAGGCTGCAGAAAGGTAGAAGAGAAGAAGAGCTCAGAGAAAGTGAAGGGGACGGAGAAAGACAAGAAAGATGAAGATAAGACGGAAAAAAGCACAGAGGTTGGAAGGAAATCTGAGAGAACAAGAACAGTGACGGAGGACAAGAAAGAGAAGAACATAACTGAGGCAGAGAATAAGAAGGGCGAGGACGAGGAGGACAAACGAAAGAAGAGCAGTGACGACGAGACGACGACGAAGAAGAATGATCAAAAATCACAGAGGAACTTACAGGAGAAGAAGAACGAAACCGAGGCAGAAAAGATGACAACAAGAGAAGAGAAGAAGAAAGAGGAATCACAGGAGAGGACAGACGACAGAACGGTGGCAGGTCAAACAAAGAAAACCGAGGGGACAAAAACACAGAAGAAGAACGATGGAGCGACAACAGACAGAGCTCAGGAGTCAGAGACTCCACGAGCCGAGTCCAAAACCGAGAACGAAGCAAAACTGGACAAGACGAGCGCAGAAGACGGCGGTAAACCGAAGAGTGATTCGTCAGATGGAGGGAAGGCGGAGCAGGTGCAGCTGGAGGTGAAGCAGCAGCAGAAGAAGAGTCCGACCATGACGCTGACAGACTCGACTCTGCACAGGATCCACGGAGACATCAGGATTTCTCTAAAGACGGACAACCCGGTGAGACACAAGCACACTTACATGTACTGCTTTATTATTCTGATGGTGTGTGTGTGTGTGTGTCCTCACTGCAGGACGTCACTCTGTTTTTCTGAATGTCTCTGCTCCTTTGCTTCTGTCTCCCAGGACATCGGTAAGTGTCTGACGGCCTTGGATCAGCTCAGTATGGTTTATGTGACGTCTCAACATGTCCAGAGACACAGTGAGCTCGTGTCCACCCTGAGGAAGGTACAGAGACACTGAGAGAACATTACCAGTCAGTAGTGAAGTAAAAAAAAAGACTACAGGTAAAACATTTTCCTCAGACCTGTATGAAATACTTTAAGGTGTGTGTCTGTGTGTGTGTGTGTGTGTGTGTGTGTGTGTGTGTGTGTGTGTGTCTGTGTGTGTCCGTGTGTGTGTGTGTGTCTGTGTGTGTGTGTGTGTGTGTGTGTGTGTGTGTGTGTGTGTGTGTGTGTGTGTGTGTGTGTGTGTGTGTGTGTGTGTGTGTGTGTGTGTGTGTGTGTGTGTGTGTGTGTGTGTGTGTGTGTGTGTGTGTGTGTGTGTGTGTGTGTGTGTGTGTGTGTGTGTGTGTGTGTGTGTGTGTGTGTGTGTGTGTGTGTGTGTGTGTGTGTGTGTGTGTGTGTGTGTGTGTGTGTGTGTGTGTGTGTGTGTGTCCGTGTGTGTGTGTGTGTGTGTGTGTGTGTGTGTGTGTGTGTGTGTGTGTGTGTGTGTGTGTGTGTGTGTGTGTGTGTGTGTGTGTGTGTGTGTGTGTGTGTGTGTGTGTGTGTGTGTGTGTGTGTGTGTGTGTGTGTGTGTGTGTGTGTCTGTGTGTGTGTGTGTGTGTGTGTGTGTGTGTGTGTGTGTGTGTGTGTGTGTGTGTGTGTGTGTGTGTGTGTGTGTGTGTGTGTGTGTGTGTGTGTGTGTGTGTGTGTGTGTGTGTGTGTGTGTGTGTGTGTGTGTGTGTGTGTGTGTGTGTGTGTGTGTGTGTGTGTGTGTGTCTGTGTGTGTGTGTGTGTGTGTGTGTGTGTGTGTGTGTGTGTGTGTGTGTGTGTGTGTCTGTGTGTGTGTGTGTGTGTGTGTGTGTGTGTGTGTGTGTGTGTGTGTGTGTGTGTGTGTGTGTGTGTGTGTGTGTGTGTGTGTGTGTGTGTGTGTGTGTGTGTCTGTGTGTGTGTGTGTCTGTGTGTGTGTGTGTGTGTGTGTGTGTGTGTGTGTGTGTGTGTGTGTGTGTGTCTGTGTGTGTGTGTGTGTGTGTGTGTGTGTGTGTGTGTGTGTGCGTCTGTGTGTGTGTGCTACAGAGCAAACCAGGCCATCATGGACAAACCAGGCCATCATGGACAAGGCCTCCATGCTGTACAACCGCTTCAAGAACGCCTTCCTGCTGGGGGAGGGGGAGGAGGTGGTGAGCGCCTCCTTCCTGCGCTCGCTGTTGGAGGAGAAGGAGAGGGAGGAGGCTCAGAGGGTGGAGCGCTGCAAGGAGAGGCTGAGGAGGGAGGAGGTGCTGCAGGAGGTGAAGAGACGTATGGGACAGGTGAAGGAGAGGAGGAGTGACGGAGGAGAGGAGAGAGAGAGAGGGGGGCAGGAGGAGAAGATGGAGGAGGAGGTGCAGAAAGAAGATAAATAACAAGGTAAAGAAATAAAGAATGTATTCATCATATGATGAATGTGTGAATGACAGGTGATGATAAAAAGCTCTTCTCCGCTCTGTGATGATGTTAATCTGCAGGTTGTGTCTTTTTGTGTGTATTTATTGTGTTTTCCGGTTCCTCCCTCCCCCGGCTGCAGTGGACTCTTCCTGAAGAGGCCCGGACTGAACCAACTCCCCTCTGAGGGGTGTGGACCTCAAACAGTCCCTCTACATGGACAGTGAGAATGTCCACAACTGTTTACCTCATCACACACGTACCAGAGTATTACCTGTACCTGTACAGCTGTTGTTATTTATTTTGTGTTGTGAATGAAAAGCTGCTGCTCTGCCTGAGCAGGAGCGAGCAGTGATTGGCTGGATGCTCACACCTGAGCAGGTATACTTAGTTTTAAATGGGTTACATCCTGACTCTGACAGTGAGGCATATTTATCTCTCTCTTCCTCTAACACACGGTTTTTATTATTTGTTATGATTTTATTTTTGCAGTTCACCTTCGTCCTCAGTCACATGAGCATTACCTTCAGCAGCTGGAACTCTAACCTGGTTCTGCTGACGTTAACCATGTCAGCCCTGTTAAACACCGTCCACATAACCCTAATCTACCTCTGCTGAGGACGACGCAGGCGAGGTTACGCTGTCCTCGTCATGGAAACACAGAGGCGTGTTCACCCCGTGTCCCGGAGGTGACGGGTCTCATGGGAAATGTTTTATTTGTGCAGTGTTTTTTTTTATCATGTCAGCTTGATGTTTAAACGACACTCAGCGGAGCTGCTCAGTGTTTTTACTGAACTTTGGAAAGTCAAAGACTTGATTCTGTTTTATTGATCCTGAGATGTTTAGTTACTGACTCTGATAGAAATGTGTAAGTTTTACTGACAGAAATGTTAAAAACAGCTGTTGTATGAACCTGACATGGTGTGTGGAGTCGGATCCTTTCACTCAGCGTCCACTTTGATCAGCTGTGATTATTCTTTGTAAACTTACAGCTTTTCAGTCTAAAGCTTTATTTGAAAATTGTTTTATTTTTTTCTTGTGAGATTGCAGCTGTCAGTTCTGTGTTTAGATCTCAGAGAACTCAGAATTCATTCTGGGATGTTCTTCAGGTGACCACATGTGGTCCACGTCCAGCTGTGTGTCCCCTCCAGAAGCATCACACAGGAGCCAACAGGTCTCTGAAACCCTTCATGGAGCAGGATTCCTGGCTGTGCTGGGCCGGTTTCACCTGGTTTCACCTGGATGCACCTGAACCTTTCTCTGTTTTCTTTAAATATTATAACTCGACTGTTGAAATTGTGATGTTTTATATTTCTGAGCTTTCATTAAACAGTGCTTACATAAGGGAGCAGATGTGACTGGTGAACGCTGAGGGAAGCTGCTGTGTGTGGGCAGTGTGAACAGATCCAGTCCCTGCCTCCCTCTCTGGAGGTCGGGGGCGGAGAAACGGAAACACGGGAGGTGTGTTTTCTCTCGGTGTGTGTGAAACGTAGACCGTTTTTTTTCCCTCTTCACGGAAGAAAGCGAGCTGAGGATCGGTGAGCAGGAACCTCCGCGACCGACTGAGGCACAAGGACGAACCGGGCTCACGGAGGAACGCGAGTAAATAAAAAAACAGACGTCACGGAAATAAACAAACATTCAGCAGCTGGAAAACAAGAAGAGGAAATAACATCTGCAGCGGGACGGACGCCGTGTGTCTCTGTGTGACAGAAATGGGATTGTGGTTCTCCTGATAGAAAGAGAACAGCAGTGGAACCCGACCTGCGGACCTGAGGGAGGACAGGCACAGGGCACAGACATGGCCCACGTAAGCAACGGAGCGAGCGCCGAGGAGGAGGTGGGAGTCACACCGACACGCAGGTCTCAGAGCGGGGCACACCTCTGCTCACTGCCCGCTCTCTGTGCTGCTTTCCTCGGTTCCTGTGTGTTCCCACAGCCCCGCACAGTACGCTGTGTCTGAGCCGGGCAGTGCTGAGTTCAGGGACACGTTGGATCAGTGGTGGTGTTTCCACTCAGCCCCTGTGCAGTGCTGTGTGTGTGTGTGTGTGTTCCTGCTGTGACCTGTTGTACTGACTGACCTGCAGTGTGTCAGTAACACTGAGTGGTATCACGAGGTTTTCCCATAAACCTCCTGCTGTCCTCTGTGTGTCTGTGTGTGCTGTGTCTGTGGTTTTCAGGTTTATGTAAAGGACAGATCTGATTTCAGCCTCAGGCCGTCGGCTGCGTCACAAACAGGAAGCTGGGTGAGAGCATGCAGGCTGCTTTCTGAGGCTCGGACCTAATTTTAGGTTCATTCTGAGCCAAAACAACTGAACGATCGCACGAGTCAAATCGAAATCAAGGAGCTCAGAACGTCCAGAGCCACAGGACAGAAACCCTGCATGGCCTCTGGCTGGTGTGGTTATGTTTAACCTCTGTGTTTCTGGTAAAGCCTGATGTTCCACCCTGGTTCATATTGTTCACACTGGGAGTGCCCCAGTACAGCTGCTGTCTGGAAGAGGTCAGGCCTCCCTACCAGGTGTATCAGGAGCTTCAGAGGCCTGTTCCTGGGACTCTGAAGGGACCTGTAGGGGTTCCAGGTGTTCTGCTGCACCCTGACGAGGTCTTTTAACAGCTTTCAGTTGCACCTGTGGAAATTCCTCCCAGTTTTCACAGGTGTTGCACCTCATCACCTCTGAGGAGGTTCCCTCCTCAGTGGCGTGGTGAGCAGACAGAGTGTTTCTGGGTGTATTTTTCCCTGCAGACCTTCCAGGCTAACCGTGGCGTTCCGTTCAGCGGCTCCGTGTTCTCCCGCCCTCTGCCTGAGGTTGTTGGGGGGATTTTCTGCGTCATACCTCACCAGTTCGTCTCCTCATCCGAGCTCACAGACTGTCCTCTGTCAGTCGTCTTCAGTCCAACTCATCACATTACAGAGGAATTCAGCTGACTTCGGTTGAGCTGTGAGGAATGTGGAACGAGCTGCGTTCATGAAAAACCTCGACACAATGGAAGTTATGGTCCAAGCTCACTGCTCAGCAACGCAACAGTAAATAACACAAACACACACACAGAGACATGTCTCGTCCATTCTGTGGAGACGGACAGAAACATGAGAAGTCTCAGTGTAACTTGTGGTTAAACGTGTTAGTGCCTTTGCTGCTGCGCTGCAGAGGACGTGGAGGTTTAACTGGACAATGCTGCTTTCTTTTTACCCATAAGCAGCTGAGTGTAGCTACATCTTACCTCCGCCTCTGAGCTCTTCAGGTGCTGAATGTAACTGTTGTGTCGCTGGTCCAGTTAGAAAAATGTGATTATTAAGAAAACACAAGGCGACCACTGTTTTCCTCTCCTGAGCCAGACTCCCGTCGCTTTCTGTTTCCTCTGCAGGGTCAAAGGTCAACGCTACATCACAGAATCTTATATATTCGACTGTATTGTGGAGGATTTGAGGTCTTTGAGGAGGTTTTCAGGTCAGAGGTCGGTCAGGCGGGCTGGGGGAGGTTCCCAGTATCCCTGAGAGCAGCGGGTTGTTCATGTGTTGAAGTGTGTGTTTGGTAATGAGACACGGTGCGTAGGTTCTGACTAATTGATTAGGAAGCTGCTGGTGTGTAACATCAGACACTGGTGTAGCTGTTTCTTTTTCCACGTCTCCTGTTTTCGTCCTGCTGTCTCCTGAAACTCTCTACACAGCTGCTGGGTTTGTCCTGTTTGTTCATGCTGTGACTTTCTCGTGGGAAAATCGAGGTTAGAAGCTGCTCAGGAAGAATTTTACTCACAGAAAATTACAATTTCTGAAGTAGAATTCTGTCAGGATCCGATTTACAGACATGAGAAACGTATAAAAGTGGGCGTTGGCAGTGATTTGAGGCCGTTTCTTTCTTTTAAGTTAAAAGGTCAAGAACATCTTGCATTGCAAAATCACTGCTGATAAAAAAAAGAAAGTAAAGGAATGGAGAAGTAGAAGAAGAAAGAAGACTTTCTGAGTTTTGTTTTGAGTTTGGTTCAGTCTCAGACAGAAATGCACAGTTCTGGTTGTGTGTGTCAGGATTGGGACGGTTGGTCGGACTAAACAAGACGTTTGAAGCTGCTGCCTGTGAGTCCTCCTCGGCCCGGGCAGCAGAGCCTCTCCTGTCATGTCGATGTGCCGGCCGGGCTGGTAGAGCTGCGTTCAGCCACGCTAACACACACGCAGCAGGATGTTGTGCAGTTTGTGTTTGAATCACTGTGAATTCTGCAAACGCACACAAACAGCGACAGTGTGAGGGAACGTCAGAGAGAGCATCTGTTTGTATGGGAGGGAGAGAGAGCGAGGGATAGGAGTGTGAGCAGCGAGCGTCTGTTTGGATTCACACGTTTATTTTCTCATCTTTGTGAGAATCGTCTTCCATCTTTCCTTCCCTCCACCCACGTCCCTCTTGGTTCTTATCTTTCTTATTGCTTGCTTTAATCGTCCTTCCTGTCCAAAGCGGCCATCGAAGGGTCCCTTCCTGAGGTGTGTTCACTGACAGAGTGTACAGTCGTCCTTACTGCTCATAAATAAAATCCTCCGTGCTGAGGCCTCAGACCTGTTGGTAGGTTTGAGCTCTTCAGACCCTTTCTCTGCTCTGTATGCCTGAGACAACAAGTCCTCCAACGTGGTCCTGAACGACCGTGCACGTCTTCTGTCTCCACCCTCTGATACAGTACGATCCATAGGAGCAACTCCTGAATTAGTGCAGCAGAGATTTGATTCAGTTCAGAGAAAGATGGTTACAACAAAATGTAACTGGCTGGTAATAAGCTGCTCATTGTGACCTGTAGGGTTGTTTGTTGGGACAGGGGGACAGGGGGACAGTGGGAGGACAGTGTCACAGCTGAACTTTACACATTTCAGAAATAAAGAATCACCTTCCAAACATAGTTTTGGTGTTTTTCCTGTAAGCAGATCGTTCATACTGCAGTGTGTCCATCTGGGTCACAGTGCTGAAGTGTGTTAGTCTGTGTGTGTGTGTGACAGTGGGTCGATGGCTGCAGCCTGCAGGCGCACAGTTTCTCTGAGTGTGTGTGCGACTGCAGCTGGATCCTGTTATGTAAGGAGCCACTGGGCTGCTATTATTAGCCTGCTACTGAGGCTCCAGAGAGTGTGTGTGTGTGTGTGTGTGTGTGAATGTGAGGGTGTGTGTGTGTGTGTGTGTGTGTGTCTGTGAATGTGAGGGTGTGTGTGTGTGTGAGAGAGAAAAAATGATGCAAAAATAGAAAAGAGTTGGATCATTGTCATTTCTGAGGACTGTGTGTGTGTGTGTGTGTGTGTGTATTTAAACATCTTATCAGGTGAAGCTGAAACTCCTTGAACAAACAGTGTGAACTCGTGCAGCACTGATGTCTTTGTGATAGTCATATATAAAGTGATATATAAACCTGACTCGGCCAATCAGCTGCCTGCACAGCTGAGGGTCACGCTCTCTGAAGTCGCACTTCCTCTCACGGCCACTGGGCGGTGTCCCCTACGTTTCTCTACAGTTCAGATTCGCTCGTTTTCTCCTCCTCCCTCACTCAGTCCATCCAGTGATGCTGTAAAGATCTTTGGGACAATTAGAACCCACAGAACCCATAGAACCCATAGAACCCAGTCCATGAGCCATCAGACTTTTATCAGCCCCCCCCTCAGCTGTTCATTTGGAGGATGAATCTAACCACACTGTGTCTCTGTGTTTCCAGGACTGCTTTGAAGATGCCTACGACCGGATACCTGCGTGAGTACACACACACACACACAGTGACTGTCATACAAATAGAAATGAGTGAGTGTGTGTGTGGAGATGATGATCTCTCAGATGCACACCATTTCCTGTCAGCCTCCTGTCTCTTTGCCTCTGTGTGTGTGTCTGTGTGTGTGCGTGTGCTACACATGATTTCCTGTCAGCCTCCTGTCTCTTTGCCTCTGTGTGTGTGTCTGTGTGTGTGCGTGTGCTACACATGATTTCCTGTCAGCCTCCTGTCTCTTTGCCTCTGTGTGTGTGTCTGTGTGTGTGCGTGTGCTACACATGATTTCCTGTCAGCCTCCTGACTCTTTGCCTCTGTGTGTGTGCGTGTGCTACACATGATTTCCTGTCAGCCTCCTGACTCTTTGCCTCTGTGTGTGTGTGCGTGTGCATGTGTGTGTGTGTGCGTGTGCAGGGCGTGTCAGATGGACCTGCAGACCGCCATCCAGGAGACTCAGTGTGCTCTCAATCTGGTCCTGAACAACAAGTTCTCTGAAGCGCTGGACCTCCTCAAACCATGGTAACCATGGCAACACTGCTGCGACTGCTACTGCCAGTATTAGCAGGGGTACTGGAACTGGTACTACCACTGGCAGGGCAGCTGGTTTCCACTGTTACTGTTAGTTTACTGTCCTCTGGATCCCACTGCTACACCAGTTACCACGGGTTGGTTATCATACACACTGCCATACACTGTGTGTGTGTGTGTGTGTGTGTGTTCGTGCAGGTGGAGGGACAGTATGTACCATGCGTTGGGTTACAGCAGCATCCTGGTGATGCAGGCGGCCATGACGTTCGAACACAGAGACATCCAGACTGCCCTGGCAACCATCAAGGAGGCGTTACACACCTGTCAGAGGTGAGACAGAGGGACTCACCTTTCTGCTGCGGTGCTGGTCCAGAGTCAGAGACACCTCGTTCACTGAGGTTCAGCACGTACTCGCCTTTTATATGTCACCAAACTAACTGCCAGCCGTACATACGAAAACATACGAGATTTATTTGACACATGACAACAGGAAGTCAGAATGCGTCAAAGTGTCTTTTCAAATTCAAAGCCTTCAAACTGTTTCTGCAGGTTCAGGAAGAAGAACTCGATGGTCGGGTCTCTGTCCAGTCTGATCAGCAAACAGTCCAACCTGCAGGAAGGTACACAAACACGCCCCATCCCCCACCGCTTGATTGGCAGCTGACGTCTGCAGGAAGTACATCAAAGAAAACACAAAATAAAGTTACAGGCAACAGGAAGTCACTGTGATGTATCTGTGTGTTTGCAGAGGAGATGCACGCAGAGATCTGCTACGCTGAGTGTCTGCTGCAGAAAGCCACGCTCACGTTTGTACAGGTCAGACCTTACCTGTCAGTCCACCTGTTCGTCTGCGTGTCTCATCCCTCTGCCTAAAGTTCACGTGCAGACCTCTGACCTCTGAGAAATGAAGGGGAAAACTTAACAGCATTAACTTTATTTTTCATTTAGCTTCAGACTGAAGATGCTGTGGAAAAGCTTCTTTAATAAAATGTAATGATTCCTCTTTGTCTCTTTCCAGGATGAGAACATGATCAGTTTCATCAAAGGAGGCATCAAGATTCGAACAAGCTACCAAATTTACAAGTGAGTGACTGATTGAAACATCACAAGCCGACTGCAGCTGCTTTAAAACACTGACGGGAAATAATCTGCGCTGACGTCAGTTCAGACGCAGCTTATTTTACTTCACTGAATCTTTGTTCTAATCACAGACTCGTGTATGTTTCATGTCGTCCGACAGGGATTGTCAGAATGTGCTGAATGTCACTCAGGACCTGGCCGGCCAGTCTGATTCGTTCAGACAGTTTGAAGGCGGAGTCAAGCTGGGCATAGGCTCCTTCAACCTGGTGGGTTTTTAAAGAGGCTGCACCTACACCTGAAGTGGGATGATTTCATGGTTCATTATAATGTGGCAGTATTCTCCACCTCTGTCTCTCCAGATGTTGTCCCTCCTCCCTCAGAGGATCTTGAGGCTGCTGGAGTTCATTGGATTCTCAGGAAACAGGGTTAGTTTGTTTTCTGTACTCTGTTACTGCAGCGGTTTCACAGTACAAGCCTTCCAGCTGAGGCCCCTGAACCAAAGGAAAGCTTTTACTTTGAAACTCCCGAAGGAAGCGTTCACATTTTTCCTGTTTCCTTGCAGGACTTTGGTTTGTCTCAGCTGAGGGAGGGGGCCTCCAGTCACAGCCTGCGCTCCATCCTCTGCGCTCTGACTTTGCTCTTTTACCACACATATGTTTCACTGATCCTCGGTAGGAAAACACATGTTCTTACCCTGTTTCCACACGTATGTTATGTTTAAGCTGCACTGGAGAAGTCTGGCTCCTGTGGTTCCTGTAAAAGCACAGACTCAGGTGTAGCAGGGGTCAAGGCTTCTGTGTAATGGTGCTGACGTTGTGTTTGATAAGGTACTGGGGAGGGGAACCTGGTGGAGGCTGAAGCTCTGCTGGAGCCGTACCAACACAAATACCCCAAAGTAAGACGACCACATACACAACTACACAACTAGTGTCGAATTAAATCTGATGTGCTGGACGGAAAAAGAAAATAATCGTAATAACCAACAGTTTGTTTTAATTTCAGCATTCAACAAACTAAAAACTTCCTTCTGTTCGTTTCTTATGTTGTTCAGGGCTCAATCATTCTCTTCTACTCCGCTCGCATCGCCACGCTGCGAGGAAACTTCGAGAAGGTCGGGAATGCATTCACACATTTGGCTTTCTGTACCTGTGGGGACCCTGAGCCTTAACCTGAACCTAAACCATGAGTTTGCTCATTTTCCAAAAATCCAACTTTACGAAATGTCCTCACTGTTTCAGGCCCGGGCCCGATACGAGGAGTGTATCAGCAGCCAGCAGGAGTGGAAGCAGATCCACCACCTGTGTTACTGGGAGCTGATGTGGACACACTCCTACCAGCAGGAGTGGCAGCAGGCGTACCGCTACGCCGACCTGCTGTGCAAGGAGAGCCGCTGGTCCAAGGTAAGCATGCACACATATACAGGACGGTATAAGAAGGTCGTCAGTATCTGAAAACAGAGCAAATGATTCACTATAACGGTAAAATCACAGAGACAACCGGGATCCACCTGTGGACGGAAATAAAATAATCTATAAATCAAAGTTCTGTGTTTTTGACCCTCTGCAGGCGATCTATGTGTACCAGAAGGCAGCCATCCTCAGTATGATGTCAGAGGAGGAAGTGAAGAAGACGGGGGAGGACATCGTTGAGCTCTTTAGGTCAGACTGTCTCCACATTTCACATAAACACATTAAACTTCCTTTGAAATGTTCAGCATTCTCAGTGGTTAAAGAGTCTCTGAGAAAGAAACCATTCTGGACTGTAACCAGGGAAACGTAGGATTATACAGAGACATGCACGGGAGTGATAACAGTCACAGCTGTAATTTAACACCCGTGTATAAGATGACAGTGTGTTTGGTAGTGATGAAGCTACAGAGACGTGTGTGTTTGTGTGTGCAGGCAGGTGGAGGGGCTGAAACAGCGCCTGGCGGGGAAGTCGATCCCCACAGAGAAATTTGCAGTGAGGAAGTCCCGACGCTACAAAGCTGCTCACCCCGTCCCGCTGGTCGTCCCTGCACTGGTATACACACACACAGATATCTGCCATACGCACATCTGTGTTTCAGCTCAGCATCGGCTCTGACCCACAGGTTCATATACGCCGAAAGTAAAAATGTTTTCTCTCTGCAGGAGATGATGTATGTGTGGAACGGTTTCACCATCGTCGGGAAGAGAGCCGACTGCACCGAGGCCCTGCTGGTCACCATCGAGGCGGCTGAGGAGCAGCTACGCAGCGACCCCAGTGAGTTCACAATAACACGGCTCCTGAAAAGCTCACCGACCGGCGTTCACATTGTTCCGTGCTGTTGTTTTCACACCTGTGAATGTTGCTTCAGCGACCTGTGTTTCTGACTCTGTCTCTCATTCAGACCCTTCAGAGTTTCACCCAGATGACAGCTGTCTGGTCCAGATGTTGAAGGGACTCTGTCTGAAACACCTGGGCAGGTTGCTGCAGGCTGAGCTCTGCTTCACGCAGGTCTTGTCCAGGTAACACACACATACACACACACAAAGGCATGTACACAAACAGGTTCAGGTACTTAGTGTATCTGTTTATCTTCTGAAGGTGTGAGAGAGGTCAGATAAATCCTGTGTGTGATCTTGTCGTGTGCTTTCAGTGAGAGTCGGATCAGATATGATCACTACCTGATTCCCTTCACTCTCTATGAGCTGGGTCTGCTGTATAAACAACAGGGCGACTTCATCAAGGCCACAACATACATTGAAAATGCCAAGTAAGTATAAATTTATTCTATAAATTCATATATTTATTCTCTATATCTTTTCCATACGTCTCTTTATAGACGTTATATACCTCTCTGTACTTTCATATATCTTTATATACCTTTATGCTTGATACCTCTTTGTGCTGTATCTTCTTAAAGGTGTTGATTTATGGTATTTAACATATTTATGTGATGAAATACCAAAGAAATACCAAAGGTACTTCACAAACAGCCTGGGGTGGCCCAGAGCTAATCTGTAAGGAATGACACTTATGTTAGGAATGAAAAAAAAAAAAAAAAAGTGTGAGTGCTACAGGTGAGTACCTACCTAAACAAAGCTACCTGTGATATCTGAGCAAAAGAAGTGTAGTAATAACAAAATTCCTTTTTATTTATTGAAGATTCTGAGTGATTTCTTGTGTTCATCATCAGGACGAACTACAAAGACTACTCCATGGAGTCCAGACTACACTTCAGGATCCACGCGGCTCTCAACAGCCTCAAAGGATCACCTGCTGGCACCCCATAATCCTCCAAACCACTCAAACAGCAGCTGGAACCAGCAGCGTATGAAACCTGACTCCAGATATTTCCCTCTCAGTTCAGCTGGAGTGAATGAATCTGTGGTCTCCTCCTCTTGATGAAGCGTAGGTGTGTCAGGGTTTGGAGATCACATGTCCACATGGACCAGTTTTTTCTTCTTTGTTAGCAACTGTTCTATTATTTTATCTTATTCTGTCCTTATTTATTTTTCATTAGCCTTGAAAGAGGAGATTATTTAAGTTTGTACCTCTTCTCAAACCGGCTCCTGCTTCCCATTCGCATCTGCCGGAGGTTTTAGTGGTGGATGCACAGCCATGGTTCATGGCTCTGACATCTGTGACTGAGAAACAAACCATGGCCTTAAGCTAAAGTTACAGCTCATCTGAAAACCTTCGCTCACAGTAAATATGTTTGTTTCTCAGATGGAATCATCAGTGCTGATGAAGCACAGCAGGGAGAGGTGTGTGTGTCAGAACACACAGTATTTATGCTTTATACTGAGTTTACTTTGCCTTTTTGATTTCCTAATAATGCATCATGTCACATGTGCACAGAGAACACAGATGTGTCGGTGCACACGCAAACACAGCCTTCTCACCAACCGTGGCTTAGACAAGCACACGCACACACAGCTACAGTACACACAGTATAACACACTCATTCCAAGCTTGTACATACAGGGCAACATGCACACAGGAAACAAACACACACAAATGGCTATAATCGCACAAATTCAGCAGCAATATAACAGAACTTGCTGTTACGGAGTAAGTTAACGTGTCAGTCATTCTGTCCCGTCAGTGTGTGTCCCTGTTATATACAAATACATAAAAGACTGAAGGCTTTAGATTCATCTCAGTGGTCGTCGTCCTGTTCAGAGCTGTTAACGTTATCACCGTATGAATTTGGCTGTAAACAGAAAAGCCAAAGAAGAAGGCTCTTTTCTTCCTCTGTTATATTTAGTGGTATTTTATTATATACACTGAATTATGGAGATCAACACACATGAAAAGCTGTTTTACAATCTATTTATATACTGATAAATCAAAGAAGCACAATATATGATATTCAATCCCCCCGTCAATGTTAAAAATGTAAATGTTATATTAACACAAAAGAGATTTATTGAAAAGGTACAGTGGTTTTATATGAGGTGAGTTTGTGGCATGGACAGATGGACAGGTTCATCTCAGTGCTGGAAACCTGACCCTCAGAAAACTGTTTAACGTAATATTAACTCCGTGTGTAACTGAAAAGCAGTGATTTGAAAAACAGCAGCAGCTTCTTTGCTTCCTGTTTAAACATCGAGGTGAAGGATGCACTTTTTTCTTTGCTTGGGTTCGGCTCCAGTAAACCTGGAGATGAATTCAGCATGAATAAATGCAGCAGCAGTAACTATCAGCCTTCTCCTTATAATGAATGTATCAACCTAAAGACCAAATTACATGTGTGTCTTGCTGTATTCTGTTATTGTCGTGTGTATTTCGTGCCTATGAGTGTTTGGTATTTTCTCTTTATGTCTCTTTATGTGACCTGAAACTTTACTTCTGAACAAATTAAGTCGCCAAGTGCAGAAAATATTCAGGAGCTTTTTGGTAAACGTTGCAGATGAAGTCACCACAGTCCTGTATGTAAGAGATGTTTGATCAGCTCATGCTAGGAAACTGCCAGCGGAGGTTTTAGCTAATGTTGCTAAATAAAAGTTCAGGAAAAACAAACGTGGACTCAGAGAAGATTAAAGCAACAGTTGTTGAAATGATAGTTTGATCAGTTCGTTTTCAAACAGACACCAAATCCTCCGTTTGTCTCCATGTGCAGTAAAATATTGACTGAACAGAGTGTTTGCTATTTTAGCATAACACCTCTAGCTAACGACACGGTGTTCTCATGTTTCCCGTCACAACTAATCATAACGTAGCATGTGAGTGTTTTAGTATTCGGTCATAGCACAGGCACCAGAGCCAGATGTGTGTTTTTGGTGTGGTATTTTAATATTTGACAGGTCAGCTGATCAACATCAGTCACCAAAATCTTGGCGTCATCCTTTAAAGTTGCCGCCTTTTACCATCCAACCCTTTTTTCGTAGGAAGCTCACGTGTTTCATTTGTCAATGCCTCTGTGTCTGTGTTTAAACTGTATTTCTAAATAGGATTTTCTATAGGATCTGCTTTGCATGTTATTCTTAAATATGCGTAATCTCTTTTTTTCTAATATGAGACATTAGCGTATGTTATGTGCTTTACGGCAGGAAGAAATATGTCCCAATATTACAGGCTTTATGGTTAGGGATGATGATCCACATGGTGCAATAAACCTGAAACAGAATATTTGTTCATTTTGAGTGAGATAGTGTTTTGTCTTTTACTGCCTCTGTTTGTACGGTTCTGTGTCAGTGACTCTCACAGCCTTTATTTATTCTTTCTTCAATCTTGTGTTTATATCCAGTTTTTAGGTTTGATGGTAATGATGGTAGGTTAATGGCTGCAAAGCTGATCTGTGCTGCGGCGTCTTGTCTTTCATTTACTTAAATTTGTATATTTTACTTGTACTAATCCGGGTTTTGCAGTGGAAGTCATCATTCCAGGTTCTGTAATATTAGCAGTGTATATAATCTGTACAGTCGTAACAGGAAGTGAGCACCAGTCAGAAGTTAATCTGCCGGCTAAGTCTCCGAACGCTTGCAGAGACGAGCTAAGCTAACGACGTTCAGCTGAACAAAAGCATTTAGCTGCTGAAACTGAGCTAACACAGTCAGACAGTGTGACTGACTGCTAACTCAACAACAGGTCGTTTCATGGTTTGTGCTCATTTCCAGTGTTTGATGAGACATTAAGACAGCAGCAGCGTCTCGCTGTCTCCAAACACCGTACAACAGCCTCACAGGTTTCAGCCATCACATGTTGATGGACAGAAATGTTTTGTGTGTTATTTATGAGTAATGTGTATTATAACTGCAATACATGATAAAGTGTATTGTCCTAAATTACTATGTGTGAAATGTGTGCATTTCAAAAGCCATAACAGTTTTGCTCGTTGCCTTTACACAGTCGAGGACACAGATTCGTCCTTTTCTTCCTCCTTCCCACAGATCATGACTCTGACTCATCAGCTGATCAGGAATCTGTACCAAAGTCTGAGTCCTGTCGGTTAAAAGTGTGAATAAATGTGATTCAATTTCCTCTTATGTTTCCAAAGCAAACTAATCCAGCCAAAATTAATAATTTAAAGCTGATTCAAACGGGTCTGAAGCCTGTATCGTTTGGTTAATCATGGTCTTCAGTAAGTTTGGTTTTGATTTTCTAACATTATGACTGAATGTGATCCTGGATCTGTCAGCATGAAGTGAAAACACAGAACCAAATAAATTCATCTGAGCTGAAAGACCAGTTCATAAACGTGTTTCTGGTGCTCTTCATTCTGCTTTGGAAAATGAAACTTTATTCAAACATTCTGTACTTACGTTGTCGTTCAGAGGTTTGGGAACAGTTCGACCTGTGTTTGATCAGCAGCAGATCAGTGAGTCATTTTGAAGTTTACATCAGTAAAGAACAGTGTGATTTAATTAACTAGAACATTTTGGTATTTGTGAGACGATGATTTCACGTTACTGGAATCTGGTGATTGTTTCTCTGTAGTTTTGCATGTTTCACAACAAGTTGTAAATTCTTCACCTAACTGTGGGACATTTCTCGAACATCGTGTATTTTTGTTTGTTTGTTTGCTTTGTTTTTTGACCTGGCAGATGGTTTCATGTACTACAATATCCAAAACAGGTTGCCACAGTTGCTGAATTCATGCTGCATTGAACCAGAATCTGAGAGTGAACTGATGTTTGCAGCCTGAGCCCAGAGCGTCCAGCACACACAACAAGGAAACCCACACAGGCACAGGGAGAACATGCACACACCTCACACACCTCACAGGCCCTGACCAGCCGGCAGGTTCAGACCCAGAGCCTCCTCACTGTGAGAAATACAAACTGCATTTAGTCAAGATCCATCTGTTCTGATTGAGTCCAGTTGTGGTTCAAACCCTGTCCACCAGAGGGCAGTGTGCATACAGGTGTTTGTGCCCTGTATTAAGAAATAACAAAATCACTGCTTACTTTCTTAGTTTCTTTAAAACAGAATGCAGCAGACCTTTTTCTGTTCTGTCAAGCCTCCTTTCCTAAGTCTCCTTTCCTCCTTTCCTTTCCTAGGCCTTGACTCATCTCAGGGCTAAAATCTCCGGCGTATTCTCTGTCATCTCTAACATGTATGTGAGCTGGTTCCTGCGTTTACACACGTTGGGATGTTAAAACGTGTTCAGTGTGAACTAATTTATTTAAATGTAATTAAAGTTTACCAATGTGCTGTAATATGTCAGAACAGTGTCTGTCAGTATTGACAGGACGAGCTAATGATTGATTAGTGACATCATCAGTCTGTCAGTCAAACTGTCCTTTATAAGGAGAATTAACGAGACAGAAGTTTGTTTTTCATTTCTGACTCTCAGAAGAGAAAAAGGGTTTGTTTTTTGGGCAGTGGGACAAAGAGAGGAAAACGAAAGCACGTGTTAGTGTTTGTGTTGATGTTTGTGTTTGTCAGGATGACACCACTTCTCTTGTTGTTTCTTCTCGTCTCTTTCTCTGTTCAGGTAAGTTAACGCTGCAGTGAACAGTGAGTTAATCATTTCAGTTTTCTGACATCAGCTTGTGTTGCAGTGTTGTCAGTTCTCTCACAGCAGCTTAAAGCTGCACATCACTGCATTTGTTCAGCGTCAGAATGAACCACACCAGTTAAACATGCTTCATTTTACAAAGGCCAAAGTTCACATTATTGTGTCCACCCCTCATTATTAGAATACACTGCAGTTCAGTATCAGTTCACTGATTTTATGTGAGACAGCTCTGAATCTGTTCCATTGAAATTCCAGTCGTCAGCTCAGAGCTCGGCCCTGAAGCAGGACGACTTCCTGGGACCAGTCCAGTGTCTTGCAAAGAAGTAAGTGTTCTGCTCTCTGATTGGCTGGACGCGATTCTTTTCCTATTTGTCAAACGGTGATAACTGATTTTATTTTTCCTTTGTTTCTGATTGGCAGTTTCACTCGTGAATCATGTGACCTGGTGTTTTGTCCTCCGTGGCAGCGGTGCATAAACGGACGCTGCACCTGCAAACCTGCCAACCTGTGTCCCACAGAGGGCGTGGCCCCGGTGTGCAGCCGTGGCAACAAGCAGCTTCGCTCCTATTGCCAGGTAACAACATGTCAGTCCCACCAAAGATGTTAAAAACAACATGTCACAGAGACTTTGCATGGCAGAGACTGCTGTCAGTCAAATCTGATCAGAAGCAAATATCATGTGAAACATATTTCACATCGGCCTGATCATGAACATCACTGTCCCAGCTGCTTCCTGTTTCTGTAAAGATGATGTGTTTCCTAGGCGATGGCTGTCTCCTGTAGGACACAGAACCCCGTCATGTCCCACTTTGGAGGAACCTGCACAGGTTTGTTCTCAGACACACGCTGACCTTACACCACCCTCCTGCTGAAACCTGCAGGTTTAACGTTTATTTTCACTGACCTTTATGTTTCTCTCATTTCAGCCGAACAACCAAAGTTCAGCGCCTCGGTAGAGCGAGGCACTGGAGTGGTGAAGCTCTTTGTTCCTGGCACTGGGAGCACTGGGAGCACTGGGGGATCTGGGGAGGAAGTTCTGGTGTGTGAGGAGTTGTGGGATATGGCTGCTGCCAACGTGGCCTGCAAGGAGAACGGACATCCACTGTGAGCGGGGACACGAATCACCTGACATCCAGTTTGATCATGGTTATGATGATTGATTGATTGATTGTAATGTAACTTTATGTTTTTGTGTGTGTGCAGCGGCGCCGCGTCCACCGGCACCGTGTCGTACACTTCCTTGAAGAGCTACCACAGCAACCAGCAGTTGCCGGGAAAATGTGTGAGCATCCGTTGCCAAGGTTACGAGAACTCCCTGGCTGAATGTGTGATCTATGACAAGGTCAACCCTGACAACGGGAATGTTGCTACGGCAACCTGTGTACAGACACCAGGTCAGTGAGGAGTGTGTGTTTGTGTTCTGTTCTCTTCTCTTCTGTCCTGTCATCAGTGTGACCTTTGTGTGCGTCTGTGTGTTTCAGAAGAGGAGTGCGACTTCAGGTGTGTGAGCGGGAAGTGTGTGTCTCTCAGTCAGACGTGTGACGGCGTTGACGACTGCGGCGACCGAAGTGACGAGATGTGCTGCAAGAGTAAGACACGGGCATCTGGGAGAGTGGGAGGAGTCAGAGGCAGCTTGACCTGCTGCAGGTTCATGTCCCTGACAGACATTTCATCACAGAGACCATCCACAGCCACTGTGATCAGGCGTCTTCACGAACCTACAGGAAGTCCAGCTGCCTCTGACTCAGCACCTCAGGGATCCTGTACCACGCCGTGACCCTTCATGTCCTTTCCAGAATGCAGGAACGAAGCTTTCCGCTGCAGCACAGGTGTGTGTTTGCGTAAAGAAGCTGTCGGCGATGGACAGATCGACTGTCTGGATGGAGAGGATGAATCAAAGAAACGCACAAGTACCAACAACACACACACACACACACACACACACACACACACACACACACACACACACACACACACACACACACACACACACACACACACACACACACACACACACACACACACACACACACACACTTGCAGTGATAGATTTAAATAAATGTATTTTTCTGCTCCTTGCAGAGACAGAGACGTTGCTCACTCCTCCCACGAACACAGGTAACTATGGTAACACGCTCACAGCCACCGCATCTTTTGTTGCTATGGTTACATGGTTACCACTGTGGCATCCCGCTCAGTGTCATGTTGTAATGTTTGTGGTGATGAATCTTTTACTCTTTCTGTTTTCCAGAGTACACCTCTCCTGAAAATGGTACGCGGCTTCTTCCACGAATCGATGATTACACATTTAGCTGTGACACCTGTGCATGACTTAAACATGCAGAGGTGAAGTGGAAAAAACATCAGCAGCTCCTGCTTTAAATTCTTCTGTTAGACACATCACCCACTCACTGTTTTGGAAGAAGAGGTGAAATTTCAGCTGGACTTTTTAATGTCAGGTTTGTTTAAATCCTGTTTTTGTGTAGAAACAAAGATCACAAGAGCACATCTGGAGTCCAGGCTGAGCTGTGGGGTTCCTAAAACAACCAGAGTGAGTGATGAGGATGAGGAAGAGCTGATGCCCAGGAGACGCTTCAGGAGACTGGTGGGAGGACAGCCGACGACACCGGTCAGTGACTCATTTCTTTAACTTTAGAACCACAGGAACAACGTGCTAACACCTGTAAACCAGCTGGAGCTGATTCCACTGACCTCTGTGCACAGACTCAGATCCAGTGGCAAGTGGCAATAGAGATGAACAGAAGATTTCACTGTGGAGGAGCCTACATCGGAGGCTGCTGGGTCATCACCGCTGCTCACTGCATCGGGTAGGACACAGGAAGCAGGGCTGGTAGTACAGCTGATAACTGACAGGAGGAGCTGTCGTCGAAGTGATCAGTAGAAAAAGATTTTTTATAATCGATGAACTGATCGTCTGTTTTCCAGGCCCAACCCTTCTCTCTCAGCAACGGACGCTGCAGCTTCTCAGGACGGTCAAACCCTCCCAAAGTATTTAATACTTTAAATTTATATAATAATATACATTTTTTCTGTGTTCTGAATGAAAAAGTTTCTCACTCTACCATTGTCTCTCTCTCTCTCTCTCTCTCTCTCTCTCCCACACACACTAATAGTAATAGTCTCTCGCCCGTTTACCTCCCTCAGGCCTCGTCTCTCTGCGTTCATGGTGAAGCTTTCTCTCTGGAAGAGGAGCAGAGCTCAGGACTCCACAGACATCGTTCCTGTCCATGACGTCCACGTCCACCCTCAGTATGTGTGCATGTTTGTGTGCATGTGTGGTATGAGTGACGGTGATGGTGACACAGAATGAAAGCAATAAAAATAACAGTACAGCCACATTTCCACCTGTCTCTCACCCACGGACTGAAAAACAGGTACAATCCCTCCACTCGTGAGAACGACATCGCTCTGGTGCAGCTGCAGAAACTCCCCATGACTGAGGAGTGTCTGACGGACAACCCCGCGGTCAGTCCGGTCTGCGTTCCCTGGACCACCAGGCTCTTCCATCCCAACCACACCTGCACCATCTCTGGGTGGGGACAGAGCACAGGTAGAGCACAGTTCGTGGTATCAGATCACGGCGCTGTTTACAAACCACGGCAGCGATCAGTGATTCTTTCTCCTTTTATCTGGATGAAATGTCTGTAGGTGGTCGACCGTCTCAGGTCTTACAGTGGGCTAACGTCCGTCTCATCGAAGACTGTGACAGACTGTACGGCGGCAGCTTTAAACCCGGCATGCTCTGTGCTGGTACGTGTGGCTGTATCCTGCTGTCTCGTTGTACAGTTGTGTTCACTGTGTTTTGGAAAAGAGTCCATTTGAGGTTTTTTGTGTGCAGGCGATCTGGACGGCAGTGTGGACGCCTGCCAGGGGGACAACGGAGGTCCTCTGGTGTGTGAGGATGAATTAGGGGTTTCCTACCTGTGGGGCATCGTCAGCTGGGGGCGGGGATGTGGCCGGCCGAGATCACCTGGAGTTTACACACAGGTAAGATGTCTGACATCAGCCTGGGAGATTGGTTTGAAATGTGGAATGTGGACATTCATGGTCCAAAGAGGTTAAACCAAGCTGTTTCCACTTTCCATGCATGTTCCCCTCAGGCCGAACTGTCCAGCACCTGTGAGTAATAATCGTGTCTTCCCTCCAGGTTGCTCATTACTTTGAGTGGATCAGAGCTCGTACGGGCTGGTCCTCTGTGACCAGGTTCAACTCCTAACAACACAAACAGCTGCAGCATGTTTCCCTGTGGATGCAGACACGAGCCGACACACTGAGACTGTAACGACACTGTTCATCTGTTCCTGTGGAAAGTCAATAAAAGCTGTTTCAACCTGTTTGTTAATGTAGAGTTAAAATAAAATAATGAAATATTTTCCTCTGTTAGCTTTACTCATATGGATTAATGTGTGTTGTCATCTATGACCTTATCACTGTGGACACATATACATGTACACACACACACATACACACATATACACACACATACACAGTCTTTGCCCTGGATTGATTCATCTTATTGACCTTGTGTGTGTAGGTGTGTCTTAGTGGGGGTTGTGTTTGTGGTTGTGTGAACGTGTGGGAAAACCCAGACTCCAGCAACCTGACACAGCAACACTGAACTGCTGTGTCAGTGGTTTGGTTTCCTTCACTGCTGCTGAGTTTAAGCTCAGTCTTCAGTGTCTCAGCTCAGTGTCCGACTCCTCCACTGTGTCTGTGTATCTCAGCTCCTGTGTGTGTGTGTGTGTGTGTGTGTGTGTGAGCTGAAGCCTCACAGTCTGTCTGTTTGATGTGATTTTGAAATGTTTTTATTGATACAGCGTTGAACATTAACTTGTTTGTTCTTCCATCCACCTGTTTATCCTCCTCGGGGTCGCAGAGGCCTGCCTCCTGTCCCAGCATGCATTTCCCTTCTCCCTGCCAGACACTTGGACTTGTCTTAGCAGGAAAAGCACCAATAACAGTGACAGCGACTCAGTTCTGTGCACGTGTCCCTGTAAAGGTGTGACAGCGAGCCAGCATGTCCCGCAGCAGGACCCTGGAACTGAAGTGAAATTAGCGTTTTTCCAGACACATGGTTTGTGTGGTTACTGGAACTGAGCTGCTTCACTCTTCACTTACTGTTACGTGACATTACAGCAGATGATTAGTCAGCTCAATCGATCTGGAGTCCGGCCTGTGTACGCACTGACAGGACGAGCTAATGATTGATCGCTGACAACATCAGTGGACAGAGGAGATATCAGGTAATCAGAGGACGAGCTCCCTCACACAGAGAATAACTGTCTGTATCTGCAGCTGCTTCTTCATTTGAAACTGTATTTTATTATTTATCACGTCGTGTATGAGCAGGAGAGGAAAAGGAGTGAGGCTGCAGCACCGTGAGTTCCTGTTCGTCAGCATGAAGCCGGGCAAAGCTTCTCTTCTGCTGCTGCTGCTTCTCGTCATTCGCTCTGAAACTGTGAGTTTCAAACAGCTTTCGTCATTTGGTTTGTCTCAGTGTTTAGTTTTTATTTTTGTTTACCGTCTCTGAAGACGCTGAGTGCAGGACAGAGGTCTCACATAGAACAGTGTTGTGATGCAGCTGAGTGTGAATAAATCCACTGTGTGAATTAATCCACTGTGTTTTAATCGCTTCTTCCTTCAGATCCCACAGAGAGCACATTTTCCAACCATCCCACCTTCAACCACAGCCCCCACCCAGGAACCCACCACTCCCACCCCCACAACCGCTCCATCGCCTGAGGCAGACAAGTTTCTGGGTCCACCTGAGTGCCTGGAAAAGAAGTAGGTGTATGTTCAGTGGCTCTGCTTCTTCCTTTGGTTGTGTAACTTTCTTTGTTGTGTGTAACAGTTTTTTCCTCTTTGCATTTGCACACACCTGAGCAGCGAGTCCAGACTGACAGAGTTCACTCTGATTTTGATCTGCCTGTGATAATCTGTGTATCAGTACTGTGAGATTCATCTGTGATGTGTCTGTCAGGTTAACTCGAGCATCATGTGACCTGGTGTTTTGTTCTCCGTGGGAACGTTGCATTGAAGGGCAGTGCTCCTGTAAACTGCCCTACCTCTGCCCCGTGGAGAACGTGACCCCAGTCTGTGGGCGAGACCACAGGACCTACCGCTCCTACTGCCAGGTAAAGCTCAGCAGCTCAGCCTTTACAGCTCTGACGTGGAACCAGCTGCAGGAAACATGTCACAGAGGAAGTCTGAAGATAATCATCACAGGCCTTCAGCAGCTGGCTGGTTTCAAAGGTGCAACAAAATCAAATTTTCATTTTCTTCCAGGTGATGGCTCTCTCCTGCCGGACGAGGAGACCTGCCATGTCCCACTTTGGGGAACATTGCTCAGGTACATCCAGCACCTTGTTATTTTTAGGCATCGCTGTCATTGTCCTTCTTATAGTGACGGATGCCGTTATCTCTGTCTCATCACAGAACATAACCAGAAGTTTGAGAGTTCGATAGACCGAGACACAGGACTGGTCAGGGTCTTCATCCCTGACCCCAGCAGCCCTGGAGACAGGCAGGAGCTGCTGGTGTGCTGGAAGCTGTGGGACATGGCGGCTGCTAACGTGGTCTGCAAGGAGCACGGGAAGCCACTGTGAGAGGAGGCGTATTTAATAACACACATGTTCCACACGCACAGTGAGGCTGTTCATCTGTGATCTGAGTGAAGCTCATAACACAACCACGTGTCCTGTGCACAGGGGGGCAGAGAATGCTGATTACATCCCGTACAAAGCCCTGACAACCGGCCACCGCGCCAAGCTGTTCCCAGGACACTGCGTCAGCATCCACTGCCAAGGCTACGAGACCTCGCTGGCCGAGTGTCTAATCTACGACAAGGGCGCGATCGGCGGCAGGAAGGTGGCGACGGCAACCTGCTACGAGCCATGGCAGCAACCGGAAGGTCCGCATTCACACCTCTGTCACTGATGTACTGATCTGATCTGATCCCGGCAGCAGCAGCGAGCCGCTCCGCGGTGATGCGCCGGGCTCAGAGAGCCGCGCGGCCGTTTGTCACGGTGCCTCCGTGTGCGTGTGTTTCAGGCGACTGCGGCTTCAAGTGTGCCAACGGGAAGTGCGTGTCTCTGAACCACACATGTGACGGGGTGGACAGCTGTGGCGACCGCAGTGACGAAATGTGCTGCAAAAGTAAACACACGCACACACGCGCGCGCGCACATACACACGCACACGCGGATGTGATGACAGTGCATGTCCCGTCTCTCACGTGTCAGAATGCAGGAGGGATGCTTTCCGCTGTAAGACGGGTGTGTGTGTCCATAAGGAAGCGCTGCATGACGGACAGATGGACTGTCTGGATGGCGAGGATGAATCGACCAAACACGCACCTGTCAACAAAAGTGAGACACACACTTTCAGACGTGTTGAAATCAGCCTCACTCCCATTCAACGAGGCTTCAGTGTGTGAACAGACCTGATGGTCTCTGTCTCTGTCTCTGTCACTGTCTCTGTCTCTGTCTCTTTCACTGTCTCTGTCACTGTCACTGTCTCTGTCTCTGTCACTGTCTCTGTCTCTGTCTCTGTCTCTGTCACTGTCTCTGTCTCTGTCACTCTCTGTCCTAATGATCAGTAAGAACAAGAACTTCACCTCAGGTCTGACCTTCTGTTAATTATCCACAGAGTCACAGGAGCAGCACAGACTGCTGAAAACTTCAGGTACGACTGTGACACACAGACACACACACACACACACACACACACACACAGACACACACACACACACACACACACACACACACACACACACACACACACACCGTCCTGCAGGTCGTCCTGATGATACTAACGTGTTTATTTCTTTATTTCAGAGTACGTCTCTCCAAAAACAGGTACATGACCCACACTGACAAACTCTCAGCATCAGTTTATCAGAAGCGGTATTTCACTTTATGGCCAAAAGTATGTGGACATCCCTTAAGACCTACAGCAGACCAGGTCTCATCACAGCCAGATGTGAATCTAATCAACATGTGTGTCTAGAAACGAGGACCAACAGAAAACAGCTGGAGTCCAAGTTACAGTGCGGGATCCCCAATGCGACCACGGTGAACGACGTGGAGGTGGAGACGAGAGGAACGGGCATCCGAGTCAAGAGAGTGGTCGGAGGAGTCCCGGCCAAACCGGTCAGTTAGGGACACGTCTGCTGGTCTCTGTCTGTCTGTCCACAGAGCCAGCACATTGGTTTAAATCTAAAACTAAATTATGATGAAGTATCACAGTGTCCCCTGTTTGTCCCTGCTTGTCTGCAGACTCAGATCCAGTGGCAGATCGCTCTGGAGGAGCACAGGAAGGTCGACTGTGGAGGAGCTTACATCGGAGGCTGCTGGGTGATCACTGCGGCTCACTGCGTCAGGTGGGACGGACGCAGGTGTTGGACCTGTGATCTCTCATTCAGAACCAACATGAGATGTTGTGAATACACACATTTGTAATCAGGCCTTGACAGTGGGTGTAATAGCAGTGGGGTTAGGGTCGTCTCAGTTCACAGTCTCAGCTGTCTCTCGGTGTGAAAGTGGTGGTCTCTGTCCTTCCGTCTCTAACCCATGTCTCTCTCACAGACCCAACCCCTCTGCCTTCAAGGTGAAGTTTTCTCTCTGGAAGAAAACCAGGGCTCAGAACACCACTGACATTGTTCCTGTCGAAGAAATTCGTATCCACCCCAGGTATGAACGTGTCTCTGTCTGTGAACACGCAGCGAAACATGAACTGAACCAACAGGCTGAGCAAAGGTGTAACAATGATTTGCTTACGCTGACGTCCTGCAGGTACAACGCCAGCAGCTACGAGAACGACATTGCTCTGGTGAAGCTGGAGAAGCTTCCGTACAAGGACAAATGTTTGGAGGACAATCCGGCCGTCAGCGCCGTCTGTGTCCCCTGGTCCACCCACCTCTTTCAGCCCAACCATACCTGCAGCATCTCTGGGTGGGGACGAACCGCAGGTATGTACGTTACTGTCCAGCTTCTCTGTCATGGTGCAGGAGGGAGGAAGTTAGGAGAAGAACCAGGTCGTCCTGTGGTGAGGACACCTGAGGAAATACCTCAGGTGAAGGTGAGAGAAGTGAAAATGAGTCGGCCTTTGAAATAAGTACCGATCGTACCTGTGTGTGCAGACGGCAGAGCGGCTCAGGTGTTGCTCTGGGCCAACGTGTCCCTCATCGACGACTGCCAGAGGTTCTACAAAGATCGCTTCAAACCAGGCATGATGTGTGCAGGTGACCTGGATGGCAGCGTGGACTCGTGTCAGGGGGACAGTGGAGGTCCTCTGGTTTGTGAAGATGAACTGGGCGTGTCTTACCTGTGGGGCATCGTCAGCTGGGGAGAGAGGTGTGGTCAGCCTGGATTCCCCGGAGTTTATACACAGGTAAAACACCATCGGACATTAAACGTGTTTATTTAGACGTTTGGATTTTTCAAACAGCGTCACATGAACGTTCATCTCGTCCTCCTCTCTCTGGCAGGTGGCTCATTACTTTGAGTGGATCAGACTTCACACAGGTTGGCCTGCAGTCACCAAGTTTAACTCCTGATAAAGCACACACACACACACACACACACACACACACACACACACACACACACACACACACACACACACACACACACACACACACACACACACACACACACACACACACACACACACACACACACACACACACACTCACACACACACACACACACACACACACACCACACACACACACACACACACACACACACACACACACACACACACACACACACACACACACACACACACACACACACACACACACACACACACACACACACACACACACACACACACACACACACACACACACACACACACACACACACACACACACACACACACACACACACACACACACACACACACACACACACACACACACACACACACACACACACACACACACACACACACACACACACACACACACACACACACACACACACACACACACACACACACACACACACACACACACACACACACACACACACACACACACACACACACACACACACACACACACACACACACACACACACACACACACACACACACACCTGTACTCTGTCAGTGTGTTACCAGTCACTTGTTGATGAACGCTTTGTTTGCCTGTTTTTATTTTTTGTTTCCGTGTCCAACACAACACTGACATTCATTTAGCGTGTTAGCATTTTAGCCTGATCGGTTTCCATAACGACCAGTGACATACAGCTGTCTAAGTGTACTGCTACCAAAATAAAAGCTTGTGTTTCCACGTCTCTCCAGTTGAAGCTGGCGTCTGTGTCCTGCTGAGTGCAGGATGAGTAATGAGTCAGAGTCAGAGACACACGATGTCAACTTGTCATTTTTAGTTTTTAATAAAGACCCACGGCCGCGACAGAAGCATGGAAACAAACATTTTTCAAAAACAATGACGACAAAAAAAAAAGAGTACAAAAATTATATTTAATGTCAGAAAAAAGAGAAAATGAAGAAAGATCTCAGGTGGTTCTTTGATCCAGCTGAATGGCTCCTCTCAGCCTCCGCAGATCCTCCTCCACCTGCACACGGTTTATAACACACACTGTAATTCCTGCATCTCAGCGACGCACAGGTGTGAACTGGATATTTCAGCTGACACACTCCTCTGTGTTTACCTCTGACGTGTGTGTGTGTGTGTGTGCGCTCACCTTTGCCAGCTCGTCTTTGAGCTCGTTGTATATGTGAACGTTGAATTTCTGTGTAGATGCTTTCTGGTAGAAAAAGTGAAGGAACTGACGATTCCTCACATCTGGACAGATGAAATCCTACACACACACACACACACACACACACACGGTCATTCCCTAGCTCCACACATGACATGTCCACGTATGACAGTGAATAAAAAAAGAAGAGAAGAGAAGAACAGGGTTCTTCTATGTTTGGTGAGGACGTAGTAGGCGAAGAAGATCATGCTGGTGGTGTAAGAGATGAAGTAGGTGACTGGCTCCATGATGTCCCAGGCAAACACATACCTTTCACACACACACACACACACACACACACACACATTATTACAGGCTACCTGAGAGCGGCAGTAAACTGTGAGTGTGTGTGTTCATTACCAGGTGAGGTAACCCAGGAATCCTCCCTGCAGAGACAGGTAGGCAAGCCCCACCCACCCCAGCATGGATGCCTTATACTCCGCCTCTTGCACCATCTGGGCAGTCACCTGTACACACACACACACACACACAGGTGTCAGCGTCAGCGGCCGTTCTCGGCGCTCAGGATCAGCAGGATCAGCAGGATCAGATGTGTGGGACCTTCTCCAGCGGCCTCAGCTGCTCTCTGAGCTGCTCCCGTCTCATCAGCAGCTCCGAGTGTTGGATGTGCTGCTGCTGAGGAAGCGTCAGAGCCGAGTGAAGCAGGTGAACCACGTACTTCATGTCATCCGGACCCAGCACGTGTTCATGAGACGACCCTGACGCACAGAGAGAGACCACGTGTCACTGCTGAAACATTCATCCATTCACATTACAGAGGTCAGTCTGAAGTACCGACCGTCCCCTGGAGACACGCACTGACCGCACCTTGTCCAAGTGAGCGCACGTTGTACGTGACGTCGTTGATGACGAGCTGGAAATCTTTATTTAAAACCATTTCCATGAAGGTGCACGAGGAGATTCTCTGTCCATCTGAAAGAAGAGAAGCTGTAGTTGGGTTTTGTGTTTGATTGCTTGTGTACTTGTGTTGTTGTGTTATTGTGTGTGTTGCTGTGCAGTCCTCTCTTTGGCTTCCGGTCCTGCTCAGAGTTCACGTGAGCGCGCGTTACCTCCGTTGAGCAGGGTGGCGCTGTGAACGCCGGGGTCTTTGGCGGTGATGTCTCGCAGCAGGTCTCCCACTGTGGTCAGCATGGGTGTCAGGGTGAAGCGACACTGCTGACCGGCAGGGAGACGCAGAGAGAGGACCGGGCGGCCGAGGCTGTAACGAACAGACACGTCTGACAGAGACAGAGAGACGTACACACCTGTTACACACACACATTTAACCAATGAGCTTTAGAGATGTTGGCAGGTGCATTTGGGAAGTTCAGACAGAGCAAGGCAGGCTGCTTTATGCTAAGCTAGGCTAATGATGTCCTGACTGTGACTGTGTCTTCTGTATTTACCCGGATGTCCGTCTGCTCTGTTTCTGTTTGGAAAGAAAAGACAGAGACGGAGACAGTTTACCTTTGTTCAGAGGCTGACTGCTGTACCTGAAGGCACCACGGGCTGACCAGGCTGGACTGGACTGACAGAGAAAAATACATCATTGTTATTATTAGTGTCACAGATCAGACAGGTTGCTCCCTGACTGTCTTGGATTTGAACCGACAACCTTTTAACACAGTCATCTTTCTTTGTGTTGGATTTTTTCTCTGTGTCTGACCAGTGAAGTTGTTTTAATGTCTAAACCTTTAACCACAGAGGTGGCAGGTGAGGACACGCCCACGTGAATCATGTTCTGGATCAGAGGCGTGGTTACAGAAACAAGACAGAAACGCTGAATGGGTGAGGGACAAAGAGAAAGAAATGGAGGGTGTTGTGGTTTAAAGTAGAAATGTTAGTGGCTGCTTTTGTGAGTTTGAGTAAAAAGTGAACATTTTGTGGAAAGTTTCCAGCCGTGGTGTCAGGGACAGACACAGAGGACATTTGGTTTAGTAAAGTCAGTAAAAATGGATGAAAGCTGAAACATTTATCCCACGTTTTAAACTTTAAACTCTCCACATCTGAAGTTTATAAAAGGTAAAACTCTTAAATGTTGAACTCACTGTGTAGATTTGGAGTCTTTTGGTTGGAGAGCAGCAGAAACTGAACCTGCAGAGAAACCTGGAGGCAAACATGACGAGAACGAACCGAAGAGCTCCAACTTCTTTTCAGAGTCATAAAGCAGCAACATGAAGGTGTGAGGCGTCAGTGAGGCGAGTAGAAACAGGTTTCATGGCCGGCTGAACCGCGGGAGGAGGAGCAGCGGCGTTAACTCTTCCCTGACTGGAAGAGTCGGTTGTTTGAAGAAGCAGATAAACACTCAGATAAACAGGTTCTGTTGTTTCTCTGCAGAGAAACAAGTCAGATGTGTATGTAAGATTCCTGCCTCTGCGACCATGGCTGTGGTGCCCCTGAGCCAGGCACCGATCCACCCCAGCTCCCCCGCCGCCCTCTGCCCCAGCGTCTCTACTGCATGTGTCCCCAGGCTGAGGGATCAATGAAGTAATACACTTATATAACACACTGAATATCACAGAATTCATACATATTTGTGATTTATTTTTAAGTTAAATATTCTGTTTTCAACAATTCTGCATTCACATCACAAGGAAAAACAAAAATGGCCACATGTAAAACGTGCTGCTGCTGCTGCTTGTTCAACTCCCCTAAATACAGGTTAAATAAATAAATACATAGATAAAAATAAATACATGATTTTTGAAACTACAAACAGTGTCAGTGTACCTTTTAATGCAAGTTAACAAGCAAACGTGTTGAGGTATGACATGCTATTTTATTGCCTCTAAACTCTCTAACATGAATGTGTTGCAGGCTTCATGTCTTCAGTCCTTCAGCCACAGAGGGTCCAGGGATCTTAGTGTTTTACATCGGTGACTTCACTGAAGAAGCTGATCCTCGGAGCAACTTTTCAGGAGCTGAAACAGAGAAAAGATTCTCAGAGGTCATTTAAATACATATATAAATACAACGCGCAGCTGTAATGAGCAAAAACATGGAGAGACTGAGAGTAACTGAGACTCGACTGCTGCTAACACAAGTCAGTCTCCAGATCCAGTCATGTGATAGCGTGATGACTGAGGTAATACTCACGTCTTTCAAAACTTTAAGCTGCATTCCAGATTTATTTCATCCTTCAGGGAGAAACACAAAAACTAGGTTAAAGATGACACATGAGCACAACAGTCGATCACTTTAGACTTCATAAAAACAATATTTTTGCTGGACCCATCATGTTCACTACTGACCTCAGAGTCTCCAGCCTACAACGTGGACTGTCCAGTTCAGCAGACAACAGCTTCACCCCTGAGTCCTGCAGCTGGTTGTCGCACAGGTCGAGCTCTCTCAGGTGGGCGGGGTTTGACTTAAGAGCCGAGGCCAAAAAAACACAGCTGCTCTCCGTCAAACTGCAGAAGCTCAGTCTGTGCACGGAATAAGTCCAACCGTCAGAGGACATGGAAACATTGGATAATCTCACCACAGCTGTGGAGGTTTAACTGTTTACGTAAGTGAGTAAAGCTTTATAATGATGTCTACAACTACAAATCAGTGACTTAGATTATTTCTTTAATGTAAAACTGTGATGTCTCTCACCTTAAGGTCTCCAGTCTACAGTTTGGACTTTCCAGTCCAGCACACAGCAGCTCCACTCCTGAATCCTGCAGCTTGTTATAACTCATGTCCAGCTCTCTCAGACTGCAGGGGTATGACTTCAGAGCTGAAGCCAAAGAAATGCAGCTCCTGTCCGACAAGCTGCAGTGCCTCAAACTGGATCAAGAAAAAAAAACGTCACTATACTAATCACCTGATTTCTTTCAGCCCAAACAAGAGAAGAACAGCTGCTGGACTGTGAGGAGATATTATAGTGAATTACGGTTAAATCAGAACAGGCCTGATGTTTGCTCCTAACATTTCTGTAAGATTCATTTTAACACAGAATTAAAGTGAGGTGTCCGACCTCAGAGTCTCCAGTCTACAGTTTGGACTCTCCAGTCCAGCACACAGCAGCTCCACTCCTGTATCCCGCAGCTTGTTGTTACTCAGGTCCAGCTCTCTCAGGTGGGACGGGCTGGACATCAGAGCCGAGGCCAGGAGAGAACAGCATCTCTCTAACAGCCAGCACTCGCTCAACCTGAATAAAGAATGGAGAACGAAGCAGCGCTTTATCTTGAAATCCTGAAATGTCTTCAAGAATCTGAAACAAGACTATTTTCCTTTGACTTATTGCTTCTAGATACAGTTTTCCAGAACCAGTGTGACAGTTAAGCTTCAAAGATATGTTTATGGAAACATTATATACAATACAGGACTACTTAAAGTGAGAGGTCTCACCTGAGAGTCTCCAGTCTACAGTTTGGACTCTCCAGTCCAGCACACAGCAGCTCCACTCCTGTCTCCTGCAGCTTGTTGTTACTCAGGTCCAGCTCTCTCAGGTGGGACGGGCTGGACTTCAGAGCCGAGGCCAAGACGTCACAGTGAATATCTGACAGTCGACAGTCAGGAAGGCTGCAAACGTGATGGAAACTCAGTGACTGAACCCGAAACACAGACTCTGTGTACCAATCTCTGTTTACACTCAATTCAAATAACTTAGCAATAATACCATGTCTGAAATCCCTGCACCTGCCTTCATAACATCATCAGGTTTACTGCCCCTTTACTTACAGAGCCTTTCTGCAGTTCCTCACAGCCGGGATCAGCCGGAGTCGCCCCTCCTCTGATGTCCTGTTTGCCGTCATGTCCAGTACATCCAGCACCTCCTCTAATATCTGCAGCATGTAGGCCAGAGCCGAGCAGTGGATCTCAGACAGTTTTGTTTCTGATCTGTTCTCTGACCTCAGGTACCTCTGGATGTCCTGAAGAACCGAGAGGTCGTTCATCTCCATCAGACAGTGGAAGATGTTGATGCTTCTGTCAGGAGAGATGTTGTAGGTGCTCATCTCCTTCAGGTTGTTGATGGCTCTCTGGATGCTTTCTGGACTGTTCTCTGTCTGACCCAACAGGCCTCCTAAAAGTCTCTGGTTTGACTCCAATGAAAGACCATGAAGGAAGCGAACAAATAGATCCAAGTGGCCATTTTTACTCTTTAATGATTCATCTATTGCTTTTCTCAAGAATATGTCTAATGATGGGTCACAGCTACGAATCCTACTCCAGAGAGTTCCCAGAAAACTCTCCAGTGTCTTGTTATCCTTGTTTATGTGACAGTGAAAAATATAAACCGCAGCCAGAAACTCCTGAATGCTCAGGTGAACAAAGCAGTAGACAGTTTTCTGGAAGATCACACTCTCTCTTTTAAAGATCTGTGTACAAACTCCTGAGTAAACCGAGGCCTCTGTGACATCAAGACCACACTGCTCCAGGTCTTCTTGGTAGAACATGATGTTTCCTGTCTCCAGATGTTCAAACGCCAGCCTCCCCAGCTTCAGAAGAACGTCCCTGTCAGCCTCCGTCAGCTCCCGTGGACTCGTCTCATGTCCTCCCTCATACTTGTGCTTCTTCCTGTTTGTCTGAACCAGCAGGAAGTGTGAGTACAGGTCAGTCAGAGTCTTGGGCAGCTCTCCTCTCTGCTCTGTGGTCAACATGTGCTCCAGAACTGTAGCAGAGATCCAGCAGAAGACTGGGATCTGACACATGATGTGGAGGCTCCTGGACGTCTTGATGTGTGAGATGATTCTGCTGGACAGCTCTTCATCACTGGATCTCCTCCTGAAGTACTCCTCCTTCTGGGCGTCGGTGAAGCCTCGTACTTCTGTTACCCTGTCCACGCACGCAGGAGGGATCTGATTGGCCGCCGCCGGTCGGGAAGTTATCCAGACCAGAGCCGAGGGAAGCAGATTCCCCCGGATGAGGTTTGTCAGCAGCACGTTGACCGATGACTCCTGTGTGACGTCAGACACGACCTCCCTGCTGCTGAAATCCAGTGAAGGTCTGCTTTCATCCAGGCCGTCAAAGATGAACAAGACTTTCCAGACAGCGAGCTTCTCTGCTGGGACCTTCTGTAATGTTGGATGGAAAACATGGAGCAGCCTGAGGAGACTGTACTGCTCATCTCTGACCAAGTTCAGCTCCCTGAACGAAAGCAGAACCAGCAGACTCACATCTTGGTTTTCCCAGCCCTCGGCCCAGTCCAGACTGAACTTCTGCACTGAGAAGGTTTTTCCAACGCCAGCGACGCCGTTGGTCAGGACGACTCTGATGCGTCTCTGTTGCTCAGGTAAGGCTTTAAAGATTTGGTGGCACCTGATTGGAGCTTCATGGAGGGTCTTCATCTTGGAAACGCTCTCCAGCTGCCTCACCTCATGTTGGGTATTGACCTCTTCACTCTGTCCCTCTGTGATGTAGAGCTCAGTGTAGATCCTGCTGAGGAGGGTTCCACTTCCTGTTTGATCAGTTCCTTCAGTCACACGTTCACATCTCCTCCTCAGACTGATCTTATGTTCATCTAAAACCTCCTGCAGACCTTCGGTCACTGTAGAGTAAAAAGAATAATGAAGAGTTAGCAAACAGATTTTTCTGTCCGGTATCCTGAAGATGAATAAAGGGACTCTGTAAATAAAGAAAAAACATTATTATAAAAGGACACAGAAAAGTGTGACTGGTCTGACCGTCGGCAGTGCTGGTCTGACTGGGTGTCTGTTGTCCAGGTCTTGTTTTGGATCTTCTTCCACACTGGAGACAGTCTTCAGATGAGCCAGACGGGTCCTCGTTTGAGGCGACGTGGACGCTGAAGGACCATTGTCCACAGTTTAAACTCCTGTGGTCCTGGGCACAGCTGGACAGCAGCTCCTCCTCTGCAGAAAAACTACTCCCCTTCCTCTGTCTGTGGAGATGAAGGCAGCGTGTTCTCACTAACAAACCTCCACTTAATCATTTTTCATTAATTTTTTAGCATCAAAATTTTAGTATCAACCCAGACGACGTATTTTAATACGTATGGTCTGACGTGCTTTTCCTCTTCCTCAGTGGGCTCCAAACAGAGCTCTGGTCAGAAGGTCAGAAGTGTGTCTCTCAGAGTTTGACACATACTGAGAACTTTCTACTTCTGATTTTATGGCTCTTCTTACTCTGAAGTCTGAAGGCTGAGTCTCAGGACTGAGGCCTGGGAAACAAGTTAAAAACACATCATGCTTTCTGCGTTGTTTTAAATCCTCTTACTCTGTGTGTGCAGGAGGCACAGGCTTGGTGTTGAACGTCACAGGGTGTCCCATGGACCGTTCACTCCTCAGAGACACACAGGTGAGTCCTGGAGACTCTGCTCGCTTCTTCTCTTCCACCACACAAATGCTCATCTTCAGCATTTCTGATGGTCTGAGAGGTAAACTGGTAACACAACAGACACACAAACACACTAAATGAACATAATCAGAATTAGCAGTGATCTACTTTATTGTTATTCTGTATTTGTATCATTCATTTTCCTACATTTAAATTTACACAATAAAATAATCGGGATGTGAATCTCTCTGTGACTTCCTGTGCAGACTCCTGCTGCCGCCACCTGATCCCAAACACCTTCCAGGTGAGTCGCAGTCCATCAACGAGCCCAGCGACTCTTTCTGTCTTTGTCAGCGCAGTGATATGACCCCGTCGGCCCCTCCCGGCCCCACAGGCCTCCTCTGGAGCCGGTTTCCATCCAAATTTAATGCAAATTTCTCTCTCTCCTGCTGTGTGAATGTGATCTGTCTGTTTGCAGGTGCAGATAAATATATGTAGTTTGGAAAGCACCAGAGGTTTTCACACCTGAGTCCCACACTCGCCTGCTGTTGAATTACAGAGGCGGTGACCCTGGTTTCACCTCGGCCTGTCTGTGGCTCAGTCTGAGTCCACTGTTGGAAAATGTGCGACACAAAAAAGCGTCAAAGCTTTGAGAAGGAGGAAAAAGCAGGTTCAGTCATTCTGCTTTAAAAACATGACAAAAACAATCAGTGGATCAAAATAATGTGTAAAATCCTTCAAATGTTCTGAGGAAAGGTGAAAGTGAGAAGTTTCAGAATGACACCACAATGTGTCGTATGTGAAACTGCAAGTTACTCAGTCTGAAAACAGCTGCTCAGGACATGAGTGAACCCTGAGGAACTGTGAGCTGTGAACCGACAGAGACCGAGACCTGAGACACGGAGACACGTCTAAAATAAGCCTGATGAATCAGACATGTTTCCAGCCACAGAGCTGTAACCAGAGCAGGGTGTGCAGAAAGGTCAGCTCAGGCGTTTCCTGCTGTGTGAACTGACCGAACGGTTCAAGCCTGCAGGAGAAAAATACAAGAGAGACAACGAACACAACAACAACACAATCTGTTGTTCAACACTGAGACCGACCTTTGCTGCTTTAGATTTCCAGGTGAAGCTCATCGGGTCTGTTCGCTCTCAGGGAGACAGAGAGACAGAGAGACGGAAACAGAAAGCAAAAGGCTGGGCTGGGGGAGGGGGCGGAGCCTACTCATCAGCTGTTTACAGGAAACGTTACGACACGGAAATTAACCCATAACCCATTTCTGTCAAAACACGAATGAACAGAGAGCAGTGGTCTACAGTGTCTCTCTCTCTCTCTCTCTCTCTCTCTCTCTCTCTCTCTCTCTCTCTCTCTCTCTCTCTCTCTCTCTCTCTCTCTCTCTCTCTCTGATTCTCAGCCGTTTAACGGATGATCAACTAAGTTGTTACCGGAGAAGTGAAGTAAAACCGACAGTCGCTGTGTTGACGTGGACTTTAAATAATAAACCGCCAGCTGCGCGTTACACAACAACTACAACTATAATAATAATAATAATAATAGTAATAATCATCATCATCACCATAATCATAACCGGCCTCACCTTCAGCCGCCGTCCTCTGCTCTGAGTTCAGCCTGAGAAGGAACAGCTACTTCCTGTTTAAAATAAACCCAGTTTATTCCGCGGTGTGTCCTCAGGGTGGCACCATTGTTCTGTCAGTGTCTGAAAACACACACACATAAACACACACACACACACACACTTGCATTCTTCTATGTGTGTGTGTATTAATGGATTATCTCTCTGTGCATTCTCATGTCAGTGTAATGAATGAAACAGCCAGAAGCCTCGATACTAAACCTAATAAAACAACTGTGTGTGTGTGTGTGTGTGTGTGTGTGTGTGTGTGTGTGTGTGTGTGTGTTGTATTAGTTTCACTCTTCTCTCAGGGACAGGGTGGTTGGTTGTCCTCTCTCTCTCTCTGTGAGGTTGTGATAATTCATTTTCCTGATGTTTTTATTGATCGATCGATTGATTGAAGTTATGAACATGAGCTTCCTTCTTTATTTTTCCTGTTTGTTTGTTTGTTTGTTGTTGACACAGAGGAGACTTTGTGCAGTGATTCAGCTTCTGCATCACGTGTTTCTGTTTTTAATATTTTCTCCTTCTCACATACACGATGTTCTTTGGATTCATGCTTTTTCCTTTCTTCCACTGAGAGTATGGAGGGAGAACACACACACACACACACACACACACACACACACACACACACACACACACACAGCTGCAGGTTCAAGGAAATTAGTGTGTGAGGTGTAAATGTGATACTGATGACATAACACAATTTATCTAAAGGCAAATGTGTGTGTGGTGTGTGTGTGTGTGTGTGTGTGTGTGTGTGTGTGTGAGTGTGTGAGTGTGAGTGTGAGAATGGGTGAATGTGTTCTTGAATAATGACTGACTGTTTGTGTGGTATTCTGTGTGTGTCTGTGTGTCTTTCTCTTATCTATCATCGCTGATTGTAGCTCAGATCTTATCGGCATAATTAAAACACACAAACAGACGTGGAGGTGTCGTCGTTTCACGAGCGTGAAAAGGTTAAATGTTACTGACAAAGGTCACGAGTTTAACTGTCATCAAGATAGAGCGGTATGTAAAAACAGTGCGTGTCTGTGCTGCTTGTTTGAAACTGGACGTTTGGTGAAAGGAAAACTCCTGAGAAACAAAGCAAAGCCTCACCTGAGTCACCTGAGTCACTTCACCTGTGCAGGCTCCCTCACAGAGCTGAGGGCCAGCATCTGCTGTTTGATGGCTGAGGCTCTGGTCCGAGGTTCCTGACTCACTTCATCATCACACGTCATTCTCAGACCAGACGAACAGGATCTGAGCGCTGGACCAAAGGTCCAGACCCAAACTGAACCAGGTCAGGGTTCAGAGTTCACAGTCTCCAGTCCTCCAACCAGGTGAAGACGGCTGGAGGTGAAGCTGACGGTCGGTCTGCTCCATCCAAACCCACTCACCTGAGCTTTACCTGTGTTTTCACTTCATGAGACTTTAAGCTTCACTGGGTTAAAGAGAGTGCAGCAAACACACAGTTCATTCTGTAACATGTTAGAAAAACACTGTCAGGTTTAACTTTCTGACTGCTGACAAACTGAATGCAGAACGTACACACACCTGCTCTCAGGTAATATGATGATAAACAAAACTCCAACCAGAAATATTGTATTTTTTAGTTTGTCTCCGGATTTTCTCCAAATCTGTTTCTGTTTTTATCAAACACAGTTTTTACTGTTTGTTTTTTCGTTTGCAGCACAGCCCCCTCCCCTCCCCTCCCCTCCCCCGTCTCTACCTGTATCGATAGCTGCAGATGGTGGGGGGGGGGGGGGGTGCAGGGGTATCGATGTGTGGTGCGGGAGGGGGCGGGGGCGCGGGCGCGTGGCCGGGTCTGTGGGCGGACCGGGGTCGCGCGTGGCAGCGTGTGAGCAGCCTATAAAGTGGATGAGGGTCCGGGTGCAGCTCACCTGTCCTCATACCTGCAGTGAAGCAGCAGCATCCTCGTGCTCTCTATAATTTTTACCTTTTAAAAATCTTTTACTGAAACTTTGGGAGAAAACAGACGTTTCGGAGGATTTCGGAGGATTTCGGAGACCAGCGGCAGCAGATCGGGATCAGACTGACCGAAGGTTTCACTCTGCGAGCGACAGGTGAGAGTTCGAGCTCTAATCCACTTTCTGCTCTTTTATTTGTTTGTTTATTTGTTTATTTTTAGGACGTTAAGGTGCGGGTGCTCTGACCTGTCTGTCTCTGCCTGTCACACCTGTGCTGTAACTTTAAAGTCTCGTGCAGATGTGAGGGCGCAGCCTCAGTGTGTGTCGGGTTGGGATATTCACGGATTCATTGATAAATAATGTGGGCTGAGATTTTCCCGCCCTGAGATGTCGTGATGAGTTTGGAGGTCTGAATCTTATTTGCTCTTTTTTTCCCGCCTGCAGCCATGGCCCGTCGGTCGGTGCTGATGGTGAGTCTGGGGCTCGTGCTGTTGGTGTGTTCCCCGTGAGGTGGAGGCGCGTGTCAGGCTGAACTCCATCAGGACGGTGATCCTGAGGGAGGGGCACGCGCTGCCGGTTAACCGCAGCACGTGGGAGCCGAGTGTGGACCTGACGGTAAGAACCGATCCTTCGCTGAGTACCAGTTCTGCAGAATCTGCCTGAGCAGCAGGGTCCAGGTGACCAGCTTCACCTGTAGAGAGGTCAGCCCATTGGCTCCCAACCTAGGGGTCGGGCCCCTTCAAAGGGTCGCCAGTTAAATTTGAGGGGTCGTCTGGTGATGGGAGACACTTCACAGAGTTTAGATGTTTTGTGAGCATGAAATCCAACACCCAGATACAGGAAGTCAGAATTACATTACACCAAGTCAAGACTGAGACACAAAATCACCGTATTAACTACGTGTTGTATTTGAAATGTTTTGTTTTAATGTAACATACAGTTCAGTTAAAAATAAAGGGTCATTCCGGTTTAACTGTGGCAGAGTGGAAGGTTCAGCCCGGCAGTTTGTTTGGTGTTCAGTCTCTGTGTGTGTCTTTCTGCAGCTCTACCAGTGCATGAGCGACCTGGAGTGCAGTGAGGGGAGCTACTGCCACGCCCCCTCCAAAGGCCCCGCCCACTCCCAGTGCCAGACCTGTCGCAGAAGGAAGAGGCGTTGCCACAGGGATGGCATGTGTTGCCCAGGCAACCGCTGCAGCAACAGTAAGATCAGTCTTCACACTGTGTCCTGTGTTATTCATCATAATTTGGTGGAGTTGTTTTTATAAAACCGTCCTTTCTTTCGCCCTCAGATATCTGTGTCCCTGATGTGGACAGTTTTGTGTCTCAGAGGATCCCAGACTCAGACGGAGAGATGAGTCCACTGTCTAAAAGGAAAGGATGGAAGAAAAGAGGGAGAATGGACGTCAAAGGGGCCACTGGTAAAGGTGAAGATCTTTCCTCAGTTATTGGTGTGAATACCTGCACTGACTGATTCTGTTTTAGTCTCAGTGGAAAAGTAAACTACTAAACTAATTTTTAAAAAAAGCCACAGGAGCTTTTGTTGAAGTCTTGGAAACTGCGTCTCATGCTTTACATTTCAGAAGTGGCTTCTTGGTTTCTGATTGGTCCTGCTTCCTTCACATGTTGTTAACTGTTGCTGTGTGTGTGTGTCCAGGTCAGGTCGGGGATCCCTGCCTGCGCTCGTCTGACTGTTCAGACAGTTTGTGCTGCGCCCGTCACTTCTGGACTCGTATCTGTAAGCCGGTGCTGAGCGAGGGACAGGTGTGCACGCGACACCGCCGGAAAGGGAACCACGGCCTGGAGCTGTTCCAGCGCTGCCCGTGTGGGGACGGGCTGAGCTGCCGCACCCTGCGAGAGCCCGGCACGCAGCCTTCATCGCCATCATCACCGTCTTCCTCATCATCGCTCCTGGCGGCCGCAGCAAGGTCCAAGTTTGCATCGTCCTCTTCCTCGTCTCGCCACTCGTCTCCTCACACGTCTTTGCTGTCTTCGACCTCTTTATCGTCAACAAAGTCTTCGTCGTTGTCTGCGGTGGCAAAAACAAGACTGCATGTGTGCCAGAAAAACTGAGGAAGGATGGACAGGTGGAAAGAAAGACAGACTGATGGACGGGAGGCGAGAGGAAGAGTGATTTGGAAGGAGGGAAAGACTGAAGGAAGGACCTCCCTCTCTTTGCCCATGATCGACCCCAGAGGGAACGAGAGGCAGAGACAGAAGAAGAAGAGTGAGACAGAGTGAAATGGAGGGAGGGGTGAATAACCTACTACCTGTTTACACCTGTGATAGCCCCCCGCCCCCACTCCCACCCCATGCTAATCAGCTTCCTGTCAGTCTGCATTCACACACAAACTAAACCGGATGTGAAACTCTTTGTGGTTCAGATCTGGTTTCCTCCCGGTGTCTAGACGAGCAGAAACCACTTTTAAAAATCTGGTTTGACCCCATTTACCCCAGCAGGAGGAGCATTAAGCGTTCTAACAGGAGCTCATCGTCTTTGGAGACTCTGGTGCAACAGATTCTCACATTAGCTTCAAATTAACGGTTTCACAAAAGAAAAACTGAATCAGGAAAGTCCCAGAAGCAGCTCTGAGAAAAGCAGGATGAAAAGGGTTTCACCTCATTTATGAGCAGATGCTGCAAATCAAACAGACTGAGAGCGAGTTTTCTGTCACTTCAGTGGCTGATGATGGAGGATGATGCTGAGAAAGTCACTGCAAATCTTTATTCTTCCCCTGAAGTGGGGAAGTTTGAGCTGAAGGCCTGAGGTTTCACTGAGTTGTTCCTGTGCATTTCAGATGAACGTTGGTGTAATTACTTGTTTGTTTCTCTGCCAGTTTATTTTGGGGTTTTATTTCCACGACTTTCAGAAGGAATGTCCTGTTTGTGTAACATGAATCCGTCTGTGAATCAGTCATCAGTCTGTATTTATGATTAAAGGGCTTTGTCATTTCCAACACGTCTGTGTCTGGTTTTTATTTCACTGCAGTAAATATTTCTGTTTATTTACAGGTCGAACGAGGAAAACAACAGTGTAAACATGTTCATTAGCCTTTGTTTTGGGTTTTTTGGTTGAAGTATTGTCATTTCTTGTCATTTGCCCCTGGAGGCAAATTCATGATGAAACTGAGCTGAGCTTTGCAGGTGCAGGTCAGACGCAGAGTAGCTCCGCTGACAAAGTCCTTCCTCCACCTTCAGCTTTCCCTGAAACGCTGAAACGTTGTGCTATCAGAGGCAGAGAGTCCTCCATCTGATCAGCAGGGAGTGTTTCTCCCAGTAGCCGGTGGGTGGTGATGGGTCCCTGCAGGGAACCGAATCCATCTGTGACCACAGAGTTAAAGCTCAGACTCACGTATTTCAGCTGTTTGCTGATTTAAACATGTCAGAGCAATAACAGCTTCATCTTGTAATGAAATAAAAACAGTTGAATGGAACATCACATTTAGAGTTTATGAACATTTTATCTGATCTTTTTCTTCTTTTGTTTGAATTTGCTGAGTCACATCAGATGGTTTCCAGCTTTTAAACCTTTAAATTCAGAGTGACGACGTTTTGCTTCACCTGGACGAGAAGTGAAACGTCTTCAAGATCTACAGCCAAGTCCAGTTCCTCTGCACCGACCCCCTCAGCTCTACCTCCACACTCTCCTGTTACTGTTGTTTAATGGGAAAAGTTAGAAACATCAAACTTTCTTTGCAGCTGCCGATAAAACCAACTGAGCCGACATGTACCGACCAGAGCTTCCTGCCAAGGTGAGAATTTGTCCTTCTAGGTTTGTGAGTCCTTTTGAGGACAGTTCTCAGGACAGAACCGGTGTGTGTGTGGATTGTTTTGTTTCCCAAAACCTTTCTAGAAGTGATTTTGATCTTGTGGCGACTCGCTGACAGTGAGAGAGAATACGAGTGTGTGTTTCCTCTTTGTGGTTCATAGCTGTTGGGCATCACTGTCCTTAGTTTGGGTATGGTTGTTATAAAGATAACACGAAGTACACACACTGTAGGTCAGTGACACACACACTTATCTGCGTTATCGTCATGTTGCCATCTGTGTTTCCCCGTTTTCTTGATGTCACACTTTTATTTTGCGCACACACACACAAGACTTGGTTTGGTGTGTGCGTGCGTGCGTGTCGCGTGTGCGTGTGTGTGTGTGTGTGTGTGTGTGTGTGTGTGTGTGTGTCTTATCGCTGTGGTTTCAGACTCGGGATAAACTCTGAGCAGATGATGTTTCTCTCTGCAGCAGCCTGAGGCACAGGTTTGACTCAAACTTTATTTACAAAGAGAATGCTGACAATAACTCAGCACAGACTCAGTCAGTCACTGCAACACTGTAAAAACATACGTTAGCATGTTACACCATCATCCAACACATCTTTATTGTTAGTTCACTGTAAATGGAACAAATGGGCTTCATAAAACACACACACACACACACACACACAGGGATGTTTGTCTCTTTTACAACCTAATAAACCTACAGAGCGACAGACAGATGGGTTGAACTGGTTATAATTTAACCAGTAACCACCCCTACACACACACATACAACCTCCTGTCTCAGTCTGAACCTCTGGCAAAGTGAAGCAGGTAAGATTCAGTTTTTCGTGAATTCTATTTCCTGTACAGTTTAATTTGTGGCGCCTGAGTTGAGTCTAATAGTTGTATGAGTATATTCCATTTCCACTGGTGCAACATCAGGGCCAACACCTGAATAAAGCATCAGCTGTTTTTTCATTGCTTATTTTTTGATGCAATATTTTTTATGATTACCGACTCGGAGTCAGACCAGAAAGTTTCCTGTTTCAAACAGCTGGTTCTCATCATTGAACACAGTCACGGTGGCAGCAGCTTCCTTAATACCCTCGGCAGGTGGAGTCGTCAAGATGGCAACAGCCAGCGGGATGTTCTGGCCTTGAACGTGCTGTTGCTAGGCGACAGGCAGAGTGGGAGGAGCTCCGTGGGGAATGCCCTGATTGGTCAGTACTTCTGCAGATTCTTGTGGTGCATGAGAACGAAAACAAAATTATAATTATTGACTAATATACTTAGGTGAAGATTGTGACAACGTGCATGTCACAGCTGCTTCGGTGGTGAAGGTGAAATCCTAAACGGATTTATTTGGCAGGCGGACACGAGTTCCAGACCGGCACCTGCGTTTGTGGCGTTTCCATGACAACAGAGTACCAGGCCCTCAGCCGAAACTTCCCGCAGTATTTCAGAAGACAGGGGGCGGAGTCTGACCTCATGCTGAGAGTGATCGACACGCCCCCTCTGCTGCCCCAAACAAAGAGCGTGCACGAGCTCTGCCCTGAGGGCGTGCACATGCTCGTGCTTGTTGTGAGAGCTGACCTGCCACACGAACACACACACCTGGAGGAGTGTGTGGAGGTGATGGTTTTTATTTCATCCAGTCAAGTTTGAGTAAAACACATGCTGCGTTAAAGCTAAAAGCTAAAGCTAAGTACAGTTTTGTGTGTGTTTGATTGTATGTGTTTAATGTGTGTGTGCTGGTGTCCAGAGTTCCTTCGGCCCAGAGTGGCGTCTTCACACCTTACTCATCCTCACACATGCTGACCACCTGAAGAAGGCGGGGCTTCACCCATCTGTCTACCTAGCACAGACTGCTGATTGGCTGGGAGCCTTGGCCAGTGAGGTGGCAGGTGGAGTCTTGTTCCTGGACAACAGCTGTGATTGGCCGCTGATCAGAGGACAGCCGCTGAGAGACCGCCTGCTCCGCCTCTCAGCCAGGAACCATCACAGAGCTCTTAAAGTCCGGACAGAGGTCTCACTCGGACTCTAATCTGCCCTCAGCTTCCAGAAAGGCATTACAAAAAGCCACACAGGTGAAACCTGCAGAACGCGGGGAACAGTTGTTTGTTGCTGAGTAGATTGATGACTCAGCAACAAACACTTTCTGTTCTCAAACATCAGAAACATGTCACCTGGGCTTATTCTCTGCCGTCCAATCAGCTGAAAGAAGGGACGGGCCTTACGTCTTACGTAAACAAGAAAACTGGAGGAAACAGACGATGGAAGTGTTTTTAATCAATAAACGACAGTGATGCAAAGACATGTTTTCTTCTTCTGTTTGCTGAGTGATTGACGGCAGCTGATTTTCGGGGCCACACTACGTCTATCTAATGATGCAGCTGGTGAGGGACGGGGCCCTGCACAGCCCTTTCCCCTTCACCTCAAACCCACAGCCTTTATAGTTGGCCACACCCCTGCAGTCCACCTGCAGGTCAGGCTGAAGAAGCTCCCAAACCCTGTGCTTGGACTGCAGCTCTCTGTCCGGCTCACCTGAGAACAGAACGTCGTTTGTTTTCAGGATTTTAATCACATGTGCCAAACAGAATTTCATTAGGATTTCATTGTTGTAACCATGGTTACCAGGGTAGTTGAGAAAGGTGACTCTGTCTCCCGGAGCAGATCCTGTGGGCGGAGCCAGTGGTTCGATGCAGTCGTTGGGGGCGGAGCAACAGAGGATGCGGGCCTGAGAAACCACGCCCCTCAGCTTACAGGCCTTTACATTGCAAAGCAGCACAGCTAGACTGCCCTGGAGCTGGAGAGAGAGAGAGAGAGAGAGAGAAATCATTCACAGAAAATTATTTTCAGGAAGGAAAGGAAGGAAGGAAGGAGGGAAGGATAAGGAAGGGCAAGGAAGAAAGTGAGGAAGGACACAGTTTTACTCTGAAAATCTAAATATTTTCAGAGTAAAATTGTAATAACCGGAGAATCAGTCATGTTTTACCTCCTCCAGGTGTGTTTTCCCTCCCAGCTTGCTGACGACCATCCGGGGGGCGTTTTCTCCCACATCTACTTCCTGGATGGACATTGTCTCAGCCAGCGGGTGGCAGCGGATGCTCAGGATCCGTCCAACCCTCAGGTCAAGACGGGACACATCAATCCGAGGCTCCGCCTCCAGAGAGAGAGAGTCAGAGGTGGGACGAGCTACCAGAGAGAGAGAGAGAGAAAAAATGTTTTCCCTTGTTAATTCCCTTCTTTCCTCTGCCCTTCCACTCTCCTTCCTTCCTTACTTTCCTAATTTTTCCCTCTTCTCACCTTTCCTTTCGCCTCGCCTCCTCCTGTTCTGTCTCTCTCTCCGGTCATATGAGGAAGAGGAGGGAGGAGGAGGACTTGAAGGAACACCAGCTGTTGCTCCAGCAGGGGAGGAAGGTTGGTTGACAGGTGTGGTGGGGGCGGGGCTAAGTGTTGGTGGAGGCGGAGACAGTAAGGCCTTGGCTGGAGAGAGAGATGTGATTGTTTTTCACTGATGTTTTATCTTCATCTAATAAATGCAGGAATGTAGTTTAACGTATTTGGCTGTGTTTTATCTTTTGGACAAAACTGCAAAGGATTTGGTTTTAATAAAGTTTTTATTGAATTATTATCTTATTAAAGGATCCAGTCTGTTTGCTCAGAGGAAAGAAAATCATCCACAGTCGCCTCAGGGTGTGTGACTCAGTGACAACATTTTGAAAGTTTCCTGAAGTTTACCGGTGCGTCTCCGCTGTTTGTCCTGCAGCTGAACTTTCAGCTGATCGATGTCTTTCTTCAGTTTGGCGTTTTCCACCAGCAGCTTCTTCTGCTCTCTCACCGACGCCTGTAGCACTGACACACACACACACACATGCTTCTTGATCAGTTTGTCTAACTGTTGCATAACTTCAGTAAGTTCAGTATAATGTTCTCTAATGGACAGCTCATGGACCTCCTCCCGTCCCTCCTGTACTGGGTCTTACGTGCTTTCTCTCTGGTCAGCAGAGCGTGAGTTTTAAAGTACTCCATGATCTGTTCACCATCCTCTGGATCAAGCTTCATGAGAGCTGCTGCCAGGCTGTGAGACAGAGGAACACCAGTCAGACACAAACACTGGGAAATGGACACACAAGTGCTTTTTCTTATAGAAAGAAAACTGAAATGAGAACTACAGAGATTCACTCCTGAACATCAATCAAACATGGCCGTCCCCCCACTGAATGTCTACAGAACCTTCTCAACCAAGTTCAGCCTGGTTCAAGTCAACTATCAAGTCAGTTTGGACAAGTCCAAGTAACTTTCAGTTTGACTGAGACAAGTCAAGGTCAGGTCTCAGCTGAGACAAGCTTTGAATTCTTTGAAGTCTTGAATCAGCTGAATGGAGCTCAGGTCTGTTGACCTGTCAGTTGTTGCTGGTGCTGCTCAAACATCGACAGACTCCGATGTGATTGACAGTATTCAAATCAGACAGTGATGTCATGAACACACCAATAAAACGTTTATATAGATGATATCTCACAGGAAAGGGTGTGAACGTTTCTGCCTGAGGGCAGCACACACACACACACACACACACACACACACACACACACACACACACGCACACACACACACATGTGCGCGCACACAATATGAAATGTCAGAGTTAATTAATAAAGGGAAGTTTGTGATTTTTTTGCGTTAAAAAACAGAAATGAAAATAATCCTGTTGTTTCTATCCACTTCAAAGTTCTACCTGCCTGACCCCCGTGGACAGGTGGATTAGATCACACACCTGGGAGCTTATTTACCTTCTGACACACTAATCCTTCACTGAACAGTCAGCTTATTCATCAGTTCTGATTCACAAAGCAGCAGCAAAGATTTTTCCTTGATTGTATTGGAGGATGAGCCCAAACATTTAGAGAGTGGTCAGAAATAACCGAATGACCAACAACTGAACTGCTGCCCAGATAATTAATTCATCAGTGAAAATTATTTTAATACTTTTACACATTTACTGAAGTAAGACTTTGCCTTTCTCCCATTTTTGTATGAATATGTTTACATGTATGAAAACTTTTTCCTTTTTCCTGTTTTAACATCAAAAACTTGTCCTGCAGTTGTTTCAGAACAGCAGGACCAAAGATGGGAGTTTGTATTTAAACCACATGAAGAGAAACCGAGAACGTCACTAATACTGAACTGAGACATGAAAGCATAGAAAGAGCTGTCACTGGAGTTTGGATAGATGTTATCTGTGATGAAGAAAAGCACTTATTAATGCCATCAAAGGACTACACACACACACACACACACACACACACACACACACACACCAGCCTATTTGCATAATGATAAACAGAAAGCTACTGACGCACCCATCAGCTGTGATCTGCTTCACATTTACATACACAAACACACTCGTCTGTACGATTATTAAAGGGGAAAACTTTAACTTCTATAAAGTTGTTAAGCTGAATTTTGGTGACACCTTTAATTAACGATGCCGTGCTACATACACAGCTGTGTTCTGTTCTGCAGAGTCTGCTTCAATCTCTTCTATTCATCATTTCTTTTCAGTAAGTGACTGAATGTAAGGAGGGAGGAATCAGGAAGACGATCACTGAGGTTCATATAATTTACTTTTTGTCATTTTTCTGCCTGTATCCATGTCAGTGTGACAGTGCCATGCTACCAGGTACACCATGAGTACACCTGGTCCTCATCTCAACCAAAATCCAAGTCTTTGTTCTGCTATGTGTCCTCAAATGGACGAGTCTCCACAGTGTGAGTGTACAGATATTAAGTCCACACACACGTGAGCAGCAGCTGCTGGGTTGACTACTGAAATGTAGAAAGAGATGCAGCAGCTGCAGGCAGGCTCCTGCTATAAATAACATGACATGGTACAACACACACACACACACACACACACACACACACACAACACTAATATTCAGTGTTTACCGAGTGAAATAATAAAGAAAATTACTGAAGGTTAATTAAACAATGAAGAAAAATCTCTTCATTCACAACGAAGGACGAGGACACAGAGAGGACACGCGTCTGCAGCTATAGAGGAACGAACAGCAGTGCAAAGACAACTGTGACTGACAGATTTGACTTTGGAATTTAACTTTTAAATGTCCTCTGCCCTCTGCCTGGATCCCATGATTATCCTGTTTTAACACGCTGACACACACACACCTCACACAGAAGAACACAGAGAAACACACATTCGTACCTGGGATGAAACAGGTTGTCGGTGTTGTCCATGTCGGAGGATGTTGTCGGTCGGCTGGTCGGGGACAGAAAGCTCAGAGTCTGTCTTCAGCTGAGACAAACTCTCTGTCAGCTGTCTGCTTCCATCTTCAGCTGGAGTCAACACCGCCTGTGGTTGGATGTCAAAGGTCAAACACCTCCCCTTAAATCCCAGAATAAAGCTCTGTGATTTGGTTCTGAATGAAAAGTTAGAGACCAGCGGAAACTTGAAGCTCTCAGCTTCTGCACAAGCTCACGTTTACTTTGAATCAACAATGTTGTACTTTTGTGTACTGCCGCATCACACACCTATTACATGCCTGTGTGTGAGATGCCTCTGCCTGGCTACATATGTGTAATATATATATTTGTGTACATGTAAACACACACAGTCTTTCGTTCAGTGTATGTGCAGGTATTTTCAGCCTCTGTGATATTTCAGTCCGTCCACCCCGGGGCAGGGTGTGTGTGTGTGTGTGTGTGTGGGGGGGAGGGGGGGGGGTGTTACTCCTTTCACTTTCCCTCGTGTAAGATCGAAACCTCCTCAGCCTCATTTCAGTTTTCAGTATGAAGGGAATGTAGAAGGTGAGGAGAGTCAGTGCAGTGTGTTGGATTTCTGCTGTGTGGAGTTTTCCAGTAGATAATCAGCGCCCCCTGCTGGAAACAATCAGCACCAGAACTGATTCTGACATGAACCAGCCCATAATCCAATATTTGACAACACAATCAGTTTGGTGAGTTGCCAACAGACAAAAAGTGAGTTAGTGAGTAAATTGAGACAGTGAACTAATCCCTGAGTCATTAGTATGGATAATATCAGCCCTCCTCCACCTGGAGTCTCTCAGATTTCATTTATTATTTTGACTTTGTAAATTTATAACATGAACTTAAAGGTCGTTGCTTCACTGTTTCATTTCTGATTTAATGGATCATTTTGACTTTTAAAGTGAAAGTTTGATTTAGTCAGGATGTCACTTCCTGTCATTCTGACGTGACAACGTGACATTTCAACTTTTTTATTGTTTGATATGAATACGTTTTTTAATCAGACCTAACTTTTTATTCTCTTTTTTCTGAGGAAAAAAACTTTTTTCTACCATCTTCCTCCATCTTTACGGAAAATCCCGAGTGGAGCCGAACAGGTGAATCATCGCCTTCAGCTCCGGAGGTGAGTCAGATGGGCTGGGCGAGGCCGCGTCACCGGAAGCGGCCGCACCATATTTGGATTCAGAACCCGCGACCGGTGGGAGGCGCGAGGCCGGGAGGGGTTTCTTTGCTCAAGGCTCGCGCTGAGGAGGCGAAACCGGGAGCGCGCTCACAGTTAATGAGGAGGGAAAGAAGCGGAGAAGTTTTTGGAAGAGAAAAAGTGACGAGGACAGAGTGTAGGAAGTGAGAGCCTGAAGCTGAAGCGGTGAGTTTGCTTCTGTTCGTCTCGTGTGTCGTTTTTACCGGTTTTACCCTAAAAAAAAGCTGCAGAAACGTGGCACGCACCGTCCGACAGGTGTGTTTGTGTCGACCTGTCCGTGTCAAAATGAAGGACGTGGACTCCACACTGCTCTTCGTGGTCTGTGTCAGAGGCTGAAGTGTGGAAGCAACGCTTCAGTTAATCGATTTGTCGATGTAGAAAAACTTTTTTTAAGGTGATTTGGTGAAAACGTTCAGTGTGAACAGGTACGAACTTTTCTGTTACTGAACTTTATTTTGATTTTGGTTTGTAAAGTGATCAGCTGATCACTGATCATTGGTTTTCCCATATTGGCTCGATACTTTGGTGATCGTAGGCTTCTTTAATGTTTGAGCTGTGTTTAAATATGTTGTTTCTTTTATTTATTTCCTAACATTCCTAAAAATTCACTGTTTCCTGTTTCAGGCTTTTCTGTGAATATACTTCATTTAATCTGCTACATTTTGAGACTGATTTATCATTTAAGTCATTCATTCGTTCGTTCATTCATTTATATACCCTCACTTGCCCCCCCCGCCCACCGTCTGTCTTGTGTTGATGAATCAGCTCTAATTTGGGGAAATTGAATTCCCATGCTCTTAACGTGATTAGGGTCCATCTCTGTTATTCTGAGCAGCTGTAAACAGGATGGGACATAGTTTGGAGATGATTTAAAAATGGGCAGAGACAAATCATGTGTTGGTAAAAACGTTTGTAGGCTTTTTATTTATCACATGAGGCAGAGAATCAAACTTTTAGAATTCCAGCACAGCGTGGAGTGTTTGCTGCTCACAGCTCGTGCTGCTGCAGTTGCAGAGTTGAGCTGTGGAGCTGAGACTTTTCTGACATTTGATTATAAAACAATTTTCATTCAGTGTCTGTGTAAATGACCCTGCCCGACGGGTTTCAGCTCAGGTTGTTTGCATGATGAACAGAAAGTTCTTTCAAAACTATTTGACTCGTGTGTTTGCACAGGAACGTTTAATATCAGTCTCCAGTCCAACACACACACACACACACACACACACACACACACACGTATCAGCACACGCTCACTTGTGTGAAATGTAGTCAGAGAGGCAGCAGGGAGAGGAGGTATTTAGCAGGAGAGAGAGACATGACCCACAATTTAACTCAATCTGCAGCAGGTTCCATGTTTCAATGCAGCCTCTGTCTGCAGAGTGTGTGTGTGTGTGTGTTTCATATGTGTATTGAATATTTTCTAATTAATCGTTTAGACTGTCAGAGCCTCAGGTGACCTTAATCAGCTGCACAGTCAGGTCACAGCAGGTGTGCACTTCAGAGCTTCATAGGAAATTCCTTTGATTTAAGAACAAATATTTACTAGAAAATAACTGTGCAGCTGCTAAAACTACAGAACCAGGTTACAGAGTTATTGTCTGAGGTGGGAGGAGATTAGAAAGGAGTTCATTGTTTGGTCCTAATTATACAGGACATGGAGAAAGTTAATCCAACAAACAAAAAAGTTTGGTTGAACCAGAAACTACAAGCCGAGGGTCCTGAGAGTTTTCTGTCGGGCCGAGCTGTGGGCAGTTAGTGCTGTGGGCAGTTAGTGCTGTGGGCAGTTACTGCTGTGGGCAGGAACTGCTGTGGGCAGGAACTGCTGTGGGCAGGAACAGTCTCTGCTGCCTGAGGTGCTGGAGACGCTGCTCAGGTTTATCCATGATGGAAAAATGTCAGATTCCACAATAACAACGTCTCTCATGTCGGTGCTGTCGGACTCGTTTTCTATTCAGAAGTCACATGTGTGTCGGTATTAACAAGGTGTGTGTGTGTGTGTGTGTGTGTGTATTTCTGTATGTGTGGGTGTGTCTGTTTTACAGTGAGTGCTTCCCTCAGGTTACTAAATGCCAAACATTCAACAACAGCCTGTGTGTGTGTGTGTGTGTGTGTGTGTGTGTGTGTGTGTGTGTGTGTGTGTGCGTTCAGCTGCAGTGGAGTTCAACAGAGTCGGGACACAAACTTAGTTCAGAACCTCATCAACAATTTCCTCGATTTACTAACGGAGAGTAAAGAACAGAATACCAGAACAGAACCAAGTTACGGAGCGACTGTGTGAGGGGTTGGACTGACGACTTTCAGGGGTTAATATCGTTCATGCAAACACAGTGCAGACGCCCGGAGGCAGACGTTTGCATCACATCAACCTGTTGGAACGAAACATCTCGTCTGAATGTTGGTTGTTGACTCTCGAATGAAAAAGCTTGAATAATCTGAGGCAGTTCACTGAAGGTAAAATGTTTGTTGTGGTTTTTCAGGCTCGTGCTGATTCGTCCTGATCCTGGATTATTGATCACCTCTGAACCAGACAGCAGCCGCCGATTCCTGATAGAAGAATATTTGTGGAGCTCAGATCTCCTGAAAACCTCCAGAGGCAGCGAAGGCAACACAGTTAAGCTGATTTTTGTTGTTCAGCTGACTCGTTACCGAGACTTTGATTGGCTGACGAACAGCAAAACTCTTCCTTATTGATCAGTGATCATTTACACTTCCTGAAAGAAAAGTAGGCAGATCAATGGCAGCGTCAGATCTGATCCAGGAAAATGAAGAAGGCTGCCCCCATGTGGACGCTGATGTGACCGCAACAAATCCCCCCTCGCTTCCTCATCCTCCGAGGGTTGCCAATGGTAACCCGGCTCGCCACGTCTCCTCGCCGACCCCCCCCACCGACACCCCTGATGGCAAACGCAAACACGAGCGCAGCTGGTTCCAGCAGAACCAGCTGATCCACAGTCTGAGCAGCGGACTGAGGCGGCACTGCGACTACATCAGGATCGCCGTGCCGGAGGAACGAGCAAACCGCCTCCCAAAGGAGTGGTGGAAGACGGGCGTGGCCTTCCTCTACGCCCTCTTCAACCTCATCTTCACCACCGTCGTCATCACTATCGTCCACGAGAGGGTGCCGGACAAGTCTTTGAACCCACCGCTGCCCGACAAGTTCTTCGACTACATGGACCGAGTGCCCTGGGCCTTCACCGTCACTGAGGCCAACGGGCTGATCCTGGTCGCACTCTGGCTCATCCAGTGGATCTTCCTCAAACACAGGTATGATCAGCAGTAATGACTGTCAGGATGTCCCGATCAGGTTCTCTGGCCCTGATCCTGGTCCTGGTCCTGGTCCAGGTCGTTTTAATACTGGATTTGTTGAGAGTGGCGTCACAGAGTGGAGCTTCCTGCAGCAGCAGAAAAGCAGGTTGCACCAGTGTTTGTGTGATTTGAGCTGGGAGCACTGGAGCAGACCACAGAAACCAGTCACCCTCTTTATTTCCACCACACTTGTCGTTTGGTCCTTTGTGAGACTAAATATTTATAACTTGCCATGAGGCTTCTTCCTGAGGTTTAATGTTTCCTAAGCTGAGTGTCCACAGCTGCACTGGAACCAGCAGCACCAGCTGTTTGTTAGTTCAACCATGACCAGGTAACAACAAGCAAACTAATCTAAAAACAGACTGGATAAGGTCAGACAGGTCGTATCATCAGACTCTGACTCTGAAACACACACACATCACACCAGTCTTTAGCAGAGAACACGTTCCTTCAGTCTGGACGCTGCAGCCTGAACCTGGAACGTTCAGAAATCTCTCAGCTCAGAGGATGTTTCATCATGAAGCCACGCGTTTGTCTCCCTCTCTCTGCAGAGCTATAGTCGGTCGGCGATGCTTCTTCCTCATCGGGACTCTGTACATGTATCGCTGCGTCACCATGTATATCACCACCCTGCCTGTGCCTGGAAAACACATGGTCTGCGCTCCAAAGGTACATGTATACACATTTACTCTGCATCTACCTGTATGGAGTGAATGCTGTCGGGTTCACTGATTGGTTGTCTCTCTGTGTGTCTCTCTGTGTGTCTCTGTGTGTCTCTCTGTGTCTCTCTGTGTGTCTCTGTGTGCAGCTGTACAACGACTCGACGGGGAAAGTCTGGAGGATTTTGAGGCTGATCTCAGGAGGAGGTAACGCCCTGTTTGAGTTTCTCCATGTGATAAATTTGTTGTTGTTTGTTTGTTGTTTTGCTGTTTGTGGTGGAAGCTCGCTGTCAGCTGTGTGTTGGAATAACAGCTCAGTGTTGTGTTCAGGTTTGTCTCTGACTGGCTCTCACCTGATGTGTGGAGACTTCCTGTACAGCGGTCACACCGTCATGTTGACTTTGTCCTACCTCTTCATCAAAGAGTGTGAGTACACACACACAGACACACACGTTTGAAGAGGACCTGAACATGTTTGATTTGGTTCGTGACGTCACGTGACTGCTCTCCCGTTCAGACTCTCCTCGGTGGATGTGGTGGTATCACTGGTTCTGCTGGTTGCTCAGCGCCTCGGGAGTCGTCTGCATCCTGATCGCCCACGAGCACTACAGCATCGACGTGGTGATCGGATACTTCGTCACCACCAGGACCTTCTGGTGGTACCACACAATGGCCAACACGCATGTAGGTGGACACACACACACACACACACAAACCCAAATCCAACATTAAAAACATCTGAATTATTATTATTATTATTACTACTATTTCTGCTCAGGTGCTGCGTCAGGCTCCAAACAACTACCTGTCGAGGACCTGGTGGAACCCGATCTTCAACTTTCTGGAGAAGAACGTCCGGGCAACGGTTCCCATCGTGTTCTCGTGGCCGGTGGCGCTGCCTTCATCCTGCAGACAGACATATAGGATAGTGGAGGGGGGGAGGGATGAGTGAGGTCAGAGGAGGAGAGGGTGGAGGACAGAGGACATAAGCAACCTGAGCTGATGGGAACAGTTCCCGCCGTCCCGACTTTGGTACAACAGGACGGACAGAAAGCTTCAACATCAGCTTATTTATTAGAAGCAGCTTCTCCAGCTGTTTCCTGGTGACTGAGGAGGAGGCACAGAGAAGGTGTTAGCACGTTTACATTATCATGGTCACCTGGTTTATTTACCTGCACCGTTTAATCACCAGAGCTGTAATAATAACAGTGGGTCGTCTCTGTGTGATGTGGGCAGAGGAAAACGAGAGGCTCCGCTCTGCCAGGTAAAAACAGGTGTTGGATTAAAATCGTTCGATTTCGTTTCACTTTGCTGCCACATGCTGCTCATGTTGACTCACTGGGCTCCGTCAGACCATCGAAAAACATCTTTGTGTTGCTTAATTTTCTGGGACACAGCAAAGAAAACTGTCTTCTGAAGGCGTTCAGGCCTTTCAGGGATTTATCCTGCGTTCAGGCGTCTGCATGCGGTTTGTTCTGTTCGACCAGATGCTCAGAGATATTTCTGTTACAGTGATGTATGACAGAGAACATTTGGTGGTGTTTCACTGTGTGAAAATGATGGAAGCAATTGATTGATTGTCAAACCAGTTGCAGATTATTTTTCTGTCTATAGATTAATGACTGTGAAGCCAAAGAGCAAACGTCCTGCAGCTTTGGTGCTGATGCACCAATGGTACTGTTGTAAATGTTCTGTACTTGATTCATGTTGTCTAAGTTATATTTTCATGTAATAATGTGTAAAGTATTTTTATGGCATTTTTTTTTTTTTTTTTACTGTAAAATGAATCAATGGAACAAAATCTGCCTGTAAAACGCTGCTGACTTTGCGTCGGATGAATGAAGGTCGTCGTATAAAGCTCCGTAGTTAAGTGTCACCTGATGTTAAACACTGAAACACTCACATCTGTCCATGTTAAATCCAGATGTTTGATAAAAAAAGATGAATTTTCGGTCAGGAGCTGGTTCTGATGACAGATGTTGTGTCGCAGTACATTTTACTGCTGATACTTTAACTACTTTGTTTACCTTTGATAGTTTAACGACATGAAGCTGAGAATACTTGAGTACTGTTACTGAAGTAGGATTCTGAATAAAGTTTTTTTTTTTTTTTTTAAACTTGTTTTTTGTTGGTACAAACTGATACAGAGTGAACACACACACACACATTTATTTATTATATGAGCAACAAACATGTTTTACTGTCTGAAATGAATATTTGATTTATTTAATCCAGAACGTGATTCAGTGAGGAACAGAGTTTTCATCAGCTTCTAGCTGGGCTTGTTTCTTTCCTTTCAATCCGACCTCGGGCAGCTTCCCACCGACTGCTGGCTCCGCTTCCTCTTCCTCTTACCCTGGAAAGAAACGAAACAGAAGAGACTGAAGCCGTCTGCGGCACACACAGGGTGGACACGGTGTAATGGAAATCGTGGACATACGTAGTTATCTCTGGCCGACCATCCAGGATAAAGCTGCATGTGGAGCAGTCTCTCGTTCTGAGCCAGATCGTAATATTTGGACTGTTCAGAGTGGGACAGAGCGTGCCACTGAGAGACGGAGACACTGCGTTAGACCAGTTAAAATCAGAGGACATGAAAAAGACACAGATCCATGATGCACATCAGCTGACCAAGACAGGTGATAACCCCGATGACATCACTGTGACATCGTCGGGGTTGTGTCCTCCCCCTCACCCTGCGTCCCAGGATGCGGTTGATGGCGGCGCTCTCTCTCTCTCGTCCTTCCTGCAGCACTTTGTGTCTCATCTCCTTCATGTAGAGCATGAAGGCGTTCAGAGGCTTCTTCACCACCTGTCTGCTGCTCAGGGCGAGAGACACCAGGACACACAGGGACGGACGGAGAGGGAGAGTTTGTCCAGATCAGCGTTCTCTATCAGAGTACTGCAGAAACAAGAGGAGTAGTAGTTCCAGTACCTGACACTGTTACTGTGGTAACGGGGGTGTGTCCTGGAGTGGGCGTCGGCCTGTCGGGCAGCAGATGCACTGATTGGCTGGTTGTACGGGGAGGATGGAGGGAAGTGTCTGTCACTGTAGAGGAGGAGAGGGATGAGAGGATGGATGGACTGCAGAGAGGAGAGCAGAGAAGATTCAGAGTTAAAGGACAGTTTTCATCTTTCAGTGTAAACGTTAACGCATCATCGCGTATCATCGGCAGAATGTACGACAGCAGTGTGTCCACCAGAGGGTAGCGAAGGGTCCTGAACGCAACATCAAGCATTTATGTTTGTTTTACTTTCATTTAATATTTGGAGAGAATTGAATGCACTGCTGATATTGTTAAAGTTGCACTGAATCTAAAAATGTGTTTCCTTTCCGATCAGCCTTGGTTGGTACTTCAGTCCTGGTTGTAACAGGAAGAGACAGCAGCTCGTAGCTTTTTTCCTTCCAGCTGTTTTTTCCTGACAGTGTTTGAAGGCTAACGTTACACAACAGTATGGTCAACACATCAGACGCACACTAACACAAAGCCTGGGGCCAGTGAAGCCCTCAGACTCTCCGGGTTACATTTAACACTGATCGTGTTAGAAGGGGAACATATTGGCTCAAAGGGATAGTTAGACCACACACACACACTCACAGCAGCCGCGGTCTGAGTGTGTGTCGTGTTGCTCCGCCCCCAGCTGGTCAGATTCAGGTACTGCTGCTGTGGAGGTGGAGAAAAGTCAAACACCTGAGGTTTACCTGAAACATACAAAGAAACGTAAACGTGTTTTCAGCAGCATCAGGATGATGAGAGTCACGTTCAGCTGTCGTTAGGTGTGATACCCACCACAGGTCGACGCTGCAGGGTTTGGATCCAGGCCGCTCATCAGGCCCATCTCCTGGAGGAAGATCAATAAATCATCAATAAATCGATTAGTTTCAGCTCATGTTGCAGGAGATCAGCCAGTTAGAAAAATAACTGACAGCTGAATAAATAGAGTCCTGGTGCAGACTGAAACTATAAGACATTATATTTTAAACTATACATTTTATAAAAGTATATTTGTAATAATAATAATTTAATAACAATTTAAACAATGGTTAAAAATGTAAAAAATCCATTTTTGAAGAAGAGTGAACAACAAAAATAACAGAAAGCTGCAGAGAGCTGACCACTGATCGTATCACAGTGACAAAAGACGAGAAGAATAAACTCACAGTAAAAAAATAAGATAAATGAGGTAAAATAAGAAATAAAATAAGTGAAAATGTAATAATAATCTTTTTAAATATTTTTACAGATATTCTAAACATGATGATAATAATCATATTGATGAACACTCACCCCTCTGCTGGACATCTGCTCCGTCCTGAGTAAAGAAGAAAAAGGAAACTTTAGTTTCAGTAAAAACTAAGTTTAGTGATTTACCACGAATAAGAATGTAAAGCTAAAGAGCAGTGATCAGTCCGACCGTCCCACTCTGCAGACTGAGGGACGAACTCATGTTCATGATGTTTATGAACACCCTGACCCCCCACACACACACACACACACACACACACACACACACACACTCTGCCTTGGGTTCTTCCCCTGCTGTTGCTCAGATTGTCATTTATTATTATTATTTTTTGGCCACTTGGGGGCAGCATAACAAGCATCAACCACCAGCTCTGACATTTTATCTAGAAACTTTTTTTTGTGAGGATGAAATTTTATTTTATGATGTTCATAGTTCTGAAAAATTAAAATTTAAAGGAACCACATCAGGATGACGCCAGACCCAGACTCCCCAGTCTCTCACTCGGATCTCTGACCTCCTGCCCCCTCCACCCTTTCTTGCCCCCCTCAGGTTGGGTGTTTGAGTCAGGGGTGAGTCTCCCTGTGGCTTTGCCAGCGCAGCTGTCAGCCAGAATCACAGCCAACAGAAATCAGCAGTGGAAACATTCAAGCTGAGACTTTTGGCACATTTTTCTGTGGAATGAGTTTAGAACAACACATCTGAGCAGTTTTTAGATCTGAAATATTTCATATCGATTATAAAATATTTGATGAATGATGGACGCAGGCAGGAGTTTGCACCAATTCTGCTTTTGCATAAAAACTCTTTTTCTCTCGTACCGATGGATTTGCACTGATTCAACATGAGACAGCAGAAACAGAGCTGAAAGCAGATCCACGGGGTCTGGAGAACAGTTTGTGATGTGGATAAATAAAATTATAATAAAGATGCTGCGGGTGAAGTTTACACTGAAAGCTTTGTCACAGGTCTTTGTTTTATTTAACATCAGGAATACAGTGAATGAAGGTGTGTGCGGTTCTGATGTTTGAAACCTGCCCGCCGCTCTGCGTGTTGTTTGCCGCCGGACAGCTGTCGAGGCTGCACCAGAACCTGGAACAACTCGGAACAACTCGGCCCGTCGAGCTGCGCCGAGCTGCTGTGCGTCAAACCCCCGAGAAAACAAGCGAACATGTTTTACTGGGTGAAGAGGAGCAGCAGCGGCTCCGACACTCTGGACGGGCTCGGTAACATGTCGAAAGCCGAGATACTGAGAGGGATCGTCACCGAGAAGCTGACGACAGCCGCCCAGGAGATCTTAGCGGTCGTAGAGAGAACCGTAGCCGGGTACGAGGAGGAGGCTTCGGGCTTCAGACAGGAGATCGACCGGCAGAGGAGGCAGCTGGAGGTTCTCCTGCAGCCGCGGGTCAAACTGGAGAGAAGAGGTCGGTGGCTGAAAGAGCTTGGAGCAGAAAATAAGGCCGTAAGATGGAGTCACTGGTTGAGTTGTGCTTTGTCAAACTTGATTTAAAAAGCAGCCGATTTAAAGTTTGTCTTCTCATTTTCGCGCCTGTTGGACTCGGAATATCTTAAGTTGATGCTAACACGAGTTTCCATGACCTAACTTACACTTCGGCTTCTATCCACACACAAATGCTCCTCTAATTTTTGTACATTAAGTCAGTTTTCACATCGGTCCATGGGCCCTTTTTCTGAGCGGAACACCGCGTCACAAACGTTCTGCTCGTCTGTCGTGGGTCGTTGAACTTAATGTAAAAAAAAAATTTAAAGTCTCTTTGCTCACTGTGAAATGTGCTGACTGCTCATGAAGTTAAGTGAACTTTCGCTTTAATTTACATAATGTAATTTACATGTCGGCAAGTGTCACACAAAACATTGCATTAAATTTTGTAGATTAAATCGGTTTTCACAGCTGGTTCATGGGCCCAACTCACTGTTGCCAAAGTCCTCTTTCGTTTGTTGATCTTCATTTAAAAACCTGCTAATTTAATTTAATTTTTTCACTGACCAACCCACTAAACATTAGACGTCTGATGGACGTGCAGATCGTGTCTATATTGCGTCCGTTGGTCCATGACCAGTTCTGGACATTTCCACGACGTACAAACTAGGTCCGATATTTGGACGTCAATATGCAGTTCAACATTTGAACGTCGGACTAGGTAACTTTTTTGGACGTCACGTGGACGTCTAAGACAGGTGCAGGAAATTGACATTATTAATGAATGTAACGACAAATATCAACATTGTTGTTATCAACATGATTAATAAATACGATTATAGATTATTTGTGATTAAACATTATTTGTTAGTAATTATTTATTTATTATTTGTTTATGTTTTTATTCATATATTTATTTGGAAATGCAACTTGTTGGAAATTAAGCTTCAGAAAATAATTTCATTGTACATACGAGCCTTGATTTTATAACTCTTTTGATGTCAACCAGTTAACGCCATTCTGATTGGCTGAAGCAGAACGTCGTCATAAGCCAACCAGTAAACGGCACCCTGATTGGCCGAGGCAACACGCCAAGCTTTTGGCGCGATTCTTCAAATTCTATCAACCCTCTCTCAGTCTGGTTTGATCTCTGTGGAAGCAAGTGGCCGCTCGGCTCCGTTCAGCGTACATCAAAACCACCGTTTTCTACTCAGTTGAAAGTAAGTTGCTCATGTTTGTTCATTTTATGTTCATTTATGTATTTATAGTGTTAGCTGTTCTAGCTTTGATGTTTTAAACTACCTAAAACTGCTGTGGCTACAATTGGCGTTGCATGTCATGGTATCAGCTAACGTTAGCTAAACATTGGCCATAGTTTAAATGGAATTGGAATTACTTTTGAAAACGACTGTGCCTAAAAATATTCACGTTAGCTGAAGGATTAACGTAAACAAGCATTGTTAAGTCGCTAAGTCACTGCTCACTAACCAGAGCTAGGCTGGTAGCTAGTCTAAGCTAAATTCGCTAAGCTAGCGAAAAGAACAAGCTGCGAAATTTATATCTAGCGGCTCACTCACGGCAGGGAACATGCTTTTTACATGCTAGCGAGCCACGAAGATATAGGCAGGTGGTGATGTAGATGTATTAATCCAGTATTGGCAGTGGATGCACAGGCAGCATATTTTTGCTTACAAATATGGGAACTTGGTGTACATGTGCTGTCTTTAAAGGTTAAAAGTAATATTTAAAGTTCATAAGTTAAAAGTGTTCAAAAGTATAAAAATGTAAAATGTTTATTTTCCTTTGGTTCATGGAAATTGTATCAGAGTGAGTGTTCTGTACTCTTCTTAGTTTTTGGAAACGGCGACAGAGTGAGCGCTCTTTCTGTTAATGTTCCAATTCGCATGTGCGTGTAGTTTTCAAAGTGGTATGTTTGTGTTGTGTTGTTAGCATTGTTTAGTGGAGTTTGTTTGCTAGTTGCATTACATTTTGCGTAATGTCGTGTTGTTTAATGTAAATGTAAATTGTGTATTTATGTAGTCACCGTATTTTTGCGTAAGGGTACGCGTGGTGAGAGCAGTACAGTATGACTGCAGACTGCCTTTACATATTTCTAATAATTTTTCTTTTTCTGCTCGTGCAGTTGGATTAATGAAATTTGATGACACAGAGGATGAAGCAAAGGACCGCAGAGAGGTGGAGGTGGAGGATACACAGCAGTCACTCAGGACTGATTATCCATTGTGGAGAATGTTGTCACAGCTTTTGTGCATTGTCTTCTTTTCTGTATTCAGTATAATTGGTTCTGGTTTTTCTATTACTGGTAGTTATTGGCTATCACTTTCATTTAGATTTGGCAGACAATCAAAAGTAAAGCATGTTTGCTTCAGCTGATGAACACTGAAGCAATGTCCACATGCAAGCCATGAAATTCATGTTCATGTAGTTGGCAGGAAATTAAACAGAAGTCAGAAGCTTTATTAGTGACATGTTTGTGCCAGTGATTGACAAAAATAAAGATGGAAATAAATAAGTGGGTGTTGAACTGTGATTTATTGTAAACCTGAGTATAACTGTAGTCCCATGTGTTTCCAAAAGGTGGAGGACCCGTTTCCTGTACCAGTTCATTTTCCTGTAGCTTCGTTGGCTCAGCAGCAGGTTTAAACTGGAAATGCATCTCACCTTTGTGCGTTTCCAGTTGTCACCTGCTGCTGAGACAATCAAATGAAGCTATAGGAAAATGAATTGGAACAGTGTGCCACCTTCTGAAATGGGACTGCAGCCGTGCACAGAGTCTAGAAGCAGAATAAAAAACGATGTCTAAAATGAGTTTAAATTTGACGTAGAAAAGACGTCCACAACGACCACATTTGGACAACAATTAGCCCTTATTCAGAGGTCCTGTGGACGTCAATACTGCGCCGTGGGAACATGGAGACTTCAGAGTACATACATTTAACACTTACACAAACTTTGCTGATGTGATCTATAATTCAACTTTTCATCTACACACAACGAGTCATACTGAACTTTGTAAATTACAGGTCAGGTTGTACAGTCTGTGCTCACTGTCAAACTTTTCCACAACGTTCATGATGTTTGGCTTGTTTAAAAAATGTATAAAAAACCCGTCAGTTACTGGAGTGAAATCCAGTGACAGACAGCAGCTGGAGGAAAGTGGACGCTCTGTGTTTTATTTATCTGACTTTTTCTTTAATTGAAACCTCACAGCCCTGATCCCAGACCTGGACAGCCATGATGTGGTGGTTGTAAGTGAGGAGGAGGAGGAGCCGCAGCAGCAGCAGCAGATACAGCAGCCAGGTAAGTGAGCAGTGGGGGGCGTGGCCAAATATATGTATGGTCTGCTCTGAAAATATGTTGTGATTGAAACATTTAGTGGCACCTTATTAATTATTATTCCAAAACTCATGGTCCATTTCCATCCAGATGTGGGGGACACTGGGAGTCTGGGCCTCCTGTGGTACGATGATGATGATGATGAAGGTGAAGAGGAGCAGCCGTCGATGGAACCAGCAACGAGCTCCACACAGAAACAAGAAGATCTGCAGGACCCTGATTATCAAATACCATCAAGGTTACAAATCCCAGTGCTACCTGTGGCAAACGGGCACAATGTGGCCGAAAGTATGTGGACACCCTTTGCTGGTCTCAGATCATTGTTTAAATGAAGCCATGTGAGAGGTTTAAAGCAGAGCCGTCTCTCCAGTGTCCAGATACTTTTGGCCATGATTTAACGAGTGAGCACATTATGTCAGTGTTTAATGTGCAGGAGGCCGAGTGACAACATGCGACCGGTCTTCATCCCCCAGGTCATTATCACCCAGAGTTCGGTCTGACAGGAAGAAGCCTGGCAGGCCTCGCGTCACTGACGTGCACAGCCATCTCCATCTCAGAATCCGCATCCTGGAGGACTCACAGACCGACGTGCTCTCCAAAACAGGTTGGTGTCAGACACTTCACTCTGGAGTCGGTCAGTTAATCGAGTCATGGAGTGAGAGAAAAAGAAAATATTGTTTTAAAAGAGTCAGAAGTGGTTGAATGTTCTGATCCGCAGATCAGGTCTGATGAAGTTTAGCTTTAATGGACCTGTCTCTGTCCCAGTGTTTAAGAAATGTCCGGTGCAGGAGCTGCAGTGTCCTCGTGGTCTACAGGAGACAGACTTCCTGGACCTGCTGAGGTCCACCTTCCCTCAGCTGGCTGCTGACCAGCCTTTCAACTTCTTCACATCTGACAGAACCAGGAGGCTACAGCCTCTGAGAGTGAAGAGTCTGACCCCGGAGGAGATCAGCAGGACCATCAGGTCCACCGGGGCAGGAAACTCCACCCTCTACATCCGACTGAAGGTGCAGCCTGATTCCATGCTGAATAGTTTTCAGGGTTTGTTGTTGTTGTTTATTACCTGTGCGTCTGTATTTACCAAAACACCTCGAAGGAAAATTAAATCTGAGTGACGAACAGATTTTTAAAATGTGAGTAATGAAGTGAAAGAGTCGGTGGATAAAGACGAGGCAGGTGTTCCTGTGTAACCCTAAACTAACCCAGTGAACGCATCATTTGGAAACTCTTACAGACAGGACAGGATCCGCAGACCAGCAGCGAAGACCTGCATCAGGACGATGCCACCAAAGATTCTCCGTCCAGCTCTGCCACGATGACAGCTGATGCTGAAATGTCTGCGAGGTAACGGAAACCAAAGACGCCGTCGTATCGTAAACTTTCCTAGAATAACTTCAGACGGTCAGATGCTCTTCCCTGAGTTAGTTTGAGTTTCTTGTTAAATTTCTGATGACACATTTCTCTCTTCCTCTTCACGTCACATTTCAAACGTCCCTTTTCAATAACGTCTCTGAGCATTTGGCTTTCTGTCTGTGGTCTTTCAGCTCGTCGTCTCCTGGAGATCAGTCTGAGAGGAGGAGGCGTGGCAGACCTCGGCTCGGCGAAGAGCCCACTCACCACTGTCTGAGGATCTGCATGCTGGAAGATTCCCAGTCAGACGTTCTGTCAAAAGATGGTGAATATAAAAGATGTGAACAGACTCATCCTGTGAATATGTTTGATTTATTGTAAATGATCAGGTTGTTGATCATCTCAGACTCCTGCCGTCTGTTTTCTCTGTTTCAGTGTTGATGAAATCCTCAGTGCAGCACCTGAAGTGTCCCCGTGGTCTGCAGGAGACAGACTTCCTGGACCTGCTGAGGTCCGCCTTCCCTCAGCTGGCCGGAGACGACAGACCTTTTCACGTGTTCAAGTCGGACCGGAGCCGGAGACTCCAGAGGCTCCGAGTAAAGACTCTGACCCCGGAGGAGATCTACAGGAGCATGAAGTCCACCGGGGTGGAGAAGACTCTGCTCTACATCAGACTGAAGGCACACGAAGCCGCTCATCACATCATCCAGCTTCTCTCTTTACCACTTTACATTAGCTGAGTCAGTGTAAAGGTTCACACTGAGGTGTCACTGTAGATTTATTATCCTTTAATTATCCAGAGTTTATTCACTAAAATTTAAAATATATTTTCTGACACTGAAAGGTGAATATAAGTAAACAGGTCTTCAGCAGATCTGACAGTTAGTCATTAACTCACGATTCAGGAACATTCCAGATGTTACACCTGAAAATGTTCTGTTTGATCTCAGACTGAATCTGAAAGCAGCAAAATTCATTCTCTGATTTTTTTATAAAAGTTTCTTAAAAACATTAATTTGTGAAAAAAACTCTTGTAGACGGGTGAAGAAGAAGAGGAGGAGGAGGAGGAGCTTCACCTTTTACCACGAAACGTCGACGATGCCGATGATTGTCTGCCCACTGTCGCCGTGGTGACGAGAAGCGACGAAGCCGAGCTCAGTTCAAGGTGATTCACACAGATTCACAGCTTTCATATGGATTCACTCAGTTTATTAGGAACATGAAACTACGTCTGATACAGCAGCGCTGCCAGACGTCCTCCGTCCATCTTCGATTTGAATGGGGTGGACAAAATAACAGGAACACCTGTCAACACAGTGCAGTGCATTTCCACAGCAGCATTTATCACGAATAAACACTTTGCTCAGGTTCATGTTGTTTCTGGTCAGTTTACTGATTCAAACATCAGAAGGTAGAAAAAAAAAAAAGACGTCTCAGTTTCCCAGGATCGAATCTGGTCCACAGTAATGGCAGGACTCTGAAAAACCACATGTAAACTCCGTGTAGTCATCACACTGAAGCACTGAGTCATTTTGGATTTTTTTTCCACAGCAGCTCTGTTCAACACGCAGGCGACCGAGCGGACGCTCGACCCAGCAGCTCAGCGTCACAGCAGAACACGGAACCTGATGGTGAAGATGCTGCTGTGAGCAAAGAGCCCAGAGAGTGAGACGTTTCACAGAGACGACAACCGGAAACCGGATCCTGACCTGCAGGCGTCAAAGGCGACGAGGAGACGAGGACCCAGAGCGTGTGCAGAGGAGAGGAGTAAAACGCCCTGTAAAGTGTGTGGAGTTTGGTACAGGGTGCTGGGCAGCCTCATCAAACACGCCTGGAGTCACGTGGACGAGGCGCAGTGCGTGTGCGGAGTGTGCGGGGAGCGTTTCAAATCTGTGGACGAGTTAAGGAGACATCTGAGGGACCACCAAAAAACTCACGACTGCTTGTTCTGTGGAAAGTCTTTCTCCACCATCACCGGCCTCAACCGCCACACCACTCTGCACACAGGAAACCGGCCGTTTAAATGTGACGTCTGCAACAAAACCTTCGCTCACATGTCCAGCCTGAGCGTCCACCGCTGGGTGCACGTGGCCGACAAACCACACAAGTGTGATATTTGCCCAAAAGCGTTTGGACTGAAGGCGCAGCTCAGAGCTCACAGCAAGGTGCACACAGGTCGGGACAAGTACCACTGCAACATCTGCGGCAAGGCCGTCTACGACCTCCGCTCTCTAACCCGCCACAAGGCCACTCACTCGGGGGAGAGACGTTACGGCTGTGAGGTCTGTGGGAAGCGTTTCAAAATCCCCAGCACGTTAAAGTCCCACGAGAAGATCCACACGGTCAGAGAGCGGCCGTACCTGTGCCACATCTGCTGCAAGACCTTCCTGTCCAACTGCGGTTTAACAGCGCACATGAAGACGCACAGCAGCGAGAGGCCGTTCATCTGCATCATCTGCAGCAAAGGCTTCATCTCCAACGGCGAGCTGAAGGCGCACATGCGTGTCCACACCGGCGAGGCGCCGTACGGCTGCTCCGAGTGCGGACGCTTCTTTAAACGCAAGACTCACCTGAACAACCACATCAGGACACACTTAGGCATCAAGCTGTTTGTCTGCGGAGTGTGTGGGAAAGCCTGCTCCCGCCAAGAACACCTCAACGTCCACATGAGGACGCACAACGGAGAGAGGCCATACCAGTGCTCCCTCTGCGACAAAGCCTTCACTCAGAGTCACTGTCTGAAAACACACATGAAGAGTCACCAGGAAGAAGAAAACCCGTTTCTGAGTCCGTCCTCGTCCTGAACCGCCCTGTCTCCAAAGGACGACTCTGGGTCTCAGGGTCTCAGAGCCTCAGACCCGTCCTCCTCGTTGCTTTCATCACGCAGCTGCTTTAAATCATCATTTTCCTTTTTTCTACTGTTTCACGAAGGAAACGTTCGATCAGTGAATTCAGAGGTGAAACCAAACGTGAAACAGCTCCAGGTCCACTTTTTAAAAACGAAGGAACAGCTGATCCCAGCGTTCAGGTCCTGTACTGAGACACTGAGCAGTAACACACAGGTAACACACAGGTACACACAGGTAACACACAGGTAACACACAGGTAACACACAGGTACACACAGGTACACACAGGTAACACACAGGTAACACACAGGCACACACAGGTACACACAGGTAACACACAGGTAACACACAGGTAACACACAGGTAACACACAGGTAACACACAGGTACACACAGGTAACACACAGGTAACACACAGGTAACACACAGGTACACACAGGTAACACACAGGTACACACAGGTAACACACAGGTACACACAGGTAACACACAGGTAACACACAGGTACACACAGGTAACACACAGGCACACACAGGTAACACACAGGTACACACAGGTACACACAGGTAACACACAGGTAACACACAGGTAACACACAGGTAACACACAGGTAACACACAGGTAACACACAGGTAACACACAGCTAACACACAGGCACACACAGGCACACACAGGTAACACACAGGTACACACAGGTCACACACAGGTACACACAGGTAACACACAGGCACACACAGGTAACACACAGTTGAGTTGTACTGAATGTTGTGTTTATGTGTTTTCAGCTTCTGTTAAACTTATTTACTTGTTAAGCTGTAGTGTGAAAGGTGAGGGTCTGACACACCTGTGCACTGACCTGCTTTCTTCCTTCGCTTTAATTCATTCCACTGTCACTAATGTTGCATTCAGGGTGAGTGGGAAATGGGACGTTTCCTCCAACGGAGAGAATTAATTTCACCTGATCAGGCCTGAACCTGCCGTGATTCCTCTGTTCTAACCGGTGTGTTGATGAATGACGTCAGAGCGCTCCCTGAACGCACCATACGGTGCCTTAAAGTGCACGTTCTCCTCTGGTAATATTCAGCTTTTCATGGCGGATCCCGGTTTTACGTTTCTATGTCTGAAAAAATAAACATCCTGCTTGTTTGCTAAGACGAATGTGACAATAATAAACAACATTCTGTAAAAAAAAAAACAAAAACAGTTCTGTCATTGATAAAGTTTATAAGAAAACAGTGTCTATTTACAGTGTGTATGAAGTATCAACAGCCCTGTGACAAACTGTTTGTTTGTTTGTATTTTACAGTGTCGGCCTCCGAAGGTTCGTTTCTTTCCGTTACTTTTCGTTTCCTCCCGTCGGGTCGGCGACCTGTGGCTCACGGCAGCTGCAGCATGTCGTGCTCGGACAGTATCCGTTGAGTTCGCGCGTGCACCAGCGTCAGGGCGTGGATGATGATGCGCAGGACGGGCGTGGCCTCGCGCTGGTCCTGCACGCACACGAGCCGCAGGAAGTGCTGTCTGTCCGGGAGCGCGAGGAAGACCATCTCTGCGGCCTGCCGGAGCATCCAGTGGTGGTGGGGGGCCAGCGCCACCCTGTAGGCGTCCCTGAGGAGACCAAACACACACTGGAGGTTTCTGCTCGGGGTGACGAGTGACGTATAAGTCACGCGCTTCGCGTGCATGCGTGTCTCCACCTGCTGGGATGGAAACACACCTGGCGCTGCAGCTGTTACCTGCTCAGCTCACCGGGGGTTTTGTAGCGTCCGTGTGCGTCCGGTCCTTCAGCCAAACCCTCCAGCATCAGCTTCAACCACAGCAGAGACCGGTGCAGCCTCAGCAGCGTCCTGCAGCCAGAGTCCGTGCGGCGGGAGAAGTCGACCACACCCGCTTTCAGCTCCGCCTCCACCATGGACCGGAGCGAGCGGTACACCTGAGGAGGAAAGGTAACGCAGATCAGTCCCAGCTCGACCTGCTCTCATCCACGTGTTCTGCACTCTGCTCTGTCTCACCCCCTGTTTCAGTCCAAACGATGCCGGGGTTTGGAGCCTGGACTGGTCAGCTGGACCACGTTTCCCATGAGCCTCTGCACCGTGTCTGAGTGACAGGTCTCGTATGAGTGCGACCTTTTCATTCACCTTCTGAGAGAAGAAACTGACCATGGTCCCGAGAGACTCCATGAAGCTGAAGAGGAGACGGATGAGATTCATCAGCAGGTGATCAGGAGCAGGTGTGTGTGTGTGTGTGTGTGTGTGTGTGTGTGTGTGTGTGCGTGCGTGCGTGCGTGCGTGCGTGCGTGCGTGCGTGCGTGCGTGCGTGCGTGCGTGCAGGTGTACCTGAGGAGCTGATCCCAGCTCTGCAGGTACGGCTCCAGCAGGATATCATCATCATCATCATCATCACCTGACAGACTGGACTTTAAATACAGCAGCAGACGCCAGGCCTGGAAGGACTGGCCGGGACACTCCTTCAGGACGGGCGGGGGTCCCTCAGGCTCCACCCACTCCTCAGGGACCAATGGAGGCTCAGGCTGAAGGAGAAAAAAGAAAACTTTGTGTCTTTCACACTGTCCATCACGGTGTGGACCAGCTGGGTTTGATGTGTTTGAAGGAGACGCTGCTGAGTTTGAACTTTAAACTTGAATGTTGCTGATTTGATGATGAAGTTAGAAACGCGTGCTCCTGATTGGTCGCTGAGTTGCACTGTGTTCTGTACGTGTGTGTCAGTCTTACTGTTTGGCGGTAAAAATTCAAACATGGCTGCCAGGCGGTGCCGCAGTCACTGCCTCCACCCTGAGCTGAGGACAAAGAGAAGGGACGTGAGTCATTACAGTTACGTTACTCAGAATTTTGTCTTTATTAACGACTCTGTGGTTAATACAGTGTTCATTAAAGCTTAAACTGCTCGTTAACATTCACAGCTGCAGACTCCGCCCTCAGCCTGGTGGCTCTCTGCCCAGCCAAAGTTTATAACCCTGTGACAGGTGGAGCCAACATGGCCGACCGGTTTCAGACACACTCACGTAGCCAGAAGAAGCTGATGAAGAGGAGCAGAGCCAACATGGCCGACAGCAGCAGGTAATGAAGCAGCAGCGTCCGTCTGAGGAAAACCATGGTGACACGCACAAAAACACACACTCTCCCTCCGACACCTCACACACTGTTTACAAGCTCTCACTGCTCATCACACGCTCTCTCTCTCTGGTTGGGGTTAAAGGTCGTTTGCTGGCTCACTCCCACAGGTACAGGGTGAGCACACACACACACAGGCCTCAGGATGACCTTTGCACTTGACCTTTGTCCTGCAGGAAGCTTATCTCAGCCTGTTTTATCACAAACACTGTGACTTCCTGACGTCTGAGCTCCTTTGGTTCAGCTGTGTCATAAACAAACACCAAAACAAACAACTTCAGATATTTCAATATGAAATGATCAGTAAACAGCAGCTAATTATAACTCAGTCATTTTGTGTCTCGTTTTATTTTTTGGGGAGTGGGGGTGTGTGTGTGTGTGTGTGTGTTGGGGGGGCACCATCTAGTGGACATGAGAAGAACTGCAGCTCACACTGTGGCTCCACATCCAGCAGATGATCTGGAAGCTTCCTCGTTGGTACGATGGAGCAGTTTGATCATTGACAACACAAAAGTCTCCACAAAGTGATGAAACTGATTTATTGATTGATGACACACCTGTTCACCTAGCACCTGTACATAAAGACAGCTCCAACATGTCTGTGGCTGATTTATCGACTGATTGATTGATTGATGTCTTTGGTGTGTGAGTCAATGTGATTTGTGCTTGTGCAAAAATATCTGTGCATATTTGTGCTTGTGCTTATTTTTAAGGAAAAGCTAAAGAACAAGGTTTAAGTAAATACAGCTAAAGGTTTTCTACGACTAAAGTACAAGAAGAACAGATTTTTAAGGTAGAATAAGGATTTCCTGAAAATCCTTCCTGCTGATACTGGCTTTATGTTTTGTAAAAGGAAAAGCTACGACTACAGGTTTTATACATGAAGGGTTATTTTAAGGGAGAGTTTTATTAAAGAACGAGGTTCAGAGTTTATCAAAAATAGAGTAAGAATAAAGGATCAGTTTAAAACACACAGGTAAAGGTTTGTGATGAGGAGGGGGAAAGAATTTTCTTTAGAAAGGCAAAAAGACTTAAATGTTGTGAACTAACAGACTGAGTGGAGGGTTTCGTTCAGGGACTGTGGAGGGAAGACCGAGGTCCTGGTCAGTCCTGATCCAGGATTTCTCATCACTAAAACATTTGCTGGGCTACGGTTTGGGTATTGATGTATGAAGTCAGTCAGAGCTGAAACGATTAGTCGATTAATCGATCGACAGGAAATTGATCTGCAACTATTATGAAAACTGATTTATCATTTTTTCACCAATTCAAATGTGAATATTTGATCATTTCTTTGTTTTCTGGGATAATTCAGAGTCGTGTTGGTAAAAGACTGAACAAGAAACTTTGGATCTTTTGGTGTGTGTGTGTGTGTGTGTGTGTGTGCGCGCTGACGTCAGCAGAATCCTTCAGCTTTGACCTGCAGGACGTCACACAGCCCAGGACGCTTCTGAAGAACCTGAAGAAAAATAACCACATGCATCATATTAACAAAGGTCAGAGTCTGCAGCATCTGTCTGTGCTGTTGCTATGGTTACCTGCAGAGCTGAGGGAGGGGGGCGGGGTCTCACTCACCTTCAGTGTGCTGAGAATTTCTCTGAACAGGTGCTGAGCTTCCTGAGTGTCCGGCTCTTCAAAGTAATCTGCCGCTGAGATCTCGACCACGATGGACCTGATGTCATCGCACACCTGCGCATGCACACACACACACACACACACACACTTTATCCGTCACTTACACGTCGCACTGATGATCAGTAACCGTGTGTTCACAGGAAGTTAGCGTGTCTCACTGTGGAAGTGCAGGATGGCCTGACCGCTGACAGGCGTGTGAGTCAGGATCAGCGTCTGCAGACTCTTCAGTCCGACCTTGCACAGCTCTGTCGCCGCCTGCAGGCCAAGGTCGGTAATACGCTCCAACTCCAACACCTGCAGGTGAGCACAGGTACGCACTGCACAACACACAACACACACAGGTAATCACTCTGTACACTTTTATCTGTTTTCATTACTGATCAGTCGTTTGGTTTTGGTGTGAAAACGAACGAGTCCTCAAAACGAGCAGGAAGGTTTCAGCTGGATTTTATTCCCAGTTACACATGAGTAAAAAACAAACACATAAAAAATCCAAAACTTCATAAAACCAAATTATTTATTTGTAAGTTGTCACTCACCAACAGCAACCAATCCCTGAGTCCCACAGCCAGCCCCGCCCACACTGAGTGAGCGGAGGTGTGGCCAGCATCGACCAATCGTCTGCAGGCAGCGGTTTCCAAAACGAGTTGGTTGTTGGCTGAAAGAGTGAAGACACAGACGACGGGTAGTTAAACAGGTTACCTGTTACCTTAACACGTTAGAACGACATTAATCTGTCTGTTCATCCAGTTTATTCAGCACACTGACACTGCACTACTAACCAGGGGTGAGCTGGCGCCACCTGTAGGCTGCTGATGTTCCTGCAGCCAGCACCCAGGGCCCAGAGAACCTCCTGACCAAGAGGGTCTGATGAACTCCTGCACAGACAGGATGTCAGTCAGACGGGTCAGCAGCCAGACAGGTGATCGTTCAGGTAAACACTCACCTGTATGTGAGCGTGTGCAGGTTCCTGCAGTAGCAGCTGGCCAACCACAGCGTCCTGTCAGTGAGGATATGAGGACACTGAGACACAGACAGGTGGAGCAGACTGCCCCCTGCTGACCGCAGCAGGGCCTCCACCCCCGGCTCCACACTGCCTCTGAAAAAAACACACAACCAGGTCAACTACAACACCCACAATGCACTGAGAGAGCCTGTTTCCTCTCGTCACCCCTCAGTCACTTCTTCAGCCCTCCTGTTATCTGTTCTGACCAATCAGACGACAGCTGGACTCTCGCTGAAATTAGATGCTGTTACCTTGGCAACATGCACATTTTATTAAAGATAAGAAAGGCTTTTACTGTGTGTGCGTGCGTGTGCGTGTTACCTCGTGTTCCTGTGGTAATCCTCCCGTGATTCGTCGGCTCGTCTGCTTCGGGGCTTCAGGTTCTTCAGAACCACAGCCTGAGTCTGAGTGCACCACTGCGACAGAGTGGTTAGGAACTACAGACAGAACAAAAACCCTGCTGGAACAATTAGTCCGCCACTGAAAGTAGTCCCCAACAAGTGCTTAATAATATTAATGGAGCTGATGACAGTAACATAAATCATGATGATGACGATGATGAAGGCTCTTGTACCTCGGCCGACACTCTGGCGTTCTCCAACCGGAGGCGTGTCCAAACGGCTGGGTGCCTGGCAACGAACCGCCAATCGGAGCACACCTCGGCAGCGCGCAGCAAAGAACGCACGTCCAGATACGGGAAGACGCAGAAAAGCCCTGCCCTGAGCTTCAAGGTGTCCGCCCCCAGATGTCTGTCGCCATGACGACGGGATGGGGTGGAGCAGAGGGAGGAGGGGATGTCTGTAGATGTGGCAGAAAAAGCGCTAAGTATCAAACAAGTAGAGAGAAAAAGAAAAATTAAGGACAATAAACAGACAGTTTACCTGATCCAGGTGTGTGTGTCCTGGCGATGACAAGCCTCCTCACCTCAGGGCTCCTCCAGCATCCCTCCTCTTCAGCTTCCTCCTCCTCCTCTTCCTCCTCCTCCTCCTCCTCAGTGCTGTGGTGACGACAGTTTCTTTTGCTCCACGTTCTCCCCCATCCTCCTTCCTCGACCCTGGAAACACAGAAGAAGAAGACGAAACATGAGTTGGCTTATGACCCAGATATCTGCGTTCATGCGTCATGTGACCTGCAGTTCCAACTATGGCCACTATGCCAGTGTTCACCTCGTAGCCCAGCAACCTAACGATGCTGCTCACGACTCGTCCAGTAAACACAAACACTCTGTTCATGACTTACGTACCAGAATCTCTGTCTTCTCCCGTGTCCTGCTCCTGGAGGGCAGCGAGGCAGGTGGACATGGACCAACCCCCCCTCACAGTCCCACCCCCCCGAACCCAGAGACAGGGTCCGCGCACAAGCTGTGAGACCACTGAGACAGACAAAGACAGAGGACACATGAGAGAGACAGACACAAATATGAAGACTCTCTGTTCGAAACCATAAAGCTCCAGCTCCCATGATCCTCTTCGTCACATACAGCTGTCGGTGACACAGCACGATCAGTGTCACATGATCGTCAGCCGTGAATAAATTTCCAATGTGTCTCATAAATCCCTGATGTCTCCAGGTGGAGACATAAAGTTCAGTGTGACTATAAAAAGGTTCATTACTGGACATGTTGGACAGGATGAAAATGTCTCACAGAGCTCAGGTGTGTTCTGTGTGTGCAGGTACCTGTAGTGATGGTGGCTGTACAGCTGCTCCCCCAGTCTGCAGGAGCCCGAGACACTGTAGCTCCTCTGGAGGACGAGGAGGAGGAGGAGGAGGAAGGAAGATGTGTACAGTTTCTTCATCAAACTTTATTTACATTTGTAAATCTGATGAAACTCTGATCTGATGTTACAGACGACAGGCGTCTCGCTTCGTTCGTACCCGGTTTCCAATGGTTCCTTGCATCTTGTTTGCAATGATGTCATCGGTGCTGCTGTCCAGGCTGCGTCCTCCTCGGCCAGGTACAGGTGTGTATACCTGTGTGAGCGTGTAGGGGTCAGCGTATCTGTGCGTGTGTGAGCTGAGCTGCAGTAACTGTCTCTCTGCGCGGTCGGCTCGTTCCAGCAGCGCCTCGATGAACACCTGCAGACAGAACGACCTTAGTTTCAAACGCCACAGGAAACAGGTCGGCGGTCAGTAGAAAGCAAACAGTCGCCACCTTCAGGCGGGTTTTGGCCTCTGCTTCTTTCTCTGCCGTCTCCCTCAGAAAACGCTCGACGTCCACCATGTCCCTGCACGGCACAGAACGCAGGACACACACGATCAGTTAAAGCTGATGATTCGTTTATATAACAGTCACATGATAATATGCAGATACATGGAGCCTAACAAACAGTGTGTGACCTTACAAAACACACACACACACACACACAGCCTCAGGGCTGCTGTGCCTCACTGTCATCTTATATTAATCACCACAGCTGTGTGTGCGTGTGTGTGTGTGTGTGTGTGTGTGTGTGCCCGCGTGCCCGGTGAGGCAGACTCATCATGACGTGTCCTCTTTCCGTGCATCATGTTGTGTTTCTGTGTTCTCTGTGAGCTGTGGCTCGGTGTGGCCTGGTGTGAATCGGTGTGGCCTGGTGTGGATCGGTGTGGATCGGTGTGGATCGGTATGGCTCGGTGTGGCCTGGTGTGGATCGGTGTGGATCGGTGTGGCCTGGTGTGGATCGGTGTGGATCGGTATGGCTCGGTGTGGCCTGGTGTGGATCGGTGTGGCTCGGTGTGGCCTGGTGTGGATCGGTGTGGATCGGTGTGGCCTGGTGTGGATCGGTGTGGATCGGTATGGCTCGGTGTGGCCTGGTGTGGATCGGTGTGGATCGGTGTGGATCTGGTGTGGATCGGTGTGGCCTGGTGTGGATCGGTATGGCTCGGTGTGGCCTGGTGTGGATCGGTGTGGATCGGTGTGGATCGGTGTGGCCTGGTGTGGATCGGTGTGGATCGGTGTGGCCTGGTGTGGCTCGGTGTGGATCGGTGTGGCCTGGTGTGGATCGGTGTGGATCGGTGTGGCTCGGTGTGGCCTGGTGTGGATCGGTGTGGCTCGGTGTGGATCGGTGTGGCCTGGTGTGGCTCGGTGTGGATCGGTGTGGCTCGGTGTGGCCTGGTGTGGCTCGGTGTGGATCGGTGTGGCCTGTGGCTCGGTGTGGATCGGTATGGCTGGTGTGGCCTGGTGTGGATCGGTATGGCTCGGTGTGCAGGAAAGACACTGACTGTTGTCGTTCGTTCAGCTCCTTCTCTTTTCCCTGCAGGTCTTTCTTTAATCGCTCCATCATCTCCATGGCAGCTGAGACCTGATGGAGAAAATCAGAAAACTGAGCTGGATGTTTTCCTAATTCCATTTTCACACAGTTGAATATCGTTGGTCACCGTGGTAACCCACCTGTCTGGACAGGTACGCCGCCCTCTCCTCCACCTCCTGTTTCTCACTCCTCAGTCGTTCCCCTTCCCACCTCTCCCGCTCCAGCTCCGCCTCCCTCCTCTGCAGCTCCGCCTTCAGACGGCCCATGCGGCGGTTCAGCCTCTCCTCCACCTCCGCGAACGTTCGGGCGATTTTACGGTCCAGCCCCAGCCCCAGTCAGCCCCAGCCCAATCCCCACCGACAGCCCGAACTCCAGCACCCCCACCTTGCCACGTTCCTTCCCAGGAAAAGGCTCCAGAGAGCCCGGGAGGGCCAGAGCGGTGGAGGGGTCCTCTGGATGTCCTGTGGAGGCGGGAAGAGCACGATCTGAAGAGCCAAACATTTCCCTGAGAAGTTGGATGGAGGCAGACGACGAGGCGAGATCCAGGCAGGCCAGCTCCAGCGGGAGGCTGTGGCCCTCCATGCCCAGTAAAGAGCTCTGTCTCTGGGATACAGCAGGGCCTGGGAGTGGGAGGAGAACACCCGGTCTGGAGCTTCGAACCCGAGCCTGAGGAACACGAACATTTTAATAACAGTGTGATTGTTTGGTCACAGCTTCAGCAGATGAGTGTATGACGTCTGAATCACCTGCGACAGCACCAGCAGGGTCTCATAGGTGTGTCGGCCGACCAGGTGAGCCCGGAGCTCAGGTACAGACGAGAAACGAAACTTGTCACCACAGCGAGGACAGAAGTAGGGCAGCTCCGAGGAGGAGGAGGAGGAGGAGGACATGATTCCCCGGGGAGCTGCAGACCTGGAAGATAAAACAGGAACACGTCAGAAAACAATGGAACCGCTGCAGCAGAGACTCACAGAGCAAAGCTCAGTCCAAACTGGGTCAGTGTGTGTGACTGATGCATAATTGATTTTTTTTAGATTTTTTTTTAGATAAATGTTTAATGAGACTGAAATCAGCAGATTAAAAACAGTAAACTCATTCACACTGTTTGATAAACCAGTGGTGGAAATGTCCCTCGGCCTCCTAACGTCCAGTCCGAGGCCGAGGCTCCCGGCCCGGCGTGTGTGTGTGAGGGTTTTCCTGTGATGCTGATCGCCCAGTGAAGCGTGAATCTTCCGCCCCACTGACTCAGTCCTCCGGTCAGACGCATGCAGAGGAATTTAAACCATGGATGGATGAGCAGGAAGAAAGACATGTCGGGGTGTGGACTCCGTCTCTGTCCACATTAAACCTGCTCTCACTTCTCCTCTGACGGAACCAGACAAGTTTGACTTCAGTCAAATCTTCAGTTTACAGTCGGATTTAAAAATATTTCCTCATAATTCATATTTATTCATTTTTTATTGTTTTACTTGAAGATAAACTCAGTGTTTTTGTTTTTGGTTTAGTTCAACATTTTCCTACAAACTAAAAAGGTGGTGTCAGTATTTACATCACGGCGGGAGCCACGTGCTCAAACTTCATTACTTCAAACTAGTTCATTAACAGGAAGTGTGTGAGGAGACACACCTGCTGTGATTCATCTATACTGCAGGTGAGACAGTGAATGGATTAATCCATCAATCGCTGTAGAATTCGTTTTAAATAAAGAGGCAGGTTCCTGTACATTTTCGGTTTTTGTCTGTTCGACAAAACAAAGACGTTACGAACTAATAGAAATCTGAAGCATAAACCGATTAATCGAGAAGATAATTCGCAGATCCATTAATCATCAAAATCATCCTTGTTATTATTTTTATTTCAGTAAACAACTAAACTCTTACCTGTGCAGAGCGGTGATCTCGTGCGTCACTCTGCCCGCTTCATGCTGAAATCCGTTGCCATGTTCGCTCGTGCAGCAGAGGATCGACCCTCTATCACCGGTACCGTAACGGTCTCGTGCAGGAGGAGCAGCGGCGGGAAACGTTTGCTTGTGTGTGCGCGTCTGTATGTGTGTGTGTGTTCCGACCGCCGCCCCGCGCGCTCCCTTCCCTCGCGGTGTCTCGGCGTGCAGCCTCCGCGTGCTGCCGCTGCCGTAAAGCCGCGTGACGTGTCGGTGCTGATAAGGAGATGATGATGGCGGGCGGGACCCCGTTTGGACGAACAGCTGGAGGACTGACGGGACAGCTGGAAGACTGACGGACAGCTGGAGGACTGACGGGACAGCTGGAAGACTGACGGACAGCTGGAGGACTGACGGACTGACTGAAGTTTTCCACGGAATGTTTTTATCACAGAAGAACGCGCAGCTTCTCCAGATCTTATAATAAATCAGTGTCTAGTTGTGTTTTCTTGTCACATCAGTTGTTTTCGGTTTCACAAAAAAACTTAACAACGACAACAACACAACTGATGACGAGTCAGACTGAAAACTCAGATGTGCTGCGGCAGAGGAGCTGTAGTGTTAGCAGGTGGCCACTGGAGGGCGCCAAGAGCCTGTAGAGAGGTGTGTGTGCGTGCGACAAAGGGACCACAGAGGTCGAGATAAGTTTCTCAGAGCGACAGGTGGTTTCTGTCCAAAGAGACACAGAGATTTGTTGACTGATAGAAACTGCAGTCTGTTGCGGTCTGTAGTGGTCTGTACTGGTCTGTTGCGGTCTGTCGTGGTCTGTTGCGGTCTGTAATGGTCTGTAGTGGTCTGATGTAGAAAATAACTCACAGCAGTTTGTGCGCCTTCACTGTAAAAATAAAACTGGATGAAACTTGAGTCTTTGGACTGCTGTTGCCATAGCAACACAACCTTCACAGTTCATAAAACTGGATGAACTGTTAAACTGACAGAACTAATGGGACCATTTGTTGCTTGGCAACAGCAGTCTGTTGATGAATGGAACAGGAAGTGCAGAAAAATCTGTGGTGATGATGATGATGATCACAATGAGGAAGATTCCAGATGTTGAAAATGATGATGCTGAGATTCACTGTGAGGAAGAGGATGGTGGCTCTCATGATGCTCTGAATGACGATGAAGATCATTATGGTAAAGATGATGATGGTGGTGGTGGTCATGGTGATGATGATGATGATGGTGGTGGTGGTCATGGTGATGATGATGATGATGGTGGTGGTGGTGGTCATGGTGATGATGATGATGATGGTGGTGGTGGTCATGGTGATGATGATGATGGTGGTGGTGGTGGTCATGGTGATGATGATGATGGTGGTGGTGGTGGTCATGGTGATGATGATGATGATGGTGGTGGTGGTGGTCATGGTGATGATGATGATGATGGTGGTGGTGGTGGTCATGGTGATGATGATGATGGTGGTGGTGGTGGTCATGATGATGATGATGATGATGGTGGTGGTGGTCATGGTGATGATGATGATGGTGGTGGTGGTGGTCATGGTGATGATGATGATGGTGGTGGTGGTGGTCATGGTGATGATGATGATGGTGGTGGTGAAGAAGCAGGCAGGACTCTCAGATGCTGTTTGTTTGTTTATTGACAGCAGCAGCAGCCTCCATGCAGAATGAGGGAACAGTAAACCTGCACAGCCATGTGTGCTACTCAGAGCTCAGCTCACACTGAGCAGGTGTGTGTTTCAGTTTTATCTTTACACCTGGACACCTGCACTGACCCATCAGAATGAAAATTATATAACAAAGTTCATTCAGTGTCTGTAAAGAGGATTTACAATCATTTCATAGAAAAGTGACATCTTTGCACTTTTATCCGCCAGAGACATCTGACTTCTTCTCTATAAATATACACACTGACTGTCAGACAGTGGGACATGGAGAGGTAGACAAACTAGAAAAATAGAGATGTCTTACAAACAGAGGTGTCAAATATAAAGACATAAAAAGATCTGAGTCCAAACAGGGACAGAAGCACGACATTCAGACGTCAGCATTCACAGAGTGTCTTCACTGTTCACGTCCTCATGCACAGAACTGGAACATTTGTATTGTACAGTAAAACTTTGCTCCGGTTACACGGACTGCTCCTTTAAAGTCCAGCACAGTCCCTCAGAGCAGAGACTCGGTCTGCGGCTCAGACCGGAAACAGCTGAGACATTCAGAGTCACGACGGCGAGAAGCTTTTCAACAAACAGCGTTTGAAAGTTCAGAGCACCGTGATGATCAGGAGGTAAACCGGCTGCTCCGGGATCAGGCCTGAGCACCGGCAGGAAGTCTTCAAATTCACCTCCTGCGCTCCGGTTCTGTCCTCCCGCAGTGGACCTTAACGTCCACGTGCACCTTCAGAGCGGCCAAAACCTGGACTAAAGTCCTCTGAACACCTGTAAACACCTGTAAAATCGCCTTTAGTGTGACGCTACATAGAAACGTCACTCTGACGCTTTCCGGTCGACGGTTCAAATTCTGAAGCTTTAACTTCTCTCCACAGCAGCCTCACCGGCCAGGTTAACGGGGGCTCGCGCTGCTGCTTAGACGCCAGGCGCGTTCAGGGCCAGGGAGTAGGCGGCCATCATCTGCGCGCGCAGCTGCTGCTTGACGTGCACGCGGCCGTGCCTCTTCCTCTCGTCGCTGCGTGCGAACCGCTTGCCGCACACGTCGCACGAGAAGGGCTTTTCTCCGGTGTGCGTGCGCGTGTGCGTGGTCAGGTGGTCGCTGCGGCTGAAGCTGCGGGCGCAGATGCTGCACTGGAACGGCTTCTGTCCCGTGTGGATGCGCACGTGCCTGTTCAGTTCATCGGAGCGCGAGAAGCGGCGCTCGCACCCCTGCACGGAGCAGGGGAACGGTTTCACTTTCAGCCCGTTCTTGGCGGGAGCGCGCCGGCCCCGCGTGAGAGCTTGGGGGCTCCTGTCGTGTGCACGTTGCTGATGTTGACTATCGGGAACGCGCCCTGCAGGAGGGAGGACAGAAGATGAGAGTCCAGGGTGGAGGGGAGGGGGGCGGGGGAGAAGTGGAGGTCGCTCCCGTTCTGCAGGAGCTCCGTCTTGACTACCGGTCTGCTGATGACGTAGCTGCTAGAATCTCCCCCGGTAACCGGAGCGGCCGCTAAGCTCTTCAGCCATTCGTCCAGCCCCAGCGGCTCCTGCTTCAACTCACAGCCGGGCTTCAGCTCGCCCTGGCCGGCCTCAGAGCTCAGCAGAGAGTCGATGAAATCAGCCACATCCACCTGTTGCTCCAGAGCCGACAGCGGGAGGAGAGAGTCGGCGCTGAGCGGGAACAGGGCATCATTCCCGTTCACGGAAGGTAGTCCACAGCCGCTGCTGCAGCTGGAGTTCACAAACTCGCTCTTAACCACCACAGGTTGTGAGATGGAGGCGGGGGGCAGCTGCTGAGCTGCAGCCGGGGGAGGGATGCTCATGTCAGAGCTGGAAGCAACGCAAGGAGATGCAGCGAAGAGCGGGGGCAAGGGGGAAGCTGTGGCCGGGGAGGGCGCCGCAGAGGATGGGGTGGACTCGCGGAGAGAGCCGGCGTCGCCCTGCTGCTCCATCTCGGTGCAGATCCCGACGATCTCAGTGATCATGTTGAGGATCGCGTCCGCGGTGCTGCTCAGCCCCGCTGCCGCAGGTGAAGGCTCCGGCTCGGCGAAGAAGCTGCCGGTGTAGCCGAGGGAGGGCGAGAGCGTGTCCGAGGAGCAGTCGCTGAAGTCGGAGAAGAAATCTGAGTCCGAGGCGTCAGTTCCCGGAGAGAAAACTGGAGACAGAGAGAGGAGGGGGAGGGAGGAGGGGGTGTTATTGTCATTGCATAATATGAGCTCGGTGGGCAGCTCAGCAGCCTACACACAAAAATCAATACGATGTGAAGAAGCCAGAGCAGCTGCAGCACTGTGCAAGGTGAAGTACCAGCGCTGCACCTGCTCTGAGCAACAGGTGAATGTTTACACCAGTCAACAGGTAACATGATGTTCACACTGAGTCTATAGGCTAATGGCTCTGATTCATTACTGATGAACACACACACACACCTTGGCAGAAAGGTGACCCCACGTCAGAGTCAGCTCCGTCGCTGGGGCTCGAGCCCACACTGTCCACCCAGGCGCTGCACGCGTCCTCAAACTCCGACATGAAGCTGTCCTCGCGCTCCAGAAGCATTGCGTGAACTGTTGCGGGGTGGCGGTTATTGTGTGTGGAAGCGTGTGAAAGCTGGACTGAACAGTATCAGACGGGTAAAGGGATTTAAGCTGCTCGGGTCGGTGTCCGGGATTCCCTCGCGCCGTTAAAAAATCCCGTTATTAATCAGTTACCGGAGCTGTCGGTGTGTTCCGTTAGTCCGCTCGGTGATGCTGAGGATGCTGGGCTCCCTCTGCTCGCTGCCTCTTTTATACTCCCTGTCTCCTAGGTAACTCCCGTCCCGGCCTTATTGGTCGGCACCGGCGCGAGGGATTCCCCCCGCCGCGCGCTTCGCAGCTGCCCAAACATGGGCAGCATCCGGTTGTGACGGCGGGTATCCCCACACCATAAAAGGACAGGCGGGAGAGCGACGTAGACACGGGAGGAGAGAGGGGTTTCCTTCACTGCGGCAACGGAGATTATACAACCAGGATGGAGGGATGTGGAGGGAGGGAGGGGTGTGTATGTGGGGTGTTTGTTTGTTTTCCCATAGGTGGACAGTTTGCCCTGAGTTCAGCCTCACAGGCCGGTGGAGTCAGTGTGAGAGGCTCAGGCTGAAGGCTCATGTTCCTCATCACTAACTTCATGTTAGTTTATCAGTTTGACAGGAACCTTCACAAACACGGCTGCTAATGTTCCACAGGTCATCTG
>CM028893.1:14718449-14738449 GCA_016801885.1 Toxotes chatareus
TGACCCAGCCCCTCCATGTTCCATCTGTTTTCATCTTCGATATGTCTCTGTCTCCAGTTCTGTCCTCGGTGGACGGTCTGTGTGCAGAGCTGTTGTCCGGCGGGAGGCACGGCTTCGACCCGTCCCCCGCTGTGACCCGGGCCGTCACCAACGTCGTGTGCACGCTGGTGTTCAGCGCCACCTATCGCCACGGCGATGCAGAGCTGCAGGAAGTGATGCGATACAATGATGGCATCGTGCAGACGATCGCCAGGGGAGGACTGGTGGACATTTACCCCTGGATGAAGGTACACACACCTAAACCTTCTCACCTTCAACCTCAAAAACACACACACTAACAATCTGTGTCTCTGTCCCTCAGATCTTTCCTAACAAGTCTCTCAGTAAACTGAAGGACTGTATCACCGTCAGAGACCGGCTGCTGACACGCAAACTGGAGGAGCACAAGGTGCTGAGCTCACAGAAGGCTCTGAATACCCGTCCACTCTTATTAAACTAACAGTTATTAAAACATCCTCCTAAAGTCAAAGAACGAAACCTCCGCACCAATAAGATGAACTCATCGTAGAAATCTGCTCCACCTCTGTGACCCTCCTCCAGGCGTCGCTGAGTGACGGAGAACCCCGTGACCTTCTGGATGCTTTGCTAAAGGGCCAGACGGGCACGGCGTCCGGATCGGAGGACGAGGGGATAACGGACGACCACGTCCTGATGACAGCGGCTGAGGCTTTTGGAGCCGGAGTGGAGACGACATCCACCACCCTGCTGTGGATCCTGGCCTACCTGCTGCACCACCCGGGGGTAGAAACAGCTCCTGTACTGATTTTACTAATTTTAAAACATCCCTCTTTGCTTCTGATTTCAATGCTCGTCTGTAGCTGCTGAGAATAAACAGTCTCTGTCTCTGTGGACCCCCCAGGTCCAGGATCGAGTGCAGAGAGAGCTGGACGAGCACATCGGCAGCGAGCGAGCAGTGTGCATGTCGGACCGCGGCCGGCTGCCGTACCTGGACTGCGTCATCAACGAGGGCATGAGGATCCGACCGGTCAGCCCCGTACTGATCCCTCACACCGCCATGACCCACAGCAGGTAGACCTACGCTGAAGTACTGACGATCAGCCCGTCAACAGATCGATCACTGACAAGTTTACTGATAATGAACCAATCAGTAAACCTCTGAGCAGCCAACTTCAAACCTGGCTCCATTTACTCAAAGGCACCACCTGGTGGCAGAAGCTGTGCAGCACAGTCAAATCATTCACTGAGTAAATGAGAAAACTGATGATCAATACTGAAAGTAATTGGTAGCTGGATCCATGGTGAACACATTAACCGTCCCTGTCCTTCCTGCAGTATTGGAGGTCACTCCGTCGGCCGTGGGACTCGTGTTTTGGTGAACATGTGGTCGATTCACCACGACCCCCGACACTGGGACAAACCCGACCTCTTCAACCCAGGTAAACGCCAGCACACCACACACCGGCACAGAAACGTTTAACTTTACCCAAACACAACATCTTTGTCTGTTCCCGATATTCCAGATCGTTTCCTTGACAACCACGGTCAGCGGGTCACGCCCTCCTGCTTCCTGCCGTTTGGGGCGGGACCTCGCGTCTGCGTCGGCGAATCGTTGGCCAGGCTGGAGCTCTTCCTCTTCTTGTCCTCTTTGCTCCAGCGAATGAGCTTCAGGCTTCCGGACGGGGCCCCCCCGCCCAACCTGCAGGGGCGGCTGGGTGTGGTCTTACAGCCATTGCCTTATAAGGTCATCGTCACGCCAAGGGCGGGGTGGGAGGGTGGTGCAAAATAAAAAAGGAGGAGGAGAAGGTTAAAACTTTCCTGGTTAAACTTTAACAATGTGGATCTGATGAACACAGACAGACGCAGGTAGATTCAACAGTTTTATTCTGTATATCTTCACACACTATTAGAACAGGCTGGTTTAGTTAAATCACACATACATACGTCCACACACACACAATTAATTAGATAATACTAATAATTAGCATTGTTATCATAATATTAAGGAATTTTAAAGACTGATCTCTTCTCTGCTTCCTTCAAACCCTCCGACACAAACCTCATGCAAAAAGGAAGGACAGAAGAGACGAGATAAGAAGAGAGACACATCCTTTAGACAGAGGGAGGGGCTCCTACAGCAGGAGGAACAATCTCAAGTTTTAGTAAAGTAAATTCTTCAGCACAGGTGGAGCTGCTTCCAGTCAACAAGAGCCCAAACAGTGAAAATTTAACGAGGCCAAAATGCAGAGTTGTCTAAAGCTGTGACTGGGTTCATGTTTCAGGGTCAGCACAGGTTTGATTTGATTATTATGACATTAAATCAACCGCTGAACATTTTTTTGTCTGCTCGTTTTCTCCTCAGCTCTGTGTCTGATGACCTACGTTTCCTGTTGCAGGAGCTAATGATGGTTTCTGTTCCAGTCAGTTTGTGTTCACAGTCAGAGACTAAACAGTCTGTGTAAGCTGGTGGAAAGACTCGTTATGTGTGGTTTATCCAGTCTCTGTAGGTTTCAGCTGGTCTTCAGGTTTGTCCCATGCTTCATGTAGAACAACCAGTGGGACGAACGGCCAGGAGACGTTTCACTTTAGGAATCTTAAAGTTAATCTGACTCATCCATGAGTTGATTTTGGGTTAAAACCAGATGTGACCCGTCAGTGTGAATCCAGTCAGCGTGAAACTCTGAGAAAGGATTTTCTGAACGTTTTCATCCACAGACATTTGATGAAAAACTACAAAAACTAAACAAAAATTTAAAGCTCAGGTTTCCAAAGTTAGCTTAGCCCTAACACCAGCCTCGTGTACAGGGAGATCATCGACCCAAACACACGTCAGCAGACGTCACATCAGCACCAGCTGTGTTTACGAGGCTGATCTGGGAGCTGCAGAACCTTTGGGAACCTGAGCTACAGACGACATTTCTCCAGTCACTCCGGTTGAAAGCTCACAGCCACGCAGAGCGAGAACAGCTCTATCTAATGCTAAGTAGTAACAGTTGTCAAGTAGAAATGGCACTCTGTAACCGTGGAGATATATAACCTTATTAGTTCAGGTAAACAAAAAACACCATCAACCACAACAACAACCACAACATCGACGGCTCGGTGTCACCCTCGAGCTCTCTCAGGTTCTTCAGCCTCTACGAACTCTTCTTCCTCTGTCACAGGCAGGAATTCTGCCTGGATTCAGTCGCACGAGGTCACGTTTTTGACCTCAGAGACGAATCAAAGACATCATCAGCTCGAGTTCTCCAACGTCCAGACTGCCTCAAAACCAGATTCCTGTGTCTGTGAGTTTCCCCACAGAGGTTTAGAAAAGAGAGGCCGGGTCATTTTTATCATCCGTGAATGAATCCAGTCTTGAGCACACTTCACACGGTCCAGAAAACCTCCAGCTGTCAATCAGCTCCATCCCGTCCTGTCCATGGCAGGACGTTGCTTTTGTCTTAATGAAGTCCAACATAGCTTTGTCCATCCTGGGCGTCCCTGCGGGCACCTCTGTCCACAAAGTCATACCCATTGTCCTATTGCGACGAGTCTGTATTGTAATGCAGCATGGACACAGGGTTTAAGGATCAGTCAACCAGACTCCAGATCTTTCCATCGGAGGAGGCTGAATAAATGATACAGGCGACTGAAACCATCATCAGGTGACCACTGCACCACGGCGGCTGCCATGTTACACAGGGACCTGAGAACATCACTGTCCTCTGAGATGATATTGCCTCAAGATGCTGTTTCTTTGCTTTCTGAAGCCCCATTCGGACTGGACCTGTCATGTACCTCCCGTACGTCCAGTCCGAACAAGACGTCATTCAAGCAACCATCTGCCGGTAAAATCAAACATCGCTGCACACTCGCTGGTTACTCTTTGGTGTCTTTTCCAACACGCTTCTTCATCTGGTTCGGATCAACACACATCTGTGAAACTTTCTAACACAGCTTACACGACAAGCTGCAAAAACAAGTGCACTTTGTGGGAGCAGGTGTCAGAAAAGGTAAGACACAGTTCACTCACTCTGCTAAACAGGTTATTATGGTGACGTGGACGAAGTATAACAGATGTGTGATGGTGCACCTCCATCGAGCGTGTTGGAAACGACCATTACTCTGCTGCTGTTGGGTAAAAACCGTTTTCTCTCTGACCCTGATGTATTTCTCAGTTTCTCTGGAGGGTTTAGGAGAAACCTGTAAAACACGACAGTCACCAAACCTGGAGTACGAAGGTTTCCACCCAACAGTCGCAGCAGCTCCCTCGACCCTTCCTGAAGCAGCCGTCCTGAATTTTGTGGAGGGGGTTATTTACACACAGACTCTTGCTGATGAAAAATATTGCTCTTCACTAACTTCAGATTCGGAGGTGGTTAGAAACACACCAGCATGTACAATACAAATGTTAGCAACACTCTGTCATTGACAAAATATACTCTACCTTTGTCTTTCTGTCACAAAATATCAATATTGACACACCGATCGATCTGACAGCGTACGAAACATTAATATGTTACAACAATGGGCTAAAAATATTTCAGCATGACTCAGCTCCGCTGCTCTTTGACAGGTTTGAGGTTGCTTTCAATTTTTACTGTCACTTTTCAAAGGCCTGAAAGAGCTGGACCACTGATGCAAATTTAGTTTTCAGCAGAATAAAGGATCTGAATGAAAAGGAGGTGTCTATGAACTGGGAGGTGCACAATGTGAAAGGTATTTTCAGAGTTTAGCCGGGGACCGAAGGCAGCTTGAACAGTGTCTGAGACTTGTTGTTGCATCTGACCTCAAATTCAGAGAAAGAGACAAAGACGGGAATGATGACGTGTCCCCGTCTCTGTGCTGTTTGGTGCTTTGTCTCTGTCTAACAGTGCCCATTGTTTATTCCTATTTACGCAGAAGCTTTTCTCTGCTGGATGGCCGACGCACAGGAAACCAACTGATCCCTCCACCCTGAAACCCTCCCTATAGGATCAAGTTGCCATGAATGCATCAGCTCTGAGAAACTGTCTTTCCCATTTCAGAAACTACCCACCTAATTCCGCTTTCCTGACAGACTTCTTCATCAAAACGTCCCCTCTAATGAATGAATCAGTCTTCCCTCTGTCAGTCAGTGAATCATCCTCCTACATCGGGCCCGCTTCATTTCCAAAGCAGCCAATTTGTCCCCGGCACGTTTCCAAATCCCCGTCATCACCCAAGACAAGCGAGGAGTCTTCTGCTTAACGTTCAACTATTTAAAGTTGTTCTCTTCTTGTGGGTGAGCGATGGACGTAAGAAGGACAACGTAATTTCTGACTGAGGTTTAATGCTCTGATGCAAACATGTCGCAGTCTTAATGCTGCGTTCAAACCATGTGGGACAGAGATCAGCGATGGGAATGATTCTGATGGTTACGACTCGTGGAAATGAACGTCAGTGGATCAGTCCACAGAGCAGTGTGACTGTGATAGTATCTTTCCAAAACTCTTCTGCTGGCTAGTTAGCAAGTTTATAATGACTAGTAGTTCAGGTTAAAGGTGCCCGAGCTGGTAATTATGAATGTCAACGATGCAGGTTAAAGGGGGCGCTCCAACGATTTAGTACCACACTTCCATAAAGTTAGGGGTTAAAGCAGACTCCACAGCCCTTTGCGTGGGGTTAGTGTTGAAAGTTTGAAGCCTGTATGTGTAAAATTGGTGGCGCGCCCCTTTAAATAACACTAATCCTTTTGCGAGGGAGGGAACTGATTCAGTGTAGTGACAAAGTATTTTGGAAATTCGAGCTGAAGATCAGACATGTAACTGTGTCACCTTGAGCTCCATAAAGAAATCTGTTATCAGACTGTTCACGCTGACTGACAACGTTACCGAGTGGATCTGCAGACACATCGATTCAAGCTGTTTCAGCCTCCTCTCTGTTCATAGCCTCTGGTAGAGATTTAGACAATCGTCTCGAATAGAGAATTCTCCGGTGTTATTCTGCTGGGATCAAATGTGGAGCAGGGATCAGAATTTTTCATGACATTGTACAAATAGCAGGCAGCGGTTCTGTAGCGTGGAGGTTGTAAAACTTTATCAACCTTGGGTACAATCCGAGTAAACACCCACCTCTCTATTAAAACACACCTGTACTCACCATGCAGGAGCCTGGAACCTGTGCTGGTCTGACTAACAGCTGCTGAACAAGCAACATTTACTGATATGATGTAACTGATCAATATCTGCGTTCACAAACTTCCAGTTTTAAGAGTGAACGCCATCATTTTCTTTCTCTTCATCCCTTGTTTGAATGAAGAATGGTTTGATTCGCCCATTTCTGTCATTCACACCGTCTCCATGACAATGACGACTTCGCCGCTGTCCTCCGGTGTTGGCGTGGTGGAGGAGGTGGGGTTACACAGTGTAAGTCCTTCCCCTGTGGTTATCTGACCTCTGGCAGGGCAGTCCACACTATCATGGAGATCAGTATTTCCTCCACCTTTTTTATCCCTCTCCCCTCCACCTCCTCTCCTACCATCCTCCTTCCTTTGCCCCTCGTCCTCTTCCTCCTCTTCTTCATCATCTTCCTCGTCTACCTGACACCTGCACACCTCAATTCCAGAGTCGCCAGTGAGTCGACGATGCCTATACTGGCTTTCATCGGCTCCCATGTCATCATCTTCGTCATCATCATTGTCCTCCTCCTCCTGCTCCTCCTCTTCGTCGTCCCAGTTGGGAGGTCCTGGTTCAAAGACATCCACACAGGGGGAGAAGAGAGTCTGTTTTGGAGGGGACTGAGTGGCACGAGGTGACGGGGAGAGTGAGGAAGCGTGGCCAGAGGAAGATCCACTTTTGTCAGACTGGTGCAGAGCAGTGAGAGGGTCCAGGAGTAAAGCTGGGGCTGGGAGGGAGGTGGAAGGCAGGCCTGGGGGGGAGGGTGGAAATGGAGGAGAGGAAAGAGATGGGGGTGAGGATGGGGAGAGGGCTGAAGGGGGCAAACGAGAAGGAGCAAAAGAAGATTCTGGCTCTATGGTTATGGCTGGGCAGGAAGAGGAGGATGCAGGTGTTGGGAAGGTGAGCACTGGGGCAGGAGCAGACAGTGTGCCTGATCTAGAGCCAATACCAGAGCATGACCCAGAACCAGAACTAAGACCAGCCTGGACATTTGATGGACTGATAATGTCTGACTCAGAGAATTGAGAGAGGACCAGGCAAGGACCTGAATCAGCTGGTATTGCATCTGGATCTAGACAAGATACAAGAATGCCTACAGCCCCTGGATGTTGGGGCAAGTCAGACACTGGGGTGACAGGAACCAGGGCTAGACCTGACACAGGTGTCAGCTCTGGGTTCTGGCAATGGGCTAATGTGGGTGAAGTGAGTGCTGCATCTGTGGCTAGGTTAAGGTTTGAATGTGCAGGAGTTAGAACAGGGTTTAGTGTGGAATCTGGAACCACGGTGGTTTTTGTTTGTGGGTCTGGCACTGGGATAAGGTTTGATGGTACTGCTTCTGCAGATTGGGTGAGGTTTGGCAATACTTCAGTAGAGTGGGTCAGATTGGAAGGTGCTGCTTCTGGAGACTGGATAACATTTTTCGGTCCTGTCTCTGCAGTTTGGTTAAGGTTTGTAGGCACTGGGTCTGGAGCTTGGGTAAGCTTTGAAGGTACTGGTTCTGAAGCTTGCGTACGGTTTGGAGGTACTGAGTCTGGAGCTTGGGTAAGGTTTGAAGGTGCCAGGATTGGCACAAGGCTGGGATTTGGGTCCAGGGTTGGGGCACCAGCAGAGCCTGTAATCGGGGCCAAAATTCTTCCGACATCTGGGTTTGGTACTGAAGTTGGGCTATTAGGAACGGCTGTATCAAAAGTTCTTGTTGGATCAAGGGTATCTGGGGTTAGGTTGGTTGTAGGTCTGTCAGAAGTGTTATCCGTTGGGGTAGAAGGGCCTGGAGAAGTGAATTTTGGGGCAGGGGTAGTTTCAGGGCCCTCAGCTGGGTCCTCAATGCTTATTATTTGGATGGAGGGAAGTGCTGTGTTAACAACAGTTGGACTAGCGACTGTACTTGAGCTACAAGCGCTAACTATCGGGGTGCATGGTGTTAGAGCAAGCTGTTGTTTTATAGGAGATGTAGCTCCAACAGGAAGGGCCACCTCAGATCCAGGAGAGGGCACAGGCTGGGGGGAGGCCGCCCTGGTAACAACGGCCACAGTAACAGTCTGGTTGTGAACCGATGAGTCCGTGGCAACAGGTTCCTGAGCTCCGGCAGCATCTGCATCGCTGACGTCAATCGCCACCGTGGCAACCATCGTCTCAGAAGCAAATCGTGCCTCATTTACCTCTAAGCAGGTAGCCGCGGCAGTAATGGTTTCCATGGTGACATCAAGAGTGAGGGGTGCGGCCTCACTGGGTGTGGAGGCGTGGCTTGTGTCAGTCTCGTATGTGACAGGTGCCGATAGGGAGGAGCTACATGGCGAGGAGGGGCAGCAGGAGTCACAGGAGCAACTGGAGCTACAGGAAAGATACACATTTATCATTCATCTAAATTTATGAAAACATGAGCAAACAATCCCGTCCCATGTGCAGAGTCATGTGACCACTACCGCTCTCCTCTGCACTAGCAGCACTGTTACCTGTTGTCGGAGCTGAGGGAGGAGGGGCCATCGCTGAGTGGCCGGTGCAGCAGGGGGCCATGCTGCGTGAGCAGGTGGGGGTCGACAGTGCGGGGGGGTTGTGGGTAGCGTGGGGTGGTGAACACAGAACTGTAGGGCGGAGGAGGGGTGGAGGGCTGAGCCGCCACCTCCTCATAGGAGGGCAGCTTCAGAGATGCCAGGAAACCTAAAAACAGAAGGGGAGTGAGGTTAGGCTCAGCAGCTGCTAACGTTATATGAAACTGCCCCACCCTCAGTCCTGAATGGGTAAACAAGAGCTAGGTTGGTGGGGGTCAACACTGACAGACAGCCAGTCTTACTGAGGTCCAGCATGGAGGAGGGGTAGGAGTTGGCTCCGTGGTAGGCCAGCAGGCTGATCTCCCTCTGCCTCTGCTGCTGCTGGACTCTCAGTTTGGCTCGACGGTGTCGGTAGGCACAGCAGCAGCTGAACAGGATGAGGACGGTCCACAGCAGCCAGAACCCTGAACATCATATTACAGAAAAAACAAAAACTCCTTTCTTTCAGATTCCATATTAAAGTAGAGTTACAAGACTTTGTGGGCATGAACAGACTGTGATGGACAGAAAATCACTGAGTCTTTTTAAAAACGAAACTTTACATTTCCTCTGAAACCTGCGCAGGTCAAAACTAACTTACACCAGAGTTCGTAGTAGTACGTGCAGCAGCCGGTTTCTCCACAGCAGTGTCCCGTCTCACAAAGGTATCCTCCGTTAGCGTTGGCCCCGGGGCAGTACCGCGGTCTCCCCAGCAGGGGCAGGCTGCCACCGGAGTGGTACTCCATCGCACCCCTGCTCTGCCCGGTCTTAGCCCCACGCCACAGCTGCAAGCTCACCTCTAGCTGCTAACTAGCCGTTAGCTGCTAAGCACGTAATCCTGGAGAATCCAACTACATTTTCAGTTAATTTGTTTTCTAATCGAATTTTACTTCTGGAGGGAGCAGGTGTTTGGTGTGCTAGCTCTTAGCTGCTAACCTCAAGTAGCTTCAAAATGGAGCTAATCTACATTTTCAGAGCAGGTGACAGGTTCACAGCGAAGCAGCCATTAGCCTGGCAGAGTCGTTATTCTGACGACAAACTACTGAGCTCATCACCAGCGAGATTCCAACAAGGCAGGAACGATTCAGGGGCCTATGGTTGTTGTTCCAGGTCCGTTAGCATTAAGTGAGAGTCCTCAGAGCTGCTGTAGGTTATCAGGGCCGCCTCACAGGTTAGAGTAGCGCCCCCCACAGCCGCAGACTCTCAGGTGTTTCACTGACTCACCTAGCAAACACAGGTATTAGCACTGACTGCTGCACCTAAATACCACCAGTGCTGCAGCTGTAGTAGAGTGCTGGCTGGTGGAGGGGGACAGGATGACGGCCTGAACTGGAGACAGAAAGAGAAAAAAGACAATCGTTTATTGGTGAAGAGCAGGACAGGACGTCACACACGCAGCTGAAATGTCCAGCACTACAGGCCTGTTTGATATTCATCGCTGCACCGTCTCAGACCACAGGGCCACACAATGCTCCCTCTCTGTCCACACACACACACACACACACGTTTGTACCTCTGTACTTGTGAGGACCATCACTGACACAACTCGTTCTCTGGTCCTTAACCTTCGCATTCACTTCAGTGTTTCCAGTCTGTGTAAAAACGATCCTCACATGTCCGTACGTCAGCAGCATCCAGAGTCAAACGACTCACACATTTACTAAATAGGAGCGGATTCAGGTTTGTCGATCAGCTAATGGATTGATCAGCTGATCGTTTGAGTTCTGTTAATCAGCTTAGATCTGTCTGATTCAGCTCATTTCAGACAAAGACTGATCAATAACAGCTGCTTCACAGGAAATCATCAGAGCAGCGTATCAGAAAATCAGCTGATCAATAATAAAATAACCTGCAACCATTTTAATGATCAACTCATCATTTCCATCAGTTTTCAAGCACACGTGTAAAAAATGCTTCTCCTCGTCTCACGTAGTAAATCAGACACTTTGGTTTGGGACAGTTGGTCACAACACGTACGACGAGGTTTGGGTTTCACTCTTCAGTGTTTTCTTACGTTTTACAGAATGAACTCTTCATTTACAGGTAAAGAAAATAACTGTTGGCAGCATCTACACTGTGATCCACTAACCATGGGGGACACCCTGATCCTCAGTCCTTTGAATGTCCAACCCAGACTGAGGACCTGCCAAAACGTCCTCGCTTTGCAGAAATGTCCTGAAAATGAAGACACACAAGTACACACACACACACACCTGCAGAGTTCAGCCGGACTCACAGGAAACGCTGGTGGTCTGAGAAGAGTTTCTGATAAGGCCAAGTTGTGCCTGCATGCTGCAGTGCTGTATACACACACACACACACGCACACGCACACACACGCACACACACACACACACACACAGAGACACACACACGCACACACAGACACACACACACACACACACACACACACACACACACACACACACACGCACACACACGCACGCACACACAGAGACACACACACGCACGCACACACAGAGACACACGCACACACACGCACGCACATACGCACACAAACACACACGCACGCACACACACGCACACGCACACAGACACATACACACACCGGGAAACTGCTATTAAATTGACTGCCTTGTTGACTGCACCATTGTAAACATGATGGCTTATAGTCAGTGAACACAACACACACACACACACACACACTCGTAAATAAATATACATACAGAGGCCAAGTGCTCCCGTACTGTGTGTGTGTGTGTGTGTGTGTGTGTGTGTGTGACAGTATAATCTGAAGTTACACACAAACAACACTATAACAGAACAACAATTACCGGTGTCAGTGCCCGGACGCTGCATCCCGTGTGTTTATATTCTCGGTGTGTATGATCTCAGTCACCCAGCCTGCAGACGAACCCTCCAGCTGTCGTTAACGGCAAAATCCCCCGGTAGCTAATAAACAAAAACACCCGTACCGCTGCATCCGTCCGTCCGTCCTCCTCCGTGTCGGTCTGCGGGCCTCGCTGCTCCTGTTGTCGGCGTGATTACTGCCTGTCTGTCGGTGTGTCAGCGCTCGGTACCGCCGGGGCCTCCTCTCTCTGTCTCAACGGTTCCCCGCCTCCTCGCTCTCCCTTCTCGGTGCGACCCTCCGCCAGCCCCGCCGCCATCAGCGCCAGCGGCACGTCAAGTTCCCGCGACGGGAGACGACACACTTCCGCCTTGTCACTGATGTTTATTTCAAAATAAAAGCCGTGCCAGCCAGAGACGCCGACATGATCGTCCTGCCATGTATGAACATTTGTATGACACGGTGGACAGTTCATGTTTACGTGTTCTTCACAGTTCTGTGCTGATGTGTTTTATATGTAGTTGTGATGTGTGTATTTCTAACATGTTGTTGGAGCACACACTGTAAACATACACACGCATTCAGCATATAATTGTGTATTTGACATAGATGAGTTGAATAAGTTCATCTGTTGATTATGGTTCTGTTTATTTGATAATGTGTGTATGAGTCCATACACACGCGTACATGTCCGTACAGAGGATGTTGTGTTTGTCACCTCCGGCGAAATGGAGTTTAATAAACGTGATGTGCTTTTATTTTGGAAGGAAGAGTCGACGCTCACTTAAACCGGATGTTCCGCGTGTGTCTGTTTTGTCAAATTTGACGAGACCCGCCATTTCAGCCAGTAACGGCACCGAGTCCCGCAGAACGACGCTCCTGTTTGTTCTGCTTTGTTTGTTTCTTCTAACACAGGCGCTGATGACGACGTGTTTACGTTACAGTGTTTCACAAACACAGTAAACAAGACGCAGCGTCAACACGCCGGAAACGAGCTGCACCAACAGGCCGCACGTGCATTAACGGCGGATCGATCATAAATCGTAGCGGTGATCAGGGAAAAAAATGAGGGATGATGGATTCTCCTGGCGGACGCACTGGCATCTGATTGGCCCGTGGTGACAGGCTGCGGGCCAATCACAGCGCACGCTGCCGCTCGTAGCAACAAGAAGGAGCTTTCGCTCTCTAACAGGATTCACAGGCAGGAGGAGACATGTCTGAGACCAGGACCTCTGAGGGTCCCGGGTCCGGTCCCGGGTCCGGGGGGACTCAGATCCTCCTCCGGGAGCCGCGGAGGAGAAGCAGAGGCCGCTGCCTCGTCTCGTCTTTATCAAATAGAAGAATAAAAACGCTTCTTCTTCCCGGTTGTTGAAAAGTCGTGATGTAAAAACCAGAACCGGGTCTGAGCCGTTCCCCGGTCTGAGGGTTATGCTGCCCTCTGGTGGCTGGAACCGGAAACTGCTGCGTGTCACAACCAAAACCACACAGCGGCGCTACACACTCAGTGAACACATGAGAGTGTTGGTGCTGTGATCACCAGCAGGGGGCAGAAGACTACAGCTGACGGAGGAGAGAGGGTGGAGAGGTTAACAAGCAGCTGTAACCACACACACACAGTCACACACACACACACACACACACACACACACACACACACACACACACACACACACACACACACACACACACACACACACACACACTCACACACACACACACTGTGTCTGTCTCAGGAACAAAAAGCTAAATCACAGGTTTTACTCTTTACGTTCACGTTGAGTCTATAAACTGAGGAATCTGTCGACTACATGTTAAAGTACCAGTCAGACTTCCTCCTGCTCCGCCCATCAGTGTGTGTGTGTGTGAGTGTGTGTGTGTGTGTGTGTGTGTGTGTGTGTGTGTGTGTCCACTAAAACAGATGTTAAACACATAAATCAGCAGGCAGATCACTGCCCCTCCTCTTCCTCTTCCTGTCCTGCAGGTTGGAGGTGAACTGAGCTTGTTGTCCCTCTGCAGGTGATTGATTAACCTGCTGATCGATCGATCGGCTGACGTCTTCAAATGTTTTGATGTGTCAGACCAAAAGTTCAAAACCCAAAGATTCAGTTTAAAACCACGAGACAAAGAAAAACTTCAGCTCTCCAAACATTTTCTCTTAAAGACCAAACGATTGTTCAGTCGCTGAGTTTTATTTTGAAACACAGGTCGTGTCACTTCCTGTAAATCTGTATCTATATATTTATACAGATTTTAAAAAGACGTTAACTTTTTAAAATACTTTTAAACCCAAAGTGAAGCTGAGAGTCACAGCATCACAATAACAGCCAGCCAGTCTCCGTGTTCCTCCGTCCTGTCAGAGACCTGAGGGTCCGTCCTCACTAATCAATAATAAATCATCAAGAAGACACTGCTGACAGGTGATTATTCTGCAGTGACATCTGTCCACATGTCCATGTGTCCACAGAGACTGTGTTTCATCTTCAGTCACTTCATTTTTACCTGTGAACATATAAACACGTCCCTGTTCCTCCAGGTGCAGGTCTCTGAGCTGGACTGTGAGGCTGATGTGGACACCTGTCCTCAGAGCACACAGGTGTGGACAGTGCAGCTGATGGTGAAAAGCTGAGGCGTCACAATCCGTACGAGCGGCTGAAGAACAGAAGAACTGGGCGACGACCACGCAGTGATGTCATCGACACGCCCCCTGCCTCAGTGTGACATCATCAACAGCAATCTGTCCACGCCATCCCCGCCGCCGCTCGGCCTTCAGCAGCACCTGCACACACACACACACACACACACCTGTCATCACCGCCGACAGCACAGACACACACAGCTCAGCATTTACTCTGATGTGTGTGTGTGTGTGTCTCACCCTGTCCAGAGAGTGTGTTGTCAAGGTAACCTGTGTGTGTCTCCAACCATGTCCGCCCGTCCTGCTCCAGAGGGCGGGGCCATACCTGCAACAGCCAATCAGGAGTAAGATTTGACACAGGTGATTCCGACAGAAGCTCAAACACTGTTTCCTGTTTTTTCACAGCACGCACCTTCGCTCTCGTCCCTTCATCCTGACGAACAGCTGCAGCACGCCCACATGGTGCCCCGTCAGCCAATGAGAGAAGGAGAAGCACAGGTCGCCGAAGCTCCAGGGTGGGACGATTTGGACAGCCAATCGTGCACCGCGGACGCTCCTTTGTCCCGCCTTTAGCTCTGGGACAGACAGGTATCGCCCACCTGAGACAAATTCATCAATATCACTGTTAAAGCCTGAACCTCTGAGTATAATGAAGGAACCAGCTGAGACCAGCTGAGACCAGATGAGACCAGATGAGACCAGATGAGACCAGCCGGTCTTGTTCATGTATTGATCACTGATTAATAAGTGAAGCGTGACGTGTTGTTTACTGTTGGAACGTGTGTTTGTTACCTGCAGGGTTGTGAGACGTTTCCCAGTGTAGGTCTCCTTCTCTGTCCGACAACCAATCACACACTCCGTGATCGAACGTACAGTGCAGCACACCAGCCTCTGCAGTGCACACACACACACACACACACACACGTTAGCTACATGACAGCAGTAACACTCAGAGGTCCCTCCTGTGTCTGATGTGGACGCTGCACCTGTCTGATCACCTGACCTGCTCCCACATCAGATACTCACTGTAACTGATGAAGGACAAAACTACAAAGTAAGAGTGTTTTCCTGTCTGCGTCGGGTCCGGCTGCGATCCACCACATGAAGGTCAGCGTCAGGTGACACAGCCACATTCAGCCCTGTGAAGAAAACAAGCGCACCCTCACCAGGATCATCTCTGGCGTCCTCGGCTGTGTTTCCCAGCTCGATATCAAACTCCCACACCTGGTTGTGATTGGGATGTCGAGGGACTGTGACACACACACACACACACACAATTAAATGGTGACACAGGTTTCCAGAGCTTGTGTGTGTGTGTGTGTGTGTGTCCTCACTATGCACGTCTCCCCTCTGCTTCTGTGTCACATCCTTGTTGATCCTGTTGTTCAATGTGGTTGTTACCATGGCGATGGTGGTGGGTAGCGTTGTGGTTGTCGAGGCAACTGTGCTGGCTGTTGTTACCTCTGTAGTAGTAACAGTAGGTGTTGTTGGGTTTGTAGTGTCCAGTTCAGGTGCAGGCAGAGGAGTCGATGCCGTCGTAGTACGAGGTGTTGTTGTACTTGTACAAGTAGAAGAAACAGGTGTGGTAGCCGTAGTAACAGTTGTGGTAGCCGTAGTAACAGGTGTGGTAACCGTAGTAACAGGTGTGGTAGCCGTAGTAACAGTTGTGGTAGCCGTAGTAACAGGTGTGGTAACCATATTAACAGGTGTGGTAACCATAGAAACAGTTGTGGTAGCCATAGTAACAGGTGTGGTAACCGTAGTAACAGGTGTGGTAACCGTAGTAACAGTTGTAGTAGCCGTAGTAACAGGTGTGGTAACCGTAGTAACCGGTGTGGTAGTAGTAGCCGCAGTAGTAGCCGGGGCAGGTGCTGCTGTCGTAGCTGAGGCTGATGTCATGGTAGCGGTTGCTGTGGTGACAGGCTGCGGAGTCGTAGCTGTGGGGCTGATGGGAGTTGTAGTTCTTGGTCTCTGTGGCTCCAGAGTGACTCTGGGCACGGCTGAGAGAAACACCACAACAGTTAGTTCCACGCTTCTGAATAAAAACATTCAACTCAGGAAGAATTAAAACAGGTTTGGAGGACGTGACGAGGCTCGGACTCGTGATGACGAGCTGTCGTTACCTTTACAGCTGCCATCTTTGCACCTGCACTTTGGAGAGGACGGATTCAGAGAGCAGAACGGCCGAGTGTCTTTATCTGCAAACAGAAACTTATTACAGTTCTTCAGTTTCATCACGTTAACATGAGCATCAGAGGAAACCTGAGCAGGTTCTGCTCCTGTTAAACGTTAGCATCATGCAAACAGCCCCACCGATGCAGATGTACCGTCCGCTGATGTACGTGAGTTTGAAGCCGAGGTGACATTTACACATGAAACTCCCAAACGTGTTCACGCACTTCCTGTGACGAGGGCACACGGCGCCGCCCGACACACACTCATCGATGTCTGCGGACAAAGAGAGAGGTGGAGGTTAAACTGCACCGCAGCCTGAGTTTCATTAACCTGCAGCACGAAGGAACCGACCGACTGACCCACACAGGTGCGTCTGTCTGGTCCCAGCCGTAACCCCGGCGACGGACAGGTGCATCGGACCGCCCCCTTGGATACCTCACAGCCGTACTGACAGTTGGCATGGTAACAGGTTTGAGCATCTGTAAGGAAGAATATACGCAGCATAACAATATGATCCGTGTGTGTGTGTGTGTGTGTGTGTGTGTGTGTGTGTGTGTGTGTGTGTGTGTGTGTGTGTGTGTGTGTGTGTGTGAACTCACTCCTGCAGCTGCCGTCCGGCTGCAGTGTGTATCCGTCCACACAGTAACACTTGTAGCTGCCCAGTGTGTTCATGCAGCGATGCTTACAGGGCCGAGGCTTCAGACCACACTCATTCAGATCTGACACACACACACACACACACACACACACACACACACACACACACACACACACACACACACACAGAGGGGAGAGGTTATCAAACATGTTTTCTCTGTTTTCACTCGTCTTGTCAACCTGTGGGATTAACCTTTGACTTTCAGCTCTGTTTGTCTCAAAGAGCATTTTAAGTGTGTGTGTGGTGTTATATTACACTGAGAGTGTGTGTAGTGTTACTTTACAGTGTGTGTGTGTGTGTGTGTGTGTGTGTGTGTGTGTGTGTGTGTGTGTGTGAAGCCCCCGTCTGAAGCCAGATGTTGTTTTATAGTCAGGATATGACTCATAACGAAGCCTCTAATCAGTGAGTGTAGGAGGGTGGAGTTCACCTCCGCGTGTTGGTCTAAGTTTGGAAGCAGCAGTTTGTGTGTGTGTGTGTGTGTGTGTGTGTGTGTGTGTGTGTGTGTGTTCTGGGGGTCTTCAGGTAAAACACGCCTCCACAGCACAAACAGGTATGACAGGAATGTGTCTCTTGTTTTTTTTGTCAGAGTCATGATGTGAAATCAAATCTCCGTAAAACTACAGAGAGCCATGGCTCCTTCTAACACACACACACACACACACACACTCAGTTACCTTGGTTACAGGCCTTGCCGGTGTATCCTGGGTGACATTTGCATCTGTCTGGTCCAACACACTCCCCATGTTTACAGCCCTGCTGACAGTAAGCTACACACACACACACACACACACACACACACACACAAACCCAATGACCTCATGATTTCTGAACATGTAATTTTAAAGCTGTGATTTTACAGGTTTGTTTCCTGTGACATGTGATGTGTGACATGTGACATGTGAACCTGCTCATTCTGAAATCAAACCCTGCAGCTGCTGAGAGGAGGGCGGAGCCCACAGCCTCAGAGTCCATCCGTGATGAAGACTCAGACTGTGAAACCTCCTCAGGTGTTTCTCAGACACCTGAATTCACAGCTTATTAAAATGTTGTTGAAGTGAAACTCATGTCTGAGTGTGAGCAGCAGTGCGGTCTCCGTGGAGACGTCTCAGGATGTAAATGTCTGTGTGTGCATCCTCACGCTGACAGCGCCCTCGGTCCATCTGTCTCCAGCCCCAGCAGCACTCTACGCTGTTGCCATAGCGACAGAGACCGCCGGACAACACATCCTGGTCCGTCCAGCTGCAACACACAATTACACAGACATGTGTTCACATTCTGTGAAGGACCAGAATATCAAAATAAGAGCGTGACATGAAGTGGACCCTGGAAAACAAACAGAGGTCAAAGGTCACGTCTCGGGGGCTGCAGTAACATGTGCAGCAGAGGAACTGGCTGTTCAGTTTGTGTCGACCGCACCGGTTCAGACCGGCTGGAGGGTCCGTGCACTGACATCTCCTGTTTCCACGTGCCTGTCTGAACATGTATGATATCAGCAGGCGGGAGGGGAGGGGAGGGAGGGAGGGAGGGAGGGATACCTGAGTGCTCTCCACTCCCACATACTTTCTCTGGCTCCCGTCACACTTTCCACCGCTGCTCTCAGCTTTGATTCCTTCTTCGCTGTTTTCTCTCACGTCTCGTTTGCTTCATGTTTCTGCACAGCCTGGATTTTTTTTCCTGACTTCAGATAAATTTCAGTTTGACTTTCAAAGCACTTTCTTTCTTTATGAACGTATTCTCCTTCTTCTTTTACTGTTCTCATTCAGTTATGTTTGATTACACGGCTCTGTCTGTCTGTTACAGCCAGCATCACTTTAATGAGTCCCAGGTAAAACATGATCAGTTTAACAGGAGTTAGAGGAAAAAGCCTGAGGAGAGAAATGTGAGCGGAGAGCTGGAGTAAAACCCAGGCTGTGGACTCAGAAACTCAGCGTGTGGAATGATAACACACCGAGTTTCTACATCTGTGAGCGGCTCAAAGGTTTTAGTGTGGAAGGCACCAGAAAAATAAAATGTTCATCACTGATAGAATTATAAAGGTAATTAGTTTAACAGGCAACAGCGAACTTTAACAATAAAAACACAGTTTAAACGTATGATTTTTAAAAACATTTTAAACAGAATAAAAGTTTGTAAAATGACTGATAATTCAAACACAGTTAAACTCTTCACTCGGTTCAGACCTGGGAAAGTAACCTGGTAAAGTTCTGACCTCTTATCATCCAACAGCTGGCCCCGGCTCCGTACACAGAACCAGGACAGCAGAACCAGGCTAATCCGGGTCAGCATCTTCCTCCTTTAACCCGGGCCCGGTGCGCTCCGGGACTAGCACCGAACTAACGTCCACCTTCGGCGGCGGTTTGAACCCACATCTCAGAACCTCGTCTGGGTCCAGGTCCGGTGGAAGCGTCTGACGCGCGTTCAGCGATTTAATACGTCACAAACACGCGCCCAATTAATTTAATTTAATCAGTTTACGGGGTGAAAAAAACCCGTCACTTCCTCCTCTGTGTCTGTGCCGTGTGGTCGCGTGCCCCTTCTCCAGCGCAGCGTCGCGCGCATTCGAAGGCTCTGAGGGCTGAGTGGGATTTACAGAGCGTGCGCTCGTGCTCTCTGTGATTGGTAGCCGGAGACAGACAGAGACAGACAGAGGGACAGACAGAGACAGAGGCGGGAGGAAGTCTGCTGAGGTTCACACAAAGACTCATTTCTCTTTCATCTTCACACACGAACTCTGTTGTGACCTAAACACACACGGACCGTCGGCGTGTGTGTGTGTGTGTGTGTGTGTGTGTGTGTTTACGTTCATGTTGGCTGAAAACATCTGGAGCTCATTTATCAGGAAATTATCCTGCAAGTGCAGCAGCTGACTGCATGAAACCTGTCTGTCCCTCTGCCTGTCTCTGTGTGTATGTCTTCACTGTAAAATGTCTCTGGGAGTCCTGACGGCTGCGCGGCCCCGAGGACACACAGGTATGTGGGTAATGAGCAGGTGTCCTCAGAGTGTTTCCTCAGGAAGTTCTCAGTGCGCAGTGACACCTGCTGATACCTGAGCCTGAGCC